>JARDYJ010000002.1:53650056-54036506 GCA_029215755.1 Spea hammondii
TTTTCTCTTTCGGTGTTGCTAAAGGTGCAACTACTTCCGAACCGATATCCTATACTTTACAGGTCAGTATACTTAACAATAACAACAACCTTATGCTATTTATGTTTGCCTAAAACAACATAAATATGCACTAAGAAGTCCACTTGGAGCAGCGTGACCATAACTTCCTGTCTCAGGGTTATTATTTGTATTGCCTTGGATTGATGCTGATTCTCACAACCTTACAAATGATGCTTCATAAAACACAAATCAATTGTTAATCGAGTTTTGTCACATTGTTCCATACATCTCAGCACAGAAACACTTCTGGCACATAAGAATTAAGTGATCTTTATAGCTGATCTAGCCATTGAACAAATAGCTCACACCTGTATTAAAACTAGCATTACTGCTGTCCATTTTCCATCTGGCCCTGAATACTTGACACATGGGACCTAGACGTTGATGAGTGGAAACTATTCACAAGTAAATATACGTTTGTACAATATTTGTTTCACAGACAACTAGCTAAATTGGCCTTTTTGAAATATTGTATTTATTTAAAAAACAAATTATCTATATAACATTTCTCAATTTTGAAACATACATACTTTATTTTGTGATAAAATTGTGCAAAACCATTCATTGTCAACTGTACGTTGCTTTGTCTATTCTGATCCAAAATATAAGTATAAATAGTCTAATACATCATACCACACTTATTAAAAAGCTAAGGTACTTTTCAGCTGTATAGGGATGTCAACACAGCTTTATGAGACCCTCAGAGTCCTACATTGGTGTGCCTTCCCCACATCCATACCTGAGAAATATCTGGAGGTAAAGGATTGTGTCCCACGTACTAGTGGTATATTTTGACTGGGTGCCACCCTAGGCCTGACCCAGAGCAGCAACCCAGCCACCTCCACTATCATCTGTGCTAATATAACTAATTACGATGATGAGTTAGTTTGCAATGGAGGCAGTGTAATCTAGGTAGAGTCCTCCTCAGTGTATATGGTCTGGAAAAGATCTCCCCAACTGGCCTGAGGAGCAGTGGAGTTCCAGGAAGCCTAATCTCCCATTAGAGCCTAGGCCATGCTATTTACTCCACTGCCTGGGTGTATCTTCAGGCATTTGGTTAAATGTAACATTATATAGATAATTTTAATAAGATGGTATTATATTATTTGTGTTGTATGAAAAATCTAATCAAATAAGGCACTAACCTTATTTCAATTTTAACAGTAAATGTTTTGGATGATATTAATTACAGACTGATAGGGTTGAAACATTAGTGTGATAATGGGTTAATTCCAATAATTTAAAGAAAATCATTTTAATAGTCCTAAAATAAAATGTTATATAACACTTTAAAAGATATTTTTCTCTTTAATTTTTCTGTACATGTTGTTTGGACTTGAGCCATTTCTTGTGTTGCACCTTATTTACTATCTGCGTATTTAGGTGATCATTGCTCCAGAAAGCTAAGGCCTTAGGGACAGCTTTATAGTATAAAGGGCTAACTATTGTATATTTATTCTAAATAATATTCTAATGAAACACATATGCACATGGTTTGTTTTGGGTCACAGTGTCTAGTAGCAAATATCTCTATTTCTCATGCTTAAAAACAAATGAGAAAGAAAGAGAAGACAGAATGTTTTATGTAGATATATTGAGAGATAAAGAGCTGTATTGCAGGCATAGGATCATTTATCATCTCCACAAAACCTAAAAACCAGCAAATCCCAGCAGTGATGATCACACACGAAACAATCAAGATACCTTTCCAGTTCGAACAAATATTTTATTTTGATCAATGCAGGTCAATTATTTTGTTTAAGTACTATAGAGAAAGAATGCTGTATCACATGAATATGAAAAAAAAGAAGTAACCATATCATTAACCATACTAGTGGGATTCAAATAAAGTTAACTGATACTGAGTAAGGCTCATCCACAGAAATGGATGAATTGCCTGCAATATCTCTGATGGCTGCATGAAAATATGAGTATAAAGATAAATTATTACTGTGGTTATGAATAAGTATACTAGGTAGTGTGCATAATGGGTCTTACACACATACCAAATTCTGACTCTTAAAATGACTCCCTTTTAAGTAAAAACAAAAAAAGGACTTCTGCACAGATAATCAAGTCAGGGTTTTATTAAATATTCCCTTAATTGAATTTACACATGACATATTGACAGGTAAAGATACCTATGATTGATCACATGATGGATCATAGATTACACATGTGATGAGAATGGTTAGATGTTGTACGTCACGAGGCAGAGAAAACATTTCACAATTGAATCCATAAGATATTGTAATATATGTAGAAGGCGTAATAAAAGCCATGGGTGTGGAATAACAGGATATGAATAAAGCAAGAACCAGTAAATTGGCTAAGGGAACTTTCCTTTTACATAGTAACATAGTAACATAGTTCATAAGGTTGAAAAAAGACCAAAGTCCATCAAGTTCAACCTATATACATATTGTGTCCCTACTGTGTTGATCCAGAGGAAGGCAAAAAACCCTTATGAAGCAGATGCCAATTGTCCCATACCAGGGGGAAAATTCCTTCCCGACTCCAAATATGGCAATCAGAATAAATCCCTGGATCAACGTTCTGTCCCTATTAATCTAATATCCATAACTTGTAATATTATTGCTTTCAAGAAACACGTCCAGGCTCCTTTTGAACTCTTTTATTGGGTTTACCATCACCACTTCCTCTGGCAGAGAGTTCCATAATCTCACCGCTCTTACTGTAAAGAACCCCCGTCTGTGCTGGTGTAGAAACCTTCTTTCCTCCAGCCGTAGAGGATGTCCCCTTGTTATAGATACAGTCCTGGGTATAAATAGGTCCTGGGAGTGATCTCTGTACTGTCCCCTTATATATTTATACATAGTTATTAAGTCCCCCCTAAGCCGTCTTTTTTCCAAACTAAATAACCCTAATTCTGATAATCTTTCTGGGTACTGTAGTCCTCCCATTCCCCTTATTACTCTGGTTGCCCGTCTTTGAACCCTCTCCAGCTCCACTATATCTTTCTTGTACACTGGTGCCCAGTACTGTACACAGTATTCCATGTGTGGTCTGACTAGTGACTTGTACAGGGGTAGAATTATTTCCTTGTCGTGGGCATCTATGCCCCTTTTGATGCACCCCATGATTTTATTTGCCTTAGCAGCAGCTGCCTGACACTGGTCGCTACAGGTAAATTTACTGTTAACTAAAACTCCTAAGTCCTTTTCCATGTCAGTCGTCCCCAGTGTTTTCCCATTTAATACATATTCCCAGCCTGGATTTTTCTTCCCCATGTGCATAACCTTACATTTATCTGTGTTGAACCTCATCTGCCACATCCCAGCCCAAGCCTCCAACCTATGCAGATCCATTTGTAATCGTGCGCTGTCCTCTATTGTGTTAACCACGTTACAGAGCTTAGTATCGTCTGCAAAGATTGATACTTTACTATGCAATCCCTCTACAAGGTCATTAATAAATATATTAAAAAGAATAGGACCCAAAACTGACCCCTGTGGTACCCCACTAGCAACAGTCACCCACTCAGAGTATGTACCATTAATAACCACCCTCTGTTTCCTATCACTGAGCCAGTTACTTACCCACATACACACATTCTCCCCCAGCCCAAGCATTCTCATTTTATGTACGAGCCTTTTATGTGGCACCGTATCAAATGCTTTGGAAAAATCAAGATATACGACATCCAGCGATTCACCCCGATCCAGTCTTGAGCTCACCTCCTCATAAAAGCTAATCAGGTTAGTTTGACAGGACCGATCCCTTGTAAACCCATGCTGATATGGAGTCATACACTTATTTTCATTGAGATACTCCAAAATAGCATCTCTTAGGAAACCCTCAAACAGTTTACACACAACAGAAGTTAAACTAACAGGCCTATAATTCCCATGATGCTAAAAGGAAAGGAACAACATACTATAGGGTAAAACATTTCACATGCTTGCAACAAGAAGCATGTTCTTAGAACAATTAGAAGAATAACGTTCTCCTAACATCTGCCGAACCCAGATTCGCCATTGGACTTAAAAAAAATAAAGCAGGATTCATCACTCCAGAGAATATATTTCCACTGCTTTAGAGTGCAGTGGCAGTGTGCTTTATACCAATCCAGCCAACTTTTGGCATTGCGCATAATGATCTCTAGGTTGTGTGCAGCTGCTTGGCCATGGACAAGAGGCTTGTGTTGCTTCCAGAGACAGTTTGGAACTCTGTAGTGAGTGATGCTACAGAGGACAGATTATTTTTACATGCTGCGGGCTTCAGCACTTAGCGCCCACACTCTATGATTGTGCTTGGTGTACTGCTTCATGTCTGAGCTTTTGTTACTCCTAGATGCTTCCACTTTACAATAATATTTATTACAACATATTTATTATTGGTACTAAACACAGAATATAGGGCTATGACACTAAAATCTGTGTCATGTGTGAAATAGCGACATTAAGGCACATGGAGCTGGTATTCACTTATTTCCAGGATTTGTTATTATTCCAAATCTGACCCTGCTTGGAAGTGATTTACATAAAAGGCTAAAGGATGAAGGAACAAAGGCATTTTAACAATAAGGTGATTAGATTAATTGTATGGCATATAGCAAACGTGAATAGGCGTGTAAATAAATTAAGGATATCACATTTGAAGCTGCACAGTGCATAACAGGGTAGTAAGAATATAACATGGTTATTGTGTGAGGAAGATGAGGAGATAAGGATCTTTATCTGTTCATCACTTTGGTGAAAACCAAAACAATACTCATGAACAACAATTGATTCTATTATATAATAAATCAATGCCAATTATACTTGAAGAAAATGGTATTGCTGTTACCACAGAGTATGTAACATAATAAGACCAAATCCACTCTAAAACAATAAAAAGTTCACTGACTATAATAAAACAAGGGGAAAGAAAATGACAAGATTTAATGGTGTTTTCTGATCACTCAGAAATATAATAAAAATTATAGAAATTGTCTGACCATTTTTTCTGCTATGAAGTCCCTGGTCTTGTCTTATAATCCTTTTAAGAAATGGACCTGAAGAAAAAAAACGCTACTCATGCTGCAACAATGTATCGATTATACATAGATAGATAGAAAATACAGACAGATACTTTGAGTAAGTATGTATAAGTGCGAGAGTGTGTAAATATGTGAGCTATATGGGAGGAATGATGATTATGGTGGGCATGTGGATATGGTAATTGAGGAATATGTATTGTGGTATGAGGATGGTCAGGGGCAGCTCTACACTTACACAGACATACACTATATGGACAAAGGTATTGGGACACACCTCTGAATTATTGAATTCAGATCTTCAAATCAGACAGGAGAATAGTACCTGCCTGACTGCATTGTGCCAACTGTAAAGTTTGGTGGAGTAGGAGGGATAATGGTTTGGGCCTGTTTTTCAGGTGTTGGGCTAGACCCCGTACTTCCAGTGAAGGGAAATTTTAATGCTTCAGCATACCAAGACATTTTGAACAATGCTATGGTTCCAACTCTGTGGGGACAGTTTAGGCAAGGCTCTTTTCTGTTCCAGCATTACTGTGTCCATAAAGACATGGTAAGGTGAGTTTGGTGTGGAAGAACTTGACTGGCCCGCTCAGAGCTCTGACTTCAACCCCTTTGAACACCGTTGGGATGAACTGGAAAAGAGATTGCAAGCCAGGCCTTCTCATCCAACATCAGTGCCTGACCTCACAAACACTCTACTGGATGAATGGGCAACAATTCCCACAGAAACTCTTCAGAATCTTGAAGAGTGGAAGCTGTTATAGCTGCAAAGGGGAGACCAACTTCGTATTAATGTCTATGCATTTAGAATGTGATGTCATAAAATGCCCTATTGGTGTAATGGTCAGGTGTACATCCAGCAGTATGGGGGATGTATAATTGACTCATTGGTTCCCTTCCATAAGTATATACATCCCACATACTACAGGGCAGCATTTTATCTGTATAAATTATATGTGTCCTGGAAAACATGGCTGATGTGGTCACCCTTTGTATGTGCTGTGTGCACAATAATGGTATTCAATTATTTCCAGGTTTGTTTTCTATTCTCAATTTGCCCCTGACCCCTTCCCTACATAAGTTGAAGCTAGAAATGCTGTCCACACATACACTTCAGTGCACAGCAGCTCAGATTGTATGTATGCATGTTGTCTCAACTCTTATTGATTTCAAAGAAAGCTCAACTTGCATAGAAAGCTCATGAGGCTAGATAAGTACCTTATATCCCCATTGAAGTCTGGACATCTTTTCTAAAGATGTGCCTAGGTAGTTAATGTCATTTCTAAATGCAGTGTCTCTGTGGGTGAATAAATCTAGTGTTTTTTGCTTACTAGAAAGAAGAATTTCCAAAATATGGCAGTTTAAAACAAATACTCTCCCTCTCATGGTACAATACCTAAGAGTGTACAGACTTGATAACCGCCTAACCGCCTTTATGTAAAATAATAATCAAATCTCCTATAAGCATGTACATGTTTCACAATAAGCGCAATCTAAACACAATGTTTAAGATGCCTTTCTTATTGTCAAATCTGAAATTATCTGAAGAAATTGTATTGAAATAGAATTTTAACGGAGAAGAAATTAAACCTAACATTTTTAGTACAGTCCTTTTTATCTACATTTACAAGGCATGATATACTTTGCTTACCTATCCCCAGGGAAGATTAAGTCAGATTTGCTTTTCATTTTACAGTTGTATTTGCTGATATAATGCATCATTCCCTTTTTTTCACTTTTTGAACAAAGAACTCTACTGATTTGCCAAAAAGCTAGATTTTTTTTTCTATTTTTAATGTCTAACATTTGTTTTGAACACAGTATACAAGACCTCTGACCCAGCCTAGCAATAAATTACTGGCTCGCTTTTATTCAGTTTTGCAGCTGCACCTAGTTCATATCTACTTTACCTTAGTCTGCAAGTAAGCTTAACATATTAAAGTTCCACAACATGCCTACTTCAGAGTTAATGGGAATAGCAGCTAAATGCAATCATAGTAAACATCCTCAATTGGTTTGTGTTGGAGCTTCATATGAACTTCCCTACAGCAGGCAAACTAACCGTCAAGAGCTGATAATCTCCTAATTAAGATAATGGAGTTAGTGAATAACTCATGCTTTGCAAATAAGTCAGCACATGGAAGTCCCGGGACCCACGAGATTCTAAAACAAGCCCAAGAGACACTAATTGTGGGGGCTGAAAAACCTTTGGCGAGCTCTGTAGCGTTCCACAGCTGCTCATGCATAGCCAAAGGAACTCAACAGAGGCTAAACAAAGCCAGTTTTTTTTTAACAAAAACATCATTTTTTAAGGTACGAGAGCTGCATGTATATTTGCATGGATTTTATCTTAGCCTTAAACTATAGTTCATGTACTAATATTAAAATAGAAAAAAGACATACATAAATAGTTTAATAAAAGTATTTGATAGGGAATCCATCAGTCTGTTATTTCCAAATGTCTGGTGATTTTTAAAGTTTAGATTTCTGTAAAACAGTCACAAAAAATGAAGGAACACAGTAGGCAAACTATTTAGTATTTTCTTTTGCAATTGTCAAATAGTGGTCATACTGTTTTTTTTTTAATCTGTTTTTAAAATCAGTGATGTTTAAAAGTGTAAACTGAAAAAGAATAGTTACAGTTCAAGTTTTTATTAAAATAAATTGTGTTGTTTCAATTTTATTGCGTAATCACATGATATAAATAGTAATTGCAAGTATTTAAGTTATGCTACGAACTAAACCAAGTGCATAGTATGTTGTGCTAACATTTTTAAATAACAAGCCGTTTTGAAGACAATTGAATTGTCTTCAACTGAATACATTTACCCTGATCTGACTTATATGTGCTCAAGACTCAATAACAATTCTACTAGCCAAAAATATCCCTTGTATCTTCATCAAGAGTGATAGCCTTTTTTATGTACTGTCCATATTGTTCTTAGTTTGCAAGCAGTAGAGGTATGTCCCTCTGTCACCACTGTGCACCACAAAGAGACTGCGAACACTACAATGAACATACCATGGGGCAAATTGTCAGGATGCGTACATATGCACAGACTAACATCACACTCCAAAGTCCTTAAGATTACGTTTTTTTGTCTATTTGAAAGAGAGTTCCTAAAATCATGTATGTTCTTTGCAGATCAACGTAGTAGAATAAGTTAGAAGTTATCTAACTGTATTAAAGTCACTGTTTTAAACCAAAAGGCAGTATTAGAATCATCATTCCTGGCACTGTTATATTCCCAAACCTTTTTCAAAATTAATTCTTTAATCATTTAAAATTTTACTTCATTCATATTTTTTCATGGAATGCTTACTGTCATGTGATACTAAAGAAGGTTCCTACAAGGTGCAAATTAAAAATAAATGTAACATCGAAATTGGGATACCTCACACTTCACGTCTGTAGCAGGAGCAACCCTTGGCATCCAAACCGAGACAAGAATACAAAAAAACACTCTTCACACACTGAAGTTTTATTGGAAACATTAGGAAGTTGCACACCTACATTAAACTAATTACCCTACTTTTGCCAGGGGTTGATCCAGAGTCTGATCTCGCGAGGGGAACTCACACTAACACACACTAGCATAACCAGACACTCACACTAACACACCCTAATATAACCAAACACACACAACCAGACACTCAAACTAACATACCCTAATATAACCAAACACACATACCCAGACACTCAAACTAACCCAACCATACACAGACACTAACACAACCAGATCCCTAACACTAGCACACAGACACACTAACATAACCACACACAAAGCCACTCACACTAATGCACACACCTGGATGCTCACACTAATGTACAACTCCAAGTGACAATGATACACAGTCATAAAAAAAAACTACTGTGTATATAAGATTTAAAGAACCATATTGATATCAATAGTGACAGAACATAATTTCGTACACTCAACAGATCTTCTTTCCTAATATTGATTGCATCCTAATGCTTAACACTTTTTTTTTGAATTTACGTTTTATATTTACCTCTATCCTCTTGCTGAGCCAACGTGTGTCTTTGGATTTCAGTTTTCAGACCTACCTTCCTTGCTATGCTACAGTGTCTTCCTTGAATTAGCTGGTATTTTTCCTCTTGTGTGCCTTATGGATTGCCAACTTGTTACCATGCAATATAGGTTTTTTTTGCAGGTGTACAGGTTCAGAAATAGTTCATCTTTGTCAGTACCATGGACAGGGGCCTATGAATATAGAGCTACTGCAATTTAAGTTGTTCACTGTAGAGCTCTGGTCATTGGCAGTGGTCATGGTAGCCACAGTCCAAGTTGGCGTTAAAGCACTTAACACTGTTCTTTGGTGTTAGCACATAGCCTTGCATATAACTACAACAACTCTCTCTCTTGGACACCTGGCAAATAACCAGAAAAATATGACAAAAATACAATATTGGAGATAACAAGAACTATGCATTTTTAAGCATTAGGGGTACTGAAAATGATACACAATCTCATAACCTTATAATATTTGGTAAAAATATATAAGAAAGTCTTTAGTAGGAGAAGAAACCAGCTATCAATTCTGTGTTAACGCTTTGCCTAACATCAGTAGTTGTAAGATGTAGAATTAATTGAGTTTAGGGGAGGAAACCTGTTGATGATACTTGCAGATTGTACCAATTCTTTAATAAAGAACTAGTCCTATCGAAAACACATAGTTAATGTGGACAACACAATATCTTAAAACGTACCATCACACCAAATGAAAAAAACATGTTAGATTAGGTGGGAAAATGGACAAAAAGTGGGCAGGGAGTAGATAGAAATCAAAGGAAAGACGCAGATTCCTAATATTTCAGTGTGAACATCCAGGGCCTAATTAAATTGTTACTTTGTTATTTTTTTAAATTATAATGTTGATATTTTTCTGTCTTGTAGTTTGGTTAAAAAAACAAAATCAACTATTAAAATAGCAATTTTATTAAAGACCAGAGAAATAAATTTAACATTATTGCTAGCTTTTGAAAACATCCATCCATTTTGCCACAAAATGTTGTGCAACCTATTGAATTAGCTTATTGATTGATTGATTCTTACATTGTGTAGCAGAACACTTAAAACACAGACACGGGGAGCTGGTAAGAAAGCTGTGTTCTACCAGGTTTGTTATTAAAAACACTAGTGTTTTTCATTCAAATGTTTTACTGCTTCATAAACACACAGACAACATTACACTGGTAAATCTCAAGTTTGCCGGTGGTGTGTTCTGCATTCCCTGGAGCAGAAGAAGAATTAAAGTACATTTAAAGTCAGCAGTGATTTTCCAGAACAATTCTAAAAAGGCGCCTCTCGTATAAATGAGTTGGATTCAAATATAATCCAATCAATACTATACAAGTATGTCTTTCATCATTTAACAGACATTTAGTTTAACGTTAATTCTGTTAGAGAACCATACAAATGTGAAATGTTCTTAGACATAAACCATTCCAGATTTTCCAAATTTGATCGTTACATCTGTGGCTAATTAAGATACCCAGTCAAGTCATTAAGTAGAAGTAATCTGTGGCTGGTTTGTCAGTCACTGCAGTGAAGAAAACTTGCAAATCAAGTCAAGGTACACTGAATAGAGGCATATTCTCTTCTTCGCAGCAAAAACATGGAGTGGCTGGTGAAAATAGAATCAATAATAATGATGATCTCCACAGTCTGCTGTGTTATGCTGTAGTGTCCTTACAATAATCTAGAAATCGGTTAATTAGGACAAAGCAAGTATATAAAAAACCTGTGCAGATGTTAAGCTGTATGATCAAGTGGTTTAAAATATCATGTTGTTCTAAATTATCCTATATACTCTTTATAACCTATAACTTTTAATGTTAATGTTTAATGTATAGTACTAGTTGTGGAGATACCAGCAACAGAAAACAAGAAAAAGAAAAATAGAAAATTCCCGCACATCTAGAGTAGAAAATACTCTTCATATGTCTTCTTCAGATTGTTCTCATTACTGAAAAGAATAAAAACATAAAAGAGACAAAGGTAGATACTTATAGTGTAGTAAATATGTCTAAACTAGATATATATAATATCAATCAAATAGGAGATACTCTTACACTTTCCAGAGCAATAGCTGCTCACATTGATCTTGGATTACCTTATGATCTATTGTAGGAGAGATAATAAAATAAATAATGCTTTTAATATGTAAAAAATAAATGTCCGTCTTACATAGGAGGCAGCTGACGAAGTCCCTGAGCATAACATGTAGTGCACTTGGAGGAGGAGGTTTTATCTAACACATTATTTATTTTATTATCACTATAGATAAACGGGCAGAATACCGGGATTTTTGGTTTTTTTACCGTACCATGGTCAGATCTTCAATTTAATTTTTCTTTTTTATTGTTTAGAAAAGCCGCTGATCAGTCTATGACCAATCTGTAGCTTTCTCTGGTCCATAGTGGAAACAAATGCATGGCTTTCCTCTATGGGAGCTTAGGCTACAGAAAAATATTTTTTTTTACCTGTCACCATGTATATGTTTAATACGTTTCTTTACTGCAACGACTTTGAATAAGAAACCATATCTAATTCTTACATTAAACATAAAAAGTTTTCTCTGCAGACAGCTGAAACAAATGTCATCTTCAAGGACACAGAGAAATCTGGAAGTGATGCTAAAATAAAAATACTGTAATTTCTAAACATGGGCAGTTAAATTCATAGGCTACCATTTTTTATCTGTTTAATGTAAATGTATTTGTTTTGTTGCAGTCCTGTTTTATTTTTCAAGAATTAATGCGTAGATTGTTGGCGCTATATAAATAAAAGATAATAAATGCATAAAGTTCACCAAGATGTTATATTTCATAAACAGTAGTTCTATTGTTTCAGGGGAAGCAATTATTAGTTTCTTCCTACTAAGGAGCACTATTATTTTTAGGTTTAGTTTGACATTTACCATGTCTATGTTATGATAAGGCTAAAATTACACTTCTTTACTTTTTCATATGCCATATTTAATGATGCTGTTAAGCTACTCTATTACTCAAATATTTATGTAATACTTATTTATATGGTCAATACATTTTAGAGCATTCATTCTATGGAGTTAAGCATCCCATGCACTACGGTACATTCCAAACAAAAAGGTAATTGGAGAGCTTTGTCCATAAGTATTCATTATTCAACAAGATCGCCTACCTTAATCGAAATGATAAGTTTGGGACCATTTTTTTAATTGCTTGGGTTTTTTTGGTGATAAGAAAAGGGCTTTTAGGTTCAAGCATGCCTCCCAAACATGGTTTACTTCCCATGCCTCTGTGGAAGGTGGGGGCCTCTGTACCCCCTGACACAGATGCATTTGCATGCTCACTGCTGTAGGACACTGGCATATGATGTCATATACCAGCATTTAGCACAAACAGATGACGTGGCCATGACAGAGGAAGTGGAGGAAGTGCTTAAGAATTGTCTGTGCTGCTGGTTGCACACACTTTCAGACTATGGTGGCTGTTAAGAGCTGCCGTGACCCCATAGGATAGACTGCCCTTCTATTGAAAATATTACAGTGGAAAAAAAAACACGTTTACAGCTTTAAACATGTTTTATAAGAGTCTAGTAACAGAATATTCTGTGACTGGGAGGAGATGCTATAAGCTGGATCAAAAGTTTTAAATTTAACGGAAATAAAGACACCACCTAGAGAATTGTCATAAGAGATTTGGTCATATTAGGCTTTCTGATGTTTAATAATCTTCCATGGGGCAGAGGAGTTGCCGTGGTGATTCTGTAGTTGGGATGACAGTTATAATGACATTTATTAATTGCTATAATGACAAAAACGCCCACAGCTTTATTTACAAATTGTTCCTGCATTCCTTTCTTCCACTTTCAATATATTAATATTGCATTGTTCTATGCTGTATGAGGGTCAGTCAAATTCTTCCACACCAAACTCATCCAACCATGTATGGACCTTGCTTGTGCATTGGGGTACAGTCATACTGAAATAGAAACATGTCCTTTTCAACAAAGTTGAAAGCATAGCATTGTCCAAAATGTCTTGGTATGTTTAAACAAACAATCTAACTTTTCCCTCCGGGATTTTACTTCAATTTCCCAGGTGTCAGATCAGCTCCACTAAAAAATCATTAAAGAGGTCCCCATCCTTCCCTTTTTACACATTTTCTTGGTGTTTATTGGTGCGGATAAGAGATCTATACCTCAGTATACAGTACAAGTTTTGTTGCACCATTCCTTTGCATGTTTCAGAGGGCCTCTTGACAGAGGGCACTTAACTTTTACCTCTGTAGTGTGAAGTAGGGGAAAATGACAAATTCAGCTTTCACAACAATATTTCAATCTCTAATTTTTTTTTACACTCAATATGTGGTTTTTACTTAACACTTTGACAGAAGCTGATTTCCTGTTTGATTAATTTTAGACTGGCCTGGGGAAAATTGTGACCCTGCACATCTCAACCCAACATTCATCAAATAGGACCAACTTGAACTGGAGACAGGAGCACAGTAAGGTCATGTGTGTGAAGTTACGTAGCCCATGGTAAAAGCTCAGAGGCTCACACAAGTGCAAGCAGGCATAAGGTAGTGCTCCAGGTGAGGTAAGGTGAGTGTGTATGTGTAAGTTTGTATGTTGTGGGTGTGTGTTAGAGTGAGTGTGTATGTTAATGTGAGTGAACGTGTTTTAGTGAATGCAGGTGTGTGGATATGTTATGGGGCAAGGGGTTCATTCAGCAGTACTCACTTCCCCTGCACTTTGGTATTATTGTACTTAATCTTCATGTAGTTTAATGTTTTTGGCCCATTAAGTTTCTCCTCATTTTCATTAATGCACCAAACCTGATAAGGTCCCTTTAAAATCTCTGCTTTGGCATTGTCTTTCTTTAGCCAAATTTTAGGTTTATATGGCTACTGTTCAAGTTAGTTACCCAATCAAGTTATTAAAAATCATTAAATTACTGCCTACTGTAAATGTGTATTTTATCACCATGTATTTTATTACATGTGCCTTGTATTGAGCTCATTTATTTATTATAACTGAAATTAATTGTTTGAAATCATATTTTGAAATCCAAACTTCTCTATGGCTAGAAACTCACTTTTTTTTAAAACAAAAGGCTAAAAGCTATTTTCAGACTTTCCCGTGTTCATATAGACTACAACGCTATTCAAGGAGGGTTAAAATGATGGCTGACTTTAGATGCATCTTTAACAACTACAGCCTTACTGAAAGCAATGGGCAAACTAATTTACACTATATAGGCCACCTTTTATAAAGAAATGTTTTACAAGTTTGTACATAGAGCCTAACCTGGTTATCGGTCCAGAGAAACAACTCAGAGAACACTGGAAACAATGAAAACCTGGCAATTCTACATTAATATTATTACCCCTTACAACGTAAAATCAGTAAAATCAGCATTCCAAAATTCACCCTGATACATCATACAATTTCTACAGGGCAGGGACCCAATTCCTACACCAACTTCTTCATTCCATAGGTCTTGGTGTGACTGTTTGATCCATTATTGGCTAACTTTCTAAAGCACTTACTGGACCATGTCTGGACTGTGATTGGTTTATGATAGCATAACATTTTTGGCTTCTTATCTTATTTTGTTTTCTTAATATCACCAAAAAGTACATCTAACACATTGTGATATTTCATTTGACGGAATAAACATTTTGGGGAAAAAAAGGCTAACAGTTAGTTTGTACATCTGTATTTAAGATGGTACCACATTTACCGTCAGGTGAGGAGAACATCCCAAAGCATGATATTTTGCTCTTTTGTGACATGATTTACATGTAATCACAATACAATCACAACATTCCATATTTGGCAGAAAAACGTGTTAATAACAAGAGTTCCATCTGCTGCAAATAATGCAAGATCATCTAGATAATATAAATTAAATACCTGCAGCAGATGGTTTCAATTAGGTTTTCATGTGTGTTCATGAAGAACAAACACATTTTAGTACAAGATATAAATAAGATAATTACTATTGAAAAATTATTCCTGATCCAGTCTGCATACCGATTTGGGAAACTGGAGCCCCAATATGTTATGTATGCCAAATTCCACAGACATAAATGGAGCTTAAGTGTTCTCCTCTATACTACCAGCATACTGAAAAAGAAAACAAAAGTGAACTTGTACTGTATATTTTTTCTGTTTTGTTAATAAAACTGCTTATACCAAACTATTTTGAGTAACTAAGATCAGAAGTCTTCAATCATATTAAACTGATAAGGCTGTAGTGAAAAAAGGATATGTTATCTATTCTTTAAAGAAATCATCATAGTGTAATTTTAATACCTATGTGAAACTGCTACGCAGGCATAATTATATTAAAATAGTACATATTGATAATCTTTTTATTACATAACATTGAATCTATCATTATTTTTTTATATTTAACAAAAACAACAATGTATGTTTAAAATAATAAAATATATTTTCTCTTAGCATGGTAGAAATATAAGTCACCAACACTAATCTTTATAGAGCCCTATTGTCAGAATGTATCCAAACTCTACATAGTTGCAGCCAAATTTATAATGCTGTTGAACTAAAAACTGTTTGTCACTGGAATAGAAATACTTTTAAAAGTATCATGTATTATATTATGTCCAGGAATTTTTCTTTTTAATTTATTTGAAATTGGCTACTATCCATTGCTTTTGTATTCTGCAATATAACTGCATTTATTACCATATGATATCATATGATACTGAATAAAAGTCATTTTTATAAGGTCTATTAAAAATGTCATTTAAACTGTCAATACTTGATCTTTTTCATTCAAATGTTTTGTTTTTGGTTGATTTGCATTTAGCACCTATTTTTCCAATGGTACCATACAAAACCTGATGTTCCTAAAAAAGTTGTCATGATCGAAACTTTTCAGGGACCACTGTATGTTAAAAATAAATGTGAAATAATGGTATTTTCTCTATAGCTATTATACTTTGAGAATGAGGTAGCTCTACAATACAATCGATGGCAATATGCATCCAGGGTTGAGAGGAAACAGGCATTGGATGAAGGAGACTATATGATGCAAATGTTGATTTTGTGAATAATCCTTCCAGGCCAAAATGAACTCCCGTACTTAGAGCAGCTCTAATTTTCTTGCTCCCTGGATGACCAGAGATGGAGGAGGTATGACCCCATCGTAGAATGGCCTTTCTGAAATGAGATTATTGGGGAGGCCAAGTAGTGCCAGAACATCTTTCTGGGCCAAGGAGGTAGAAATAGCTGCAATGATTCAGGAGGAAGGAATGATCGTTACTTGTATGGAAGAAGTGGAGTCTGACTTAAATTTCCTGGAGAGTGCATCAGCCTTGGTATTCTAATACTCAGGTCGGTATGTTATGATATAATTGGTAAAGAACAAAACACCATCTCGTCTGATGAGGGTTTAGTCTCTTGTCGGTTTCTACATACAAGAGGTTCTTATGATCAATAAGAATGGACATGGTAACCCTTGTACCCTCTAGAAGGTGACTCCATTATTCAAGGGTCAACTTGATGGCTTACAATTCTCTCCAACATCATGGTTCTTTTCCGCAGACAAGAATTGTTTAGTGAAGAGGGAACAGAGATGTACGCGGTGATTCTTGGGGTCTCTTTGAGATAGAATATCTTCTACACCATTATTAGAAGCATCAACCTCCACAATGAACAGTAGAAAAGGATCTAGATAATGTATAATAAGAGCTATAGTAAGGCTGTTTTTAAACTTTCAAAGGCTGAGGGAGCATCAGGTCTCCATTTCTTTGGTTTTGTCCCTTTTCCAGTATAGGCTGTGACAGGCACTGTGATTTTGGAGAAAATACATATGAATCTCCTATAATAGTTGGCGAAACCCAGGAAACATTGAACAACTGTGAGGTCCTGGGGGAGAGGCCAATCTGCCACAGCTATGACTTTGTGTCCATCTGTAAACCTTGAGGGGAGATGATATAACCCCAAAACAGCATGGAGAACAACACTAACACCATCAATTGGGAGTATATTGTGTAATATTTGAAATGCTTTTACTTTAACTCTTTCCATGTCAAGATTTTTGGGAAGATACAGCGCTAATTTTAGCACTTGCTCATAATAATAAACTTCTTTTTTTTTTATTGATTTTATTCTTTTTGGACTTATTTTTTATAAATTTGTTGGAACTGGATGGTTCCTCTGAAAGCTGGGCTCCATTGACTTGCATGGTTGAATGCAGTACCTGTATTCAACCTGCACGTGGAGCCAGAGTTCTCAAGAGGGTCTAGAGTTCTCCTCCAGTGAACTTTTCCAGCGTTGTTATTTTTTTTAAAGGACGCTCCTCTATCTTGCGAGTGGCAATATCACTCGCAGTGGCGGTTGTGACCGCTTTCCCAAACGGTCACAGCGCGTCCTGGGGTGAGTGGTCGGTGTGGCTGAATGCCTTGTTATCGAGGCATTTCAACGACACTCTTTTAAAATGGGCATCCATCGCCATACAGTGTATGGTGAATGTTGACTCCCCGGGGAGGGGCCAGACATTGAGGCATTACAGCAACACCGTTTAAGCAAAGAAAGTAATCATAGATCACTTTCTAAGCTTGTTTAATGAAATGACGTGCCAGGCACGTCATTGGTCGTCACCTGACCGTTTTTGCGTGACGCGCCTGACCCATCAATGGATGTTAAGGGGTTAAATATATCCCATTAATATTACATTACAACATAGAGTAGGGCTAGGCAAAAGTGTCCATACAAGGCTTGTATTAGTGCATAAATAATAATAATCCTTTCACTGGTACCTGCAAAGCACTTCACTCAATCTGTAAAGAAAGAAAGCTGTTGCTTTTGCCTTACAGAAGATAAAGCAAACCTTTCTACATGCACTATATATAATATGCCATATGGAGTGGTTTTCCTCAAGATTTAAAATACAGGTTACCTTAAAAAATTATTATTTGTTAAACATATTTCCCTGACTCAAGGTTATTGATGTAATAAACAGAGCATAGATCATAGTAATAGACCAAAGTCAAGGTCTATATAATATCATGAAAAATAAATATATCTAATACTATTTGTGGTAGACCACAAATTTTTACGGACCAGTCTAAACAATATAAAATATGTGCAAACACCAGGTGCAATATTTACTCGGTGAATATGATTTTTTTTTAATTACTTAAAATATGTACATATATTGGCAGGTTTAATAGGGAGCAGTGGTTCATGAAAATATGAGCTTGCGATGATTTACTATCGTGTAATGAATGTGTCAATTTTTGGGTGAGGATACATATGTCCAATAAAGGCAAAATGCAGCACCCATTTATCAATAAAGCTTTGTGCATTCAAACCACTAACATTTTCCTTAGGTTGAATCTATGGAAAATGGTTGCTTCATACAAAAGAAGTCTGAATATTCAAGAAATACGGTATCCTACTTTGAGCAAATAAATAACTAAAAATAAAGCAAAATATTTTCATGAAATGGAATGACAGAGTTTTCTTTATATGTGTTTAATGTTGCAGTTAAATATGTGGTTGCCCCAAGGGATTTTTTTTCACTTGAAGGTTAAGCCAATATTAGCAGGAAAAAATTAAATTAATGGAATGGCCCAGAGCATCCGAGACACAGTTGATTCCAAGAATGGATACAAAATGAGCAACTTACTAATTGTGTAAATGCTGTTAATTAGCTGTTTAAAGCCCCTAACCAAACTCTTCCTTGTAACTAATAAGAAATCAATTAGCTAATGAAGTGGCCATTAAATGCAATGCTAATCTTAGTCTGGATATTTTTTTTAATGTTTCTTCTTCTTATTCTTTTTTTCCTTTATGATCCTTCCTAATTGCCACTGTCATACAGAGCTCACAGCTTTCAGCATGCTTAATGAAACATCATTATATCATAACTGGCATTCTTGGAAGAGTTAGTGGCAAACCTGCTTCCCAATTATTTTTAATTGCCATACATACTCATAACTGGGCCTTTTACCAAGTAGTTCAGAGAACTCTACTGTCATGTAATATATACAATGATTTTATTTTGTTTTCTCAACATATGAACTTTGGCTTCAATGTTACTCGCTATGAAGGCTGTTCCCCAAACACAAATTTAATGTAATTGCATTCTTGATTTGTGTGATTGGAGCCTACAGAGATCCAACATTGCTTTGTTGGGAAGCAGCCACAATGCCCTCACTGCTAACTGCCAGTGTTTTGTTGCAAAGCCATGCACTTACTGCATAAGAGGGCATTATAAAAATGTGTCATTTAGACAGTAATGAAAAAACAAAACAAAAAACAAATTGCTTAATGAAGGCTTAATCTGTGCCACAGTTAACAAACTTGCAGGAAACATGGCTAGCCTAAGACTTTATGATCTGCCTATCACACTTTTCATTGCAGAGCTCTCTGAATCTATAAGCCTCCTTCAGTAGGAAACCTTAGAGCCAAGTAACACTACTGAGAAATTCCATTACTGCACTCTGTTACCATTATCAGTCTCTGATTCTGCTTTTTAGTTACTAACACTGTTTAACCTACAGATGCAATGTGTTAACAGTAACATGTACAATACTTTCACACAACTAGTGTTAAAATCACGACAACAATGACTGCTAGTTTACGTTGTCTAGTTAACAGAGGACAATAGATTTTTTACATGAAGCCCACTATATTTGTCATTATCCTGCAGTTCAGCAGTAAATAGATACCTAAATATAATGGCCTTAAAGTCAAAAATCCATTGTAGCGTTCTCTGCTTAATTTTATGTGCTCATGGTAGCTAATCTGGCTCAGTTTGTTGAAGGTCTAGTACTGTTATACCAAGACATGACCATGTATAGGTTCTCTATATTTCCAGCAGTGTGTTTTGGGTTGTGAAGGCCACGGTGTATTTTTTGGCAATCAAAACCATGATTGTAACACACCTATGTCAAGGTATTCAATCTTATCAAAACAAACCAGACATATACATTATAAAATGTTCTGGTTAAATACATAGAAACAGTCTCCATAATTTTCTATAATTGTGTTAATTCCACCCAAAACTTGCATATATTTCCAACAAGCCGTAAAGCCTTTACCAGCAAATAGATCAACTCTCTTAAAATATAATGTATCTCTCAGGACCCAGTGGTGTTACCAAACAAAATTAAAAACATTATAAGCAATCCACTCCAATGTTGCATAACCATTGATGGTCCCCACCTCAGGACCACCCCACCCCAACAGCCATGAATCTCTGCCTAGCAACTGGACATTGAGAAAAGACTAGGCTAACCCTCAGTATATAAAATGACTCTTAAGGCTTTCCTAATTCCTCTAGCCGCCAGTCCTGAACATCGACTCTACCCAGGCATGGCCAAGTAGCCTTTACTACTTATTCTAGCTCAAGAGCTTGCACTACAGTTACTATATCATCATCTTCTGTTTTCTAAAGATAATACAAGAGAAAGTTGGAGGAGAGACAGTACACAGGGAATATAATTATCTTTAAATGTTTCTTCCAGTATAGATTAAAAATTGTTGATGAATTGAGATGAGAACTTTGGACGACTAGGTCCTAAAAACATATATACAGTGTCTGTAGGGACATAAGACATTTTAAAATTGGCTCCTACATTTAATAGTAGTTGTAAGCAGTCTTATAAAAAAACTAAGCATTTTTACCCAAGTAATCAGATATAGCACACCAAAATTTGCATTGCCCCACTGCCATTGTGCACTAAATCAGACATAAATTGAATTTTAGAAAAGAACCTGTTTTCAATGAAATGCAAACGAAAGATGATCAATTACAGTGCTGTTGTATGGAGTAATAACCTATTAATAAATCAGATGTACCTCTAGGAATTAATGACACACAAGTACAGTTCTGATAGCCTGTCCATTAATTTTTTTAATCAAAAGACTTAAAGAAAAAAGCCTTAAGGGGACAGTAAATCCCCCAGAGTTCAAACCAGACAAAATATTATCACCAATGACCAAAATAGCACATATTGGATGTATAATGAAGAAAAATCTAGGATATTAATTAAATGTGCATATTTCCCATATCTTATTGTACGGTTAAATAAACATGTATAAAATCAATATATTCTAATTTAAAAATATTCTGTCATAGCAATTCATTTTTTATTTGGTCTAAAATTACACATATATTTTACATGCCATAATTGCTGAAGGTGCTGTTTTTAACACACAAGACAGCATTGGAACCATTATATATATTAACTATAAATACTAAGTAAATATTCAATAAAAATTGTGTGGACATTCAAATTACTTACTAGTGCCTTGTCAGGTCGAAGCACCCATTGTTCCTCATATAGCAGACACATTGGACTGTTGCTGGCTCAGTGGATAAGCTAACTCTGTACCCCATATAAAAGCACAATGAAAATCGTGCCACACAATAAGTTGCTTTTGAAAAATTTATGGAACTTATGGAATTCTATCAATTAAATTACTCCATAAAATTATGATTTACGTGATGAAGAACAACCACTGAATTTAACATTTGTGGTTTGACTGCTTTTGATTTGGGATTAACATCTCATCCCCAGATTTTAAATAAAAAATTCCACAGTTTCATTAATGGGTCTTAATATGCTGCATGGCCAAATAATTCCAGACTCTGATAAATACAAATTAGCACACAGAGTAGAAAATTACTTATTTTATTGATCTCTGTGTGCGAGAATTTGACCTACAAATGAAATTAAGAAATGATATCATCAATCAACAATTAAGTGTCATTCTTAAGTAAAAGAAAGCAAATATGAAGATACAAAATTAGTCCCTAAATTTGAGTATCCAAGAGCAATCAAGCTTTTTTTGTATAGCTATAGTATCAGATTTACAGTAAAAAAATAATATATATATATATAAATGTTCATTTTATATATATGTGTAAATACACTAATCAGCCATTCCATTATGACCACTGACAGGTCAAGTGAATAACTCTGATAACCTTGTTATCATGGCACCTATCAGCAGGTGGGATATATTAGGCAGCAAGTGAGCATATAATCCTCAAAGTTGATGTTTTACAAAATAGGCAAGCGATTTTGACAAGGGTCCAAATTGTGATGGCTGGACGACTGGGTCTGAGCGGCTGCACAACTGCAGCTCTTGTGGTGTATTCCTATCAAAAGTTGTCCAAGAAAGTAAAAGCGGTGAACCAGCGACAAGGTTAGGGGTGGCCAAGGATCATTGATGCATGTCGGTGGCAAAGTCTCATTGATGCATGTGGGGGGCAAAGGCTGGCTTGTGTGGTCAAATCCAACAGGCTACTGTAGCTCAAATTGCTAAAAAAGTTAATGCTGGTTCTGAAAAGTGTCAGAACACACAGTGCATTGCAGTTTGTTGCATATGGGGACCAGTCAGGATGCCCTTGCTGACCCCTGTCTAAAGCAACTACAATGGGCACGTGAGCATAAGAACTGGACCACAGAGCAATGGAAGAAGTGGGCCTGGTCTGATGAATCACGGTTTCTTTTACATCACTTGGATGGTGAGGTGCGTCATTTACCTGGAGAGCACATGGCACCAAGATTCATCCATGGAGGCCCACCTCGCAACATACATGATTTAAAGGATCTGCTGCTAACGTCTCGGTGCCAGATACCACAGCACACCTTCAGAGGTCTAGTGGAGTCTATGCCTCGATGGGTCAGGGTTACACAATATTGAGCATTTGTGGTCATAATGTTATGGCTAATCAGTGTATATATATATGTATATATATATATATCTATCACTGTTTGGAAGAAAAAGTTTTTTTCCTTGAAGCTTTAAATACCTCATTTGCAAAAATACCAACATAAGTGATTCTTTGTGCTTATTGTAAAAAAAACAATATCCACCTCTATTATACCATCAACCACAAATGAAAGTGCTATATAAGTATTGTTAAATCTTTAAATTTGACTTGGTGTGTGATGTGGTGACTAATGTATATTATATATTTTATGTATAAATACAATGTAAAATCAAATAATCAAACCTTAGGGGTCTTAAAAAATACATATACAGACAGAATACTTCTTAAAAGAAACAGCGTCCTTCCGATGATTTATACAAGTCTTTCTTATAATTTGCATAAGTTTTGTATTGAATAATGGAGTTGGACATCCTTTCTGAATCTAAATGAACTTTTAAATATCTCCTTCTCGTAAGTGGTCTATCAGTCAGGATTAGACTAGCTTCGTGGTTTTGCTTCACAATATAATAATACACAGGACATCTGTGCTTGAAAGTACAAAAAAATAAATTCTCAAAAGAGGATATTTTTTCTCTCTTTTTGGACATCATGCAAATTGTGTTTGTTAATTTTGTGCCCCTACTTTCATGAAATCTGCCACCGACAGCTGCCACTGTTTCAAACGTCAAAAGGAGACAGATAAACTGTGACACTGTTCATTAAAAAAACAAACCAGGTTTTCTCTAACAACGTTAGGTAGAAAGACACATCAATTCTTGTACATTTAGCATCTATAATTTGATGTGACAGTTTTTCAGCAGGTTTCAATGGACTGTACAGGGAAAGCCACAAACTAAATAAACACTACTTTTTTTTCAGTTTTGTTTACATTATTATGTAAAACTGATTATTTTCAAGCTTTTATTCAATTATAAAATTGTCAGCGTAGGGATTTATTGTGCTATCATGTTCAGGGCCAAATATTACATGGTGGAGTAACATTATGAATACACACACAAAGCATCTGTCTATGGTGGTCTCTGTAGGCCATGATGAATACATATAGCAAAATAATTTTCTGCCTTTATCTCTCTTTGTTTGGGCCTTTCTACTTGTCAGTGGCTAATGAGTTCTACATATTGTCATATAAAATAATGTACTTTTCAGAAAACAAAACAAATGAAAAAGAGTAAAAAATAAACACATTTTATTATGGGACACCATTTTATTAAGGCAACACCAAGAAGAATATATATATATATAATTAATACATATTAGGCACAATTTTATTAAGAGCAGTTCCAACTACATCTTCTAGTTGAAAAACACACCAGGGTTAATGATACTACAATAGCACAGGTCAAGTGTTTGAGTTTCCTTCTCGTTAGAGAATGTATATTAAGATCTTTATAGCTATATCATTTTTAACAATAACTTGTTACTCCCAAATGGCCCAAGCATGCTCTTTCTTTTTTTTACTCTCCTTATTACATTTAAATTACTTCAACATTTAGTCTTTCTTTTCAAATTTAACCCTTTATGTGTCAGGGTTGTGAGTTAGATGCATTGCACAATAGTTTGGCACTCAAATTGTTAATATCACACACACAGTACAGCTACTGGTTCCATATATCTTTTCCAACAACTGACTTTAGGGGATGAATCACATTACCACAAGATAGGTTTCCAGGCTAACATCTTCTCCAAAGTAGCTCATAATATTTCTTTTTTAGTGTTATATGAAAAAGGACAGTTTCTGAACAAAACCAATTAAAATGCAATCCTCAAAGTTTTCAACGAACAATAACTATTTCACATTTTAGCCAAGAAAACATATTTACATAGTTATGTGATTGTACCATTGAAAATGTCTGAAGCATATTCCAAATATTAAATAAAAATGACGTTGGGAAAAAAATGCTTAAATGCCTGTCTATAAATCATATCCTCTTAGGCTCTGATATTATAGATAAGGCTGTCAGTCAGACTTAGTGTGAAAAGTATAGACAATAGAAAAAATCCTTTGCACATTAATATGTATAACAACATGATGTGGCTTTTTGTTATTCCAAAGGGAGTTCAACATCTCTGTGAAAAATCCCAGAGGTAGGTACAGCTTTTATGCAATAGGCTTGGAGCAAGCCCTCATCAGATACACCAAATCCCTTAGTCTGCCTTGTAATATATTAGGATGAGACTGGTGTATGTAGAACATAATTACGTTTTACTGCCAATTGAATTAAGGCAAGATAATTGATTGTTAATTGATATATATATAATGAAAGTGCACAAAACATATTGTACATAAACATATTTGTTAAGAAACCTGTTTTCAAGGACTTTTGATCAAAATTGAACATGTCACATATGATAGTAAATTAGATTGTTATAATCCAATCAAGAATTCACTTGGTTAGTTCATTTAAAGGTAAATAAAACCTAAGACTTACAGGCATTAATATGCTTATGTGTTTTAAAACAAATATGGCATTGGTTTTGGTGATGTTGGTGGATTTTTTGCGTAGGCTCATCTGGTTTGAGTAATTTGTTATGAAAACAGTGATTGTATATCATTTTTATCGATTGTCTGTAATAATGTTTACTTTGATATATAGCTCTTGCGTTTGGCAACAACACTTTTTTATCCTTTTTGAGTTTACAGAATGTAACACAGGAAAGCATGTTGGTTTGGTCTGTGTGTCTTGAATGCATCAATTTGCCTGTCTTGACCACTCAAAAAATGGTTATCGTGAATCAGCTAAAATGTGTCATTTAGAAGAGCAGAGAAAGAAGAGACAAAAAAGAAAGAGAAATGTGAGACAAGAGGTTATAATGTGAGAAAAGAGAGATGGATGGGAAAGAAGAGAAGAGGGAAAAGAAAGAAGAAAAAGAGAGAAAAGAGAGGAGAAAATGGATGGAGAAGAGAAAAGACAGAGAGGAGAGAAAGAGAAAGGACATGAGAAAGAAGAGTAAGACGAGGAGAAAGAGTTATGGGAAGCCAGTTTACCTCTCAAATCTTAAAAATAGGAAAAATCTGCTATAGTTTTGGGGCTCCAGAAAGTCGACTCACACTTATGTGGGTGATTTCCCCAGTCTATAAATGCAGACATTTGCAAGCCCTTGAATTTAAAGTTAGATACTTAAAAAAAATGACACAACCAATGCGCTCTCTTCATTCAGGTTAAAATTCATTAGTAGGAATATCTGAAGCTATACTTTATGATGAGTATCTACAATAGGTGGAATGTTCTTCATTAGCCTTCATTGAGATATTTTATGTATACACATTGCCACAAAATATCTACATATTGTTTTTGAGTAATATTCTCAAAACATTAAAATCAACATAAACACTAAAGGAAGATTATCATAATATAAAGTTGACTGTACATTTAAATGCCATGTGGAGGAGGGGTTCAACTATAAACCTGATTTTAGTTTTAATTACTCTGTATATTCTAAAATATGTTAAAAGGCAGTGAATTTCATATCTTTAACACTCTAACTATAAAGAAATTTTTCTTGTGCTAAACTAAAAATGTCCTTTCTATATCTTAAGGGATGAGCCATCATTCTATTAACACGTAGATGAACAAATCCCAAATAAATTGACTGCATTTACCTTGGACAACCTTATTTTGTATAAAATATATTGTATCAACGAGTACAACATATTCCTCTTCTGTGGTGTAAACAAACCCATCTTTTCTAGCTTTTCTTTATAATCATATTCCATTACCTTTATACATCTGTAATCTTTCTCTGTACTTTAGAGGAGCCCTTCAGTTGATGACTTCAATTGGGTGATCAGGCCCCCTGTAGCAGCATTGCTTAATGAGCTGGTTAATACAGAAATCTTTCTGGCCCTCAGTAGAAAGATGGCAGTGCAGAGGGTGCATCCCAAGGGCCAAGGGCAGTGCAGAAGATTAAAATTGCACTGGTACTAATACTGAAACAGGATGGTATCCTATTAAAGAGAATGTGCTATGAGAATGCTATAACCATTTCTTCAAATCCAGAAAAACTTTTTAAATCCAATAACACTTTGGATTGGAATACATTTTTGACACCTATGTGCTTAGAAACTGAACAATATGACTTTTTCCTGGAAAAATAATGGAATACGATAACATTAAACAAATGTGAGATATGGTATTGTATGCATATACTCTATGCCAATGGGAAATAATCTAAGCAACACATGTTGGCCCATTAATATTAAGAATATGTAGAATGACAATATCGCAATATCTTGCTGCTTACATCAAGTTGCCAGGTCAGTTTTGGTATATGCAGTTTGAAGCTTTCCAAAGGCACGTGTTTTTCTGTTTGCCCACAAAATGTTATTCTTCTGTTAGATTCAGGGCCGGATTAACGTAGGGGCTGATGGAGCTGCAGCTCCAGGCCCCTACCAGAAAATAGGCCCAGTCAGGGCCGGACTGGCCCACCGGGAAACCAAGAGACTTCCCTGTGGGTCGGCCCGGTCCGGGGGCTGAACTCCAGAGCTGCGTGATTCCATGCGGCCGATTCGGCCCCACGACCACCTCCGACTGCCACCTAAAGTTAAAGTGCCTGGCTTGTAGACGCCATGCCGCCTAATGCCTCAGTGAGGCTCTTCATCCCGCCCCCTTAGAGACAGCACGTGATGTTTGAGGACTCACAGAGTCAACAGAGTTCTTCATGTGACAGTCGGTCCTGTGAAGAAGAGAAAAGAGCAGGTGGGAAAGTCTGGAAAAAAGTAAAGTAACCAAAAAAAATATAAACTAAATACTAAAGGGGGGGCTGGGTGGCATAAGTATTCAAGGTAGTAGGGGCAACAATACACAAGAGGGGGCTGGCTGGGGCATTACAAATACACATTGTGGGGCTGGCTGGAGGGCACAAATATATGTAGGGGCTGGTGGCATAAATACGCAAGGGGCACAGCTGGGGCCCATCTCATCTCATAAATCAATACTGAATGGAGGGGCAGGCTAGGGGCAAAAATACACATAGTGCTGGCTGTGTTGAAAATATATATATTTTTTTAATTGTTGTAGCTTAGCCTGGTATGTGTGTTTTGCTGTCAGAGTGGCAGAGCCTGTCCTGGTGTATGTGTTGGTGTGGCAGAGCCTGTCCTGGTGTGTGTTGGTGTGTCGGTGTGGCAGACTCTGTCCTGGTGTGTGTTTGGGTGTCGGTGTGGCAGAGCCTGTGCTGGTATGTGTGTGTTTGGGTGTCAGTGTGGCAGAGCCTGTCCTGGTGTGTGTGTTTGTGTGTCGGTGTGACAGAGCCTGTCCTGGTGTGTGTGTTTGGGTGTCGGTGTGGCAGAGCCTGTCCTGGTGTTTGTGTTGGTGTGACCGTGTGACAGAGCCTGTCCTGGTTTGTTTTTGGCTGCCAGTGTGGCAGAGCCTTTCCTGATGTGTGTGTTGGTGAGACAGAGCCTGTCCTGCTGTGTGTGTTGGTGTGGCAGAGCCTGTCTTAGTGTGTATGTTTGTGTGCTGGTGTGGCAGAGCCTGTCCTGGTGTGAGTGTTTGGGTGTCAGTGTGGCAGAGCCTGTCCTGATGTGTGTGTTGGTGTGGCAGAGCCTGTGCTGGTGTATGTTTGGGTGTCGGTGTGGCAGAGCCTGTCCTGGTGTGTGTGTTTGTGTGTCGGTGTGGCAGAGCCTCTCCTCGTGTGTGTTTCTGTGACCGTGTGACAGAGCCTGTCCTGGTGTGTGTGTTTGGCTGTCGGTGTGGCAGAGCCTGTCCTGATGTGTGTGTTGGTGTGACAGAGCCTGTCCTGGTGTGTGTGTTGGTGTGGCAGAGCCTGTCTTAGTGTGTGCGTTTGTGTGCTGGTGTGGCAGAGCCTCTCCTCGTGTGTGTTTCTGTGACCGTGTGACAGAGCCTGTCCTGGTGTGTGTGTTTGGCTGTCGGTGTGGCAGAGCCTGTCCTGATGTGTGTGTTGGTGTGACAGAGCCTGTCCTGATGTGTGTGTTGGTGTGGCAGAGCCTGTGCTGGTGTATGTTTGGGTGTCGGTGTGGCAGAGCCTGTCCTGGTGTGTGTGTTTGTGTGTCGGTGTGACAGAGCCTGTCCTGGTGTGTGTGTGTTTGGGTGTCGGTGTGGCAGAGCCTGGCCTGGTGTGTGTGTTTGGGTATCGATGTGACAAAGCCTGTCCTGGTGTGTGTGTTTGGCTGTCGGTATGGCAGAGCCTGTCCTGGTCTGTGTGTTGCTGTGGCACAGCCTGTCCTGGTGTGTGTGTTCGGGTGTCAATGTGACAGAGCCTGGCCTGGTGTGTATTTGGTCATCTGTTTTCTGGCACTTTACTTACTGTAGGATTAAATTGAACTAATTAACTATTTAATTTTTAATTTATCCAGAGATAAAACCCCCTCCTGAATTTGTAGTCACTTCAGAGGACAAAAAATTCTAGCCACAGAAATCAGTGAGGGGAAAAGTAAAGGTTTTCTGTTACTTACTCTATTTCAATTTGCATATTGTATTAAAAAGGAAAAGTGGTACTAAATTGTGGCTTCAGGCGTCCTGTGTATGATGACTTTTTTTGTGTACTGATGTACTCCCAATGCCATCACATAAGATTCTATCCTATATTATCTGCCCAGCACTGACGTCATCTTTATCCAGTACACATAGATGCCGAGGTGTCACATTTATTTATTTCCATAAAAAGGTCCACCCATAACCTCAGCACCAGGCCCATGATGCTCTTTCTTATTGTATATTGAGTGTTCATTATACACAATCATGCGTTTTGCCATCCCCGATATAAAATATAATGTACATTTAAAAAAAAGAAACCTTATAAATCACAATTTGTTCCTTTATATTTTTTCTAAATGTCTTGCTTTAGAAGACTTTTTTTGGCAGTATACATCTTTACATTTTCTCATACACAACAGTAAAGGTGAAGATTTAGCTTCTGTTGTGCTTCCACTTTAAATGACAGACTAACCAAATACATACAGTACAAAAAAAATCATGTTGCTTGCTATAGGCAAGGATTCAACCAGTCAGTCACTAGCACCGTGGGACCATGTCTTTTGAGAAAATATATTGCATTTATATTATTGAAGTTGGCCCTTGGTGTCCCTTTAAAATTCAACAAGAACCTGCTGTCAGCCCCTAGAACATAAAATATATTTTTAAACAAGTTGCAAAATATAGCTAGAAAATTGATATATGATATTGATATATACTGATTGATACCCAAATAAATAAATTCTTATTATTTTAGCATGTGATAGTGCTGAGGGTGGTAGTAATCTATAATATTATCTTATTTAACCCCTTAATGACAATTGCCGGTCCTGGCACGGCACGGAAAAGCATGTGCTTTACGACAATTGACGTGCCAGGACCGGCACGTCTTTAAACGGGTGCAGAAAGCGATCTACTATCGCTTTCTGCACCCAAAAAGCGTTGCTGAATGCCTCGACCTCGAGGCATTCAGCAACGCCGCGATCGGCACGAAGGGGCCATCTCTGGCCCCTCCACGGGGCGTCAACATCCGCCATACTTTGTATGGCGGCGGACGCCCGTTTTAAAAGCGTTTAGGAGGCGATCGACGATCGCCTCCTAAACTTAAATGGTGTCGCTGGAATGCCTCGATCAGGAGGCATCCAGCGACACCAAACACTAACCTTTTGATGGGCTGTGACCGCTCCGGAGAGCGGTCACAGCCGCAGCTGCCGGCAATCTTCGCCATCAAGGAAGATGGCCGCCGTCCTGTAACAGGAACCACAAATTTTAAAAGTTCGCTAGATAGTCCAGACCATCTAGAGAACTTTGGCTCCACTTGCAGGTTGAATACAGGTACTGCATTCACCATGCAAGTCAATGGAGCCCAGCTTTCTAATCACAGTGTGATTAGTAAAAATAAATTAAAAAATAAAATAAAATTAATAATAATTAGAAAAAAATAGTAAAAAAACAGTAAAATGTAAAAATCATTTCCCACTGATGTCACTATCAGGGGAACCTCCAAGTTGAAAAAAAATTTTAAATTTTTTTTTTAAAAAAATAAAAAAAAAATATATATATATATAAAAAATATATTTTTGTGAGCAAGTCCTAAAATTAGCATATTAGCTTAAAACAATTCTCGCATGGAAAGAGTTAAAATACTGGCATATTAAATGCCCGTGGGGTGTCTACTTTTAAAAAATGTATGATTTGATGGGGTAAATTGAATGGGCCAGGTTCAACAACGTCCCAATTAACACGGGGGGAAGGATGGCCACCCATCTAATTTCCAATTAGAAAAATGCACACGTACCAAATGTGGCCTTTTAGTTCCCCCAAAAAATGACACACCCATGCATGTGGGGTATCACTGCACTCAGGAGATGTTGCTGAACACATTATGGGGTGTCGTGTGACAGCGGCATATACCAGGAGCTGTAAATTCATACATAAAGTAGGTGTGTGTGGGAAAAATACACACACAAGAATATTACTGCAAACTTTGAAAAAATGCTGGTGGTAAAATATGTGCATGCAAAGAGTTAAAATACCAGCATTTAAAATACCCTGTGGTGTCTAGTTTTGAAAAATATATGGTTTTGTTGGGCACACTGAAATGGCCTGGCTCAAAGATGTACCAAATAGGGCATGGGCAGTGGATCCCAAATGCCAAAGTTCAACATTGAAAAAAGCGCATGCCCCAAATGTGGCCCTTTTGCCCCAAAACAGCCAGGCAAAATCATTCATGTGAGGTATCGCTGTACTCAGGAGATGTTGCTGAACACATATTGGGGTGTTTTGTGATAGTGACATATACGAGAACATTTTAATTCATACCTGAATTAAAATGTGTGTGGAAAACCAAATGCAAAAAAATGACTACCACAAAGTTTGACAAAGACTGGTGGTAGATATGGTGCATGGAAAGAGTTAAAATACTAGCATTTGAAATACCCTGGGGTGTCTAGTTTTCAAAAATATATGGGTTTATTGGGCACACTGAAATGGCCCGGCTCAAAGATGTACCAAATAGGGCATGGGCAGTGGATCCCCAAATGCCAAAGTTCAACATTGAAAAATGCGCATGCCCCAAATGTGGCCCTTTTGCCCACAAACAGCCAGGCAAAATCATTCATGTGGGGTATCGCTGCGCTCAGGAGATGTTGCTGAACACATATTGGGGTGTTTTGTGATAGTGACATAAACTAGAACATTTTAATTCATACCTGAAGTAAAATGTGTATGACAAAACAAATGCAAAAAAATGACTACCATAAAGTTTGACAAAGACTGGTGGTAGATATGGTGCATGGAAAGAGTTAAAATACTAGCATTTGGAATACCCTGGGCTGTCTAGTTTTCAAAAATATATGACTTGATGGGGTAAATTGCATTGGCCGGGTTCAAAGATACCCGAAATGGCACATGGGGGGAAGAATTACCAGATTTGGAAAAAATGGCTTTGAAATAGCAAAACGCTACCTGTACTTATTGCCCCATAATGGGTAGAAAAAAGCAAAAAAACATAAAAACATTGGGTATTTCTAAACTCAGGACAAATAGTAGAATCTATTTAGCAGGTTTTTTCATTACCTTTTATAGATGAGTAAAAGATTTTTCAACTAAAAGTTAGAAACAGTCATTTTTTTCTAAATTTTTCACCATATTTTATAATTTTTTTAATAGTAAATAATATGATACAATCAAAACAATGTCATCTAAAGAAAGCCCTTCTTGTCCTGAAAAAAACAATATCTAATGTGTGTGGGTTCAGTAAACGGGAAAGAAGAAAATTACAGCTAAACACAAGCAGCGCAGAAATGTTAAAAAGGCCATTGTCACAAAGGGTACAAAAAGTAAAATCAGCCTTTGTCTCGAAGGGGTTAATGTAAATTCTTAAGTGTAATATACATAACTTAATTTAGGACACTTAAAGAGGTAGGGTATATTTTTTAAACGCAAAAAATCACATTTATATCATTTTTTTAAATAAAAACTTTTTAGCCATTAGCCTTGTCTACTATTAAATCCCATCAATGTTTTAAAAGTATCTGCAGTCACCAACTTCATAAGCAATGCATTTGACCTTTTGTTGGTGCTACACACATAATAGTGGAATAAATACTTTAAAGTCATTAATATAACCTCTCATTCGTCAACACACACAGAATCGAGGGATAACATTAAGTGTATACAACTCATACTTAACAAAACCAGCAGTTTTGAGAGTATCCTCACAGCAGGAGAAGATTAGATACAATATTTTATAAACAACCGCATAAATCATAAGCAACCTCCAGTAAAAAGAAAGAGATTTAGTAAGTGTTTAAGAGAATTAATTAGCAAGCTAAAAAATAGCTACATCTACAATCCACCATTTGTTGATTGAAGATATCAGAAGTATAGTTGTTATTTTACATTCACAAACCATCATCCACTCATTTGTTTGGTAATTCTACTCATATATTTTTCATGATTTTGAGCTATACAAAATACACATGAGTTGTTGACTTCATGCATATGACACTGCAGTGATCAAATTGGCACTCACATTTGTGTTATTAATAATGTAATCAAAAACAGTTTAAGAGACCTGATTAAATGTTTATAGGCAACAGGAAATACCAGTTATTGATGTTGTCAGGAAACAGAGACCTGGATCTGGTCAATTAATTGGCCAAGAGTGCAGATGCAATAGTTTACATTTGGTTAATTAGACTAATAGTAGAAAGAAATAGACTTGCTCATTTGTTTGAATTTTACTTCTTCTACGCATTGATTTCTAGTGTCTGTGGCAACCTGGACAGGTGAATGTGATTTCAAAAAACTAAAATGTTGGATGAATTTCATCAAATACAATGATGGCGGGTGACAAAGTTCATCGAATATGAAGACAAAAACGAACACAAACTCTAGAAGTAAGTGTGTTATTTTTTTTTACCTATCACAATAAAATAGGCACTGTGAGTATACAGTAAAATATCTTATGAGATATTATACTCACATATATATATTGTTTTTTTCCACAACGGTACTTTAGTATGTATTATTTATTCAATTAATTCATTTTGCCAAGAAAATGTCACCCACACCATTACACCACCACCAGCCTGAAACGTTCATACAAGGCAGGATGGATCCATGCTTCCGTGTTGTTTACGCCAAATTCTGACCCTGCCATTTGAATGTCGCAGCTGGAATTAAGAGTCATCAGACCAGGCAATGTTCTTCCAGTCTTCCATTGTCCAATTTTGATGAGCCTGTGCGAATTGTAGCATCCTCTTCAAAGTTCAACTTGTTGTGCGTTCAGAGATGGTATTCTGCATACCTTGTTTGTAACAAGTAGTTATTTAACTTACTGTTGCCTTTCTGTCATCTCGAACCAGTCTGCACATTCAAAGTTACTTAAATCCCCTTTCTTCCCCATTCTAATGCTCGGTTTGAGTTGCTGCAATGTGATTGGCTGATTAGCTATTTGTGTTAACAAGCAATTAAACAGGTGTGCCTAATAAAGTGGCCAGGGAGTGTATGTATGTCATAAAGAGGGCATGTCATTTACCAATACAAGTTATGTCAAGTTATGTAATTTTAGAAATGTTCTGCAGCTGTCAATTTAAAATTGTAATTTCAAAATATGCATTTTCTTGCTTCTTGTTTTGGATGGATCAAAGTGGTTTTCTGAAAATGCAAAACAAATAATATGAAATCAATTTGTGGAGTTAATAGCCTGACACTGTTCTAGTAAATTGAAATGTTCATGGGATGAGATCTTAGAACATATGCATTTTTTATTATTCTTGGTAACACAAAGCAATATGTTACTTGCAAAGCAAAGATCTTGTTACAATACATTTAGTTTAACATTGTAAGTACTTAATTAATACAATTTGTAACACGTATTTTCACATTTCATCTTGTAGTTAAAATTCCCCAGGTTCTTTTAGAGAGAAATTCTAAAAAAAAATACCATTACACAACACAGGCTAAGTACTAATCATCAATAAACATAAAGCATTCACCAGCTTTATCAATTGAATAAAAGTGAGTAAAATATGACACTAAGTATTAATGGGAAGACAATACTAGCAGAAATGGGAGAATGGTTGTAACAGTTTTGATTTGTAGATGAAAACACAATCACAGTATCTAGCACTGCTGGTGGGATATTAATCTCCACACTACCCCATTTTCCCCTTGAGGTTGAACCTAAGAGTTATCAGTGGCCACCAGGACTCCGCTGCCTACCAAAGTACTGGTTGCTAGAAGAGAAAAACAGCAGGAGCAAACAAGTCAGAAGTTGGTACATGAGAAAAGCAACTCAAATGTGGTCATTGTTAAGACACAGTTCTGTACATAGGGACACAGGTAAGGCGTGGTCAGGGTCAACCCAAGGTTCGGCACACAGAATAAACAAAATGCATAGCACCCAGAGTAACAGTAACTATACTCTTTGAACAGGCAATAGAAACTGGGCTAAGGAAGTTTATAAACTGTTTCCTTATCACATTGACAAGCTAAAGGACCAATCAGAACCAAGAACTCATTAGTCTATCAGGTTCGGCAAGTGCCTCAGACTCACTGACAAGGAGGGTGCTGAAGCATGCCACGGGAGAGAAAGCTGGTCAGTTTGTGGCAATGGTTAAAAGACAATTATCATATAGAGATCACATATGATATGATGAGACACCCTTAATAAATGCTAATAAAGACCATGGCACTTAGACTTTGTCCGATACCCCAAAATCTCAACATAATTTCCCCAATACCATGTATGGTGTAGAAAGCAGGAAGTACAAGATCCCAACAGAAGGTTCCCAACATGAAAGTTCCAACTCCTCAATATAGAAAATAGCTTTTTATTTGAACACTATAATTCACTGCATGGTATGTAACAGCAGGGGTGCACCTCTCATATCAGAAGCATGAAGAAAGCCACCTAATGCGTTTCACTCTGGACTCAGCGCTTACTCATAGGTCTTAATAAATGCCAATGAATTGATGTTTTTTTCACACTCGCTACAAGAAAATATCCAAATAATTTATAAATATTTATTTAATTGCATAATTATTTATTATATATTATTGGGGGTTTTTTTCAATAAATTCAATATGTGTATAGAGTATATAAATTATTTGTATATTATGTAAGTATGAATGAACTCATAAATTATATATAAATATATATTAACTAATTTCAATACATTTATTATGTGTGTAAAAATAAAAGGACAATTATGTGCATCAAAGCGTGTTGATTGTGTGTATATTATATAAATATATAAAGGTGATAAATACGGAGCAGCAAGTGATCATTTAGAGAAAACATAGTGAAATAAATAATCAGATTATTAACAAGTGAAACTTTCACTACCACTGTACTTGTTTTTAATCCATGCTGGTGTGGTAAACCATAGTTGGTACTAATTATTTATTGATTGAATCGAATGTCTTGGGTATATCCTCATTGTATTGGAGGAGGAGTTAGAAATAACTTTCACTTGTGCCCAGTGGCGTCTCCAGCTTTCATATTTAGGGGGGCACATGGGGGGCCAGGGACCAAAGTAGGGGGGCCAATTATAAAACGGTACATATACACTATATATATATATATATATATATATATATACACACACACATGTTAGACGTGCATTTTTAACTACATAATATGCACTTATCTCTTTGAAGTAAAGACTGTGATTAAAATATGATTTCAAAATAACAGCTAAAGTGACAGTTATTTTTCATTCTTTAATATTAGCCCCTGCTGACAATATATATAAATATTAGACCCTGCTGCAGATATATAGAAATATTACACCCTGCTTCCGATATATATTAATATTAACCCCTGCTGTGGATATATATTAATATTAGCCCCTGCTGAGGATACATACTTATATTATACCCTGCTGCCGATATACATAGAAATTATACCCTGCTGCCAACATATATTAATATTAGCCCCTACTGCCGATATATATTATTAGTCCCTGCAGCCAATATATATAAATATTAGCCCCTGCAGCCAATATTTATTGATAATAGGCCCTGCAGCCAATATATATTAATATTAGCCCCTGCTGCCGATATATATAAATATTAGTCCCAGCTTCCGATATATATTAATATTAGCCCCTGCAGCCAATATATATTAATATTAGACCCTGCTGCCAATATATTTGCCACACTGACTGCAGATCAGGGGAAGACAGTGAGAGTCAGTGCAGTGTTCCCTCCTTCTGACTGCACCGTGACATTGAGAGGTCCTCTCCCCTGTAATCATCCCCAGAGTCCCTTTGTCCCCTCATTCACTAAACCATACCGCTCTTTTACTTACACCCTGTAGTTCAGATATAGATCAAATAAACAACACATGGAAACACCACACGCAACTGAATGAGATAAAAAAAAAACCTGTATTTGCAGGTATACATAAATAATGTATGGAAACATAGCAGATACAGATCAACAGAATTTGACACACTATTTGACATCCAAACAACTATAAATCATTCTTTTTTATCACATTATTAAAATCCCAGAAATCAAAAAAGTTAAAAGGCCCAAATAAATTAAGGAGATTAGACATAATGGAAACTTCAACAAAACTTTTAGCCATTAATGCATCACAACCATCTTAGCGCTGCGTCACCAAATGAACACCTCATCACAGATAACACAATGCATACAGCTGCATATAACTAAGCTGAGTAGCACTTGGTCTGTGAAGGCCTGTGAAACCAAAGGGGAATAGCGTCCTGTATACTGTAATCAAGAATTGAGTTTCACAAACTCTGAACCAACATCTAACTTTTAATAATATATTCAGATTGAAATAACACAAAACATTTACTTTTCCTCTGATTTCTAGGCCTAGAAAGTTTTGTCCTCTGAAGTGACCACAAAATCTGGATGTAGGGGGGGCCATGCCCCCCTCTGGCCCCCCCCTGGCGACGCCACTGCTTGTGCCTAATTGTTAATCAGACATGAACATTACAATGTATTAACTAGTTTATGACTAAGCACTAATCTGCGAAACACGGCAAGTGCCTTTTTTCGTATTATAATTTATTCCATGTGGATTCGAAAATGAATACTTAACAGTATTGGAGTGACACTCGACTCTTTGTGGCTTTATTTCCTCTTATTTTTGTTCAATATGCTACAATAGCATAGTGCGTAAAGTCTTCAGCTGATGAGGGCGACATAACACTCAGAAGTCAGAGAATTATGACAAGAAACAGTACATCACTAGTGTGATGAAGGGATGTTCTTTTGCATTTGTGCTGCACAAGGCTGAAGGTTTATGAATCCACACACCAACATTTTTTTTTGCGATAATCTGATGAACCATTACATTTTACTTATAAAAACAATGGCATATTCTGTAGCTCTATTACAAATAGGTTTGGGTGAAAATTATTGGTACGGTAAAAGAGGACCCTACTCTTCCCATTTTACAATCTAAACCCATAATGTCTTCATATAAACTTAACTGCTAATAATGGATACTTAACCTTTGATATAGTACATATCATATATTACTATAAATAATTACTATTAAATAAAAGTAAAATAAAGCCAAAATAATTAAAATAAGGTTTACCAGATTAACCTTGTTTAGTGAACAGGCTCCCCAACCGCATTATTTTTCTCAGTATTCTAAAATCTGCAGATATGGATTATTTGATGTTATTCCGTAAAATACATATGTTAATAATATTTATGATTTTGAAACTGTTGTTTCTGTAGATGTATGTGTATTCTGCAAGATGTGCTTATTGGGATTTAATTATGTATTACAATTCAACAGTGTCTGGTGTGTAAATGTGACTCCCTTTGCTTACTGGTCTAGCAGAAAACTAGATAATTATGTTTCTTCATCTCTCAGCATACAGTATATCTCTTCTCCTTTACCTTACCAGCCCAAGAATCCAAAATGTATGTGGACCAGCAACAGGTTAAAGAAGATATATGTATGCTCACATACATAGACACAGATCTCAATGCTGTCCTGCTAGATCTCCAGGAGTATCTGGTCCAGGTCATTCCTCCACTACCAACAGGTAATAAGCAGCTACATAGTAACCAAAACATCTTTGAACACATGGCCTCCTGTACCTCGGTTACAATGCAGGTTTTAAATAATCACTGCTAAAGATAAAAAAAACAACATAATAAATCATTTTAGGGTACTTAAAATAATATAAAAACATCACACAAAGTTTTGCAAAGTAGTGTGGTTCTTAGAGGAATGATTATAGATAAGACTGGTCAATAATACAGCTATTACTTTTATTTCAAATAAGAATTGACTTTGAATGAGTGGTAAATATTGCAGCTAATCCTTGTTTTTATCAATGTTACTTAACACAAAGCATATTTTCACTTCATTGCATTTCTATACTTTAAACTGGACAAGGACCATCTAAAAAATTAAATAAAATGAGCTCTCCTGCCTTTGGCTGTTGGCAATCCAAGCAATCTATTTCAGAAATGAAATGATTGGATTTTATGAATAAAGCTGGAGAGAGTTGAAGATCTTCCCCTGAATTGATAATCGCACATGGCATTTGCTGTCATAAAGACATCTTTGGAACTGAATATTGAGATTATTATGAATGAGACATCAGAAGCACAAACACAAATCCAATGAAAGCTAACATCAGAAAAGGCAATGTATTTTTTATGGTTGCATTCACATGACACCCATGACTCCTGCAAAATACTCTTTTTTCTTTTAATTTGCTGTAGCCTGCATGTAACAACAAGTATTTTATGAAGTCTATATCAATACCAGGGTTTTGGGATGAAATGATTCCTTTCTAAAATTGTTACACTTGAATATCAACTTACTAATTAGCCTGAACAATTACTGGACTGAACCAACGTAAACAGGACCTCCAGTGGCTACTTTGGAGCAGTGACCTCAAATAAGACTGCACTTCTAGTTCACATGAATGTAATATTTGACATATATTTTTCAAAGTCAAATACAGTATATTCCATTTCTTGAATATACGTGTAGCCACTTATCTCATTAGTATATTGACCTTTCCTTATGTATCATATGTCTTTCACTTTATGTGAGCAAAATTATTTTATGGGACTGTATAACCGATATATGCCGTACAATTAAATTTATCAGAAAAGGGGTCTAATATTTATTCCACAGGGACCACCAATTACATATTTTAATGTCCTAAACATGCTAATCTCAGTGTAGGCACTGCTCATTACCAGAATAATGGTTTATTTTAGAAGTAATTTGGCCAGGGGCCAATTTAATATTGCTTACCCCCACTCCCTGGCATACAATCACGCCCTCTACTCCAACACCCCAAAAAAAACACAAAAAAGTACTTGCCACACTGACGCTACAGATTAGGAGGAGACTGCAGTCTTCCCTCTTTCTGACCCTAGTGTGACTCCATGTGAGATGTCTTCACACTACACTGGACATGCAAGTGAGAATAAGCTCCAGCCTAAAGTGTTCAGGCAGCCTAATGTGTGGCACACACAAAACAAATTACTGTTGGCAGGAATATTTATTTCACACATTTTTAACTGTATGTCAACTGGGAAAAAAAAGAAATCTGGCAAAAAAAATTATTAATTAAATTATTAAGTTAAATAAATAACATTTACTGAACAGATATGGTACAGCGTAATTCCCACCAATATACACTAAGCCAGACATTGACGGTAGTGCAGCATAGCCCCAATTACTATATACTTAGCCAGACATTGATGTGGTAGGCATCTGCCCCTAAAAAAACCTGCCTGTGCCACTGCTGCCCTGAAGCAGCCTGCTTGTGCCACCTCTGCTCCTGAAACAGCCTGCAAGTGCCAAGTCTGTCTCTGAAACAGCCTGCCTGGGCCAAGTCTGCCCCTGAAACAGCCTGTCTGTGCCAACTTTGCCCCTGAAACAGCCTATCTGTGCCAACTCTGCACCTTTAGCAGCCTGCCTGTGCTACTTCTGCCCCCATTAACCAGCCTGCCTGTGCCACATCTGTCTCCCTAATCAGGCTGCCTGTGCCACCTCTGCCTCCAATCAGCCTGCATGTGCCACCTCTTCCCCCCTAATCAGCCTACCTGTGCCATTTCTGACTCTATACACTAACTTATTCACTACTAACCTACTAACTTCATTCAATCACCTAATATTCATTGAATTAATTCAACTAACATTCATTCACCCACTCATCCATTCACTCTCCCGCAATCCCTTACCTTTCTTACAGATTTCACTGGTCCGGGGTTCGTAAGCTGCCAGCCCTGCATTAGGCAGCATCCCCCTGATGAGTGGCACCCAGGGCGGACCGCCTCTTTTAGGTACGCTACTGTCTTCAGCCACCCTGGTAGTGCCCCCTCCCCCATCCTCACCTTCAGTGTCCTCCTTCATTGTGCCACACCTGTATTTTTCTCCCTCATGTAGTTCAGGTATAGATCAAATAAACAACACATGGAATTGCAGCACTCCAGGTATAGATCAACTAAATAACACAAACCCTACATTTGCAGGTATTGATAAATAACACATGGAACATAACATTGCAGGTACAGAGCAACTAAACAACACACAAACCCAGACTATAGGTATAGATCAAGTGAAAAATCACAAGCAAACTCAGCATTTAAGGTATATATATATACACTCGCCTTATATAAGCCTGTCCATAAACACATGTATACACATACACTGCCCTCACACTCCCCTGCCTTTACACACACACATATACACACACCAGCTAACAAACACCCAATACCTACACTGCTTTTACACACACACACACTGCCCATACACACACACACTGCCCATAAACAAACACACACACTACCCATACACAAACACACACTGCCCATACACATACACTGCCCATACACATACACTGCCCAGCTGGCAGCAATGTGATTCACCACGGAGCCCCTAGAATGCTGGGCCCCTGGGGAACTGGCAACTGGATGGCAACCTAAATGTTGGGCTGGTTAGAGAGATCCGTGATCTCCCCAACCAGTCCTGGAGGCTGCAGCTGCTGTTCAGGCGGCTGTGCGCTCCCTCGCAGCTGTGCCCGAGGCGAGTGCCTCTCTGGCCTCACCCTTCCTACGGCCCTGCACCTTTGCCCCAAACAGCCTGGCTGTGCCATCTTTGCCCCACTTACACATCCATGCTATCACATGCATACTAATTAATTCTCTAATTTACAGAAACTCCTTCACAAATACACATTAATTTCACAGATCATTCACAGATACTCATTCACACATTCACTCAATCCTTGAAAGATACTTAATTCATACACCCTGCCCCACCCCTTGCCTCAAATGCAGACTTATCTTTGGCGCTTGCAGAATTCCACATGGGGCCGCTGCTTACCTCTGCATTGTTCGCACATCATTGATCATGATGCTCTCTGGGGTACTGATCTTTCTTGACTTGGCCACGCTGCTCTTTGGTGTCCTGACACGGCTTGCCTCTACCATGATGCTATCTGTTTGCATAAACTGGCTTCTCCTGACTATTCATTCTGCACTATGTTGCTATCCTATGTACTCCTTACTGACTAGTTACCCAACTCTGCTCAGGGATTTCCATTTTAGTTCATTGTAACTTTACAGAGGAGTATAGGGCAACACACATCCTCTCAGGTTAAAGGTGAGGGGGAGGCAATTGTCAGACTACCCTTGGTTAAAAGGGGGTCCGCGGCTCTCCTTTATTTTGCAATTTTATTAATTCATTTATTTATTTATTTTTTACAAGGGAATGCAACCCAAATTTTGTGAGTTTAAGGGGGGAAAGACCCAAAAAACATGTAATAAGTAAAAGTAATTGTAGGGATATGAGAAAAGCTTACTGGCAAGAGCATATGATACAGGGAATGCAAACACTTTTATGCAAATCGATGTTTGTTTTTTTACTGCACCCATACAAAAACATTTTTGCACTTGTTAGCATTTTTTTGTGTTAACTACACAAAAAATCTACACGGCACACACCATGACACACTAATTTTACTGTTCAACAACACAAAGCTAAGGGCTGGTAAGCACATAGAAAACAAATGGTTAAATAACATAAAACACTATACAAACATAGTTTAGAAAAAATAAGGGCAAAAGGAGTGGGCTAGCCTGGGGCAACCCCCCCCCCAAGCAGGTCCAAAAGGTCTACACAAAGGGTTGGTCCTACCTGGACCAGCAACTTCTATCACCTTCATTATGGCTGAGGGTGATGGGAATTGTAATCAACAGACGGTCTTCAGCACGTTTGTTAAATATATATTATATATATATATATATATATATATATATATATATATGTGTGTTCAGAAAATGTGCGTGTGGGGTTTTTTTTATTATTATTATTATTATGTGATTTCCTGATTTGCGGGGGTGGTTGAGGGATCTGACAGCTTTTGCAGTGTGCCAGCAAGCTGATCTAACTACAGATCATCTGGCAACATGTTGCTCCACTTATTGATTATATGCTGATGAATGTGGTGCTGGTGAAAAAATATTTTTTTCTCATCATTTTTTATAATGCTTTTGAAGCTCTAAATGATCAGCAGCATTCACTTCACAAGAATCACGTTGAGAATTCATAAAGGAAGTGTTGCGTGATTGTGCAAGATTTTTGGTGTGGGGAGGGTTAATGGTGGTTCTCAAGGACTGCCTCGGGTGCAAGGCACCAGGAACTTTATTCACAACTTTCCATGCCATTATGATTTTTGGGCACATTCTTTCATGATGGAAGGATTTAAGGGGTTAAATTATGCATGAAAACAAAACAAATGCAATGCAATTGTTTTTATTTGTCTATGAAGCTATCCTTTGTCCTCCTCAACTGCTCATGACTTCATCAATGATTGCTTCTTTCACCCTAAAATTTAAAGATGCTACTTACAATCAATATATTTGAAAAACAAAAATTCGAAAGTAGACATATAATACATTAGTCATTACAGAATTCTGGGAAATTATAAAACAAAGATGCATAATTTACCTTTTCTAAAACCTTCAAAAGATTACATATCTGAACTGATAAACAAATTACTTTGACATGTGCTACAGTGTACATCTGTGTTCCGCTATAATGAATTATGGACAGCAATACAATATTTTTTGCAGCTTAATCATCTATAAGTGCCACAGGGGTAGTACATCTCTTAAACAGTTAAAAACACATTTATTTACTGTAATCCAAGAGAATATCTCCAAAGCAATTGAATGATTTAAAATGTTTTTTTTTCATTTCTAGTGTCACATTTAGACTCCTATAATTATTGTTCAGTTAAAAACTTGGAAACAAACATGTTCTTGAAAAACACACTATTAATTAATAAGTAGCAAGTCTATAGGAATCACTGGTCGATATCTAATAGATCGCTACGGATGAGCCTCAGATGTCTGAAAACAGGGACATTAAGAATGAATGAATGACTGGCCCTGGCACTGTAAGGCCAGCCAGCAATAGATGATGTATGTGCATCTGTCTGCTGGATTTATGTGGGCACATGGTATGGTTTTATACTTCTGCAGCAAGCGGCCATGGGTATCAGGCCACACACAAAGAAAATGGCAATAAAGGTACAGAGGTCCACCATCGGAACGCCCCTGATGTCAACAGGCCAACCGACGTCAACCAAGTCAGCTGTACCACCCTCTGATGTCAGTGGCAGTTCTGGTCACGTCCCACAAGGGTAGGTTCCAGGCAGGGGCGTACCTAGAGTATTTGGCACCTGGGGCGGATCCTGTATGTGGCACCCCCCCACACACACACACTTTAAAACTGCATAGCTTCTACCGTTATATACCGGCGCAGACACTGAAGGTGGTACAGCATAACACTTACTGTTATCATTATATACTGAGGCAGAAATTGACGGTGGTACAGCATAACACTTATCACTATATACTGAGGCAGAAATTGACGGTGGTACAGCATAACACCTATCACTATATACTGAGGCAGACATTGACGGTTGTACAGCATAACACCTACCACTATATACTGAGGCAGACAATGACGGTGGTACAACATAACACCTATCACTATATACTGAGGCACACATTGACGGTGGTACAGCGTAATCCCTATCACTATACATTGAGCCAGACATTGACAATAGTGCAGCATAACTCCTATCACTATATACTAAGCCAAACATTGATGTGGTGTAGGCCTACCACTTCATTAGTAGTAGGGATGCACCGAAACGAATTCTGGACTGAAACCGAAAATGCAGCATTTACCTGGCCGAAACCGAATATGACCCCCCCACACCATAAAAAAAAATCTAACACTTTTATTTCAAGTAAGTAACACACCAAAATAGGACAAAACAATTAAATAACAATATTAATATATATATATATATATATATATATATATATATATATGATTGTTAACAGCAATCACATTTCTATCATGCCCAGGCATACCCAGATTCCAGGATGTACTCGCAGACTTGGCATGATAGGAGTATGATTGCCCTATCTACCCCTTCTCACTCCCTTTTGTCCTACCTACCCCTTCTCACTCCCTTCTCCCTATCTACCCCCTATCCCCCCGTCTCACTCCCTTCTCCCTATCTACCCCCTCCTAACTATCTACCCTCTCCCACTTTGAAGTTCACTTACCTTTCAGGAGTCCTGCGGTGGGGGTGCAAGGCCTCTGTCTCCCAGCTCTGCCACTGTATGGAACAGTATAGAGTGATGGGAGTTATGATGTACTAGAGCATAATTATATAATGAAAAATACATTGGAAATGGTACAGCATAACACCCATCACTCTCACACACTTACCAATCCGCACATATACCAATCCACACACATACCAATCCACACACACACCAATCCACACACACACCAATCCACACACACACACCAATCCACACACACACACCAATCCACACACACACCAATCCACACACACACCAATCCACACATATACCAATCCACACATACTAATCCACACATACTAATCCACACACATACCAATCCACACACATACCAATCCACACACACCAACCCACACACATACCAATCCAGACATATACCAATCCAGACATATACCAATCCACACATATACCAATCCACACATATACCAATCCACACATACACCAATCCAGACATATACCAATCCAGACATATACCAATCCACACATACCAATCCACACATATACCAATCCACACATACCAATCCACACATACACCAATCCACACATACACCAATCCACACATACTAATCCACACACACCAATCCACACATATACTAATCCACACATACCAATCCACACATACCAATCCACACATATACCAATCAACTCTCACTCACTGAATGCTTTCCTACCTTTCCTCTTTTCTCCTTACAGCTTCTTTTCCTCCTCTTCTCTCCTCTTCTTCATCTTCAGTTCTTCTGTCTTCTTCCGGGTCAGAGGGCACGGACGGCAGTAGGCCCGGCTTCAGTGTTGTGCGCCAGGATCTGACAACAAATCCCGGCGCACAGCAGCTGTTGCCGCGCGGATCGCAAGGGAGTGATATCGGAGGTCTTTAACAGACCTCCGGCTCCCTTGAGTGGTTTTCAGCCGGGTTCAAGGGTTGAACCCGGCTTAAAATCACTCAAGGGAGCCGGAGGTCTGCTAAAGACCTCCGATACCGCTCCCTTGCGAGCCTGCTCCTCCAGCGGCGGACATTACTGTCTGTCTCTGGAGGGGTGCCGGGTGCCGGCAAGTTGGCACCCCCCTGATGAGCGGTACCCGGTGCGGACCGCCCCCCCGCCCCCCGCTAGGTACGCTACTGGTTCCAGGTAGCTAGATCCCAGAAGTTCCCAGGGGTGGTCAGGGGGCTTAGCGGGGTTCCAGTGTGGTACCTCCACCACTAATAGCTAGTGTTCTTTCACTAGCTGTAGTAGGCAGTATCTGCAACGATGCTTTTCATTCAGTGGAATGGTGTCCACAGTCTTCGTAACCTACTAAATTGTTCTTGATGTCCTTGCATATTCCTTCTTCTACTACTGCTCAGTGTGCAATGCTTTGCATCCTCCACAATTCAAGGGTTCTTTCAGGGGTTGTGTGTATGGCTTTGGTTAAAACATTTTCAAAGCTCTGCATTCACAACGTGTCTCAATATAATGCAATGATTTTAAACACTGGTGGAGGTAAAAGTACAACCATTTTAAGGCAAGACGGGAGGCTACTACTTTTCATATCTTTCTTTACTCTCATCAATAGCACCAAAGATAGAGTTAACATAAAAACCGGTAATAACAGATGAGAGAACATCCTGAGGTATATAAACCCCCAAGAACCTCTCCCTCTTCTTCTTTCTTTTCTGCTCACCATAGCTGCAGGGCAGATCACTTTCTTCTCATCATATTACCTCTCTCTGTCTTGTCTATTTTGTTTGGTTTGATACATATATATATATCTTGTCTATCCTCTAGCGATTTGCCATACTGTTATCTCGGGCTCTGCCCGGATCAGTGTGCCTAAGGGTTCCCCTAACCGCTTATCCCTCCTATTTGATCTTACGGGTCCTGGGTTCCCGTTTTTTATAAATCCCTTCCCCTAAAAACACCCCAACACCTGGGGCCTGTTTTGCGTTGTCTTACACTCCAGACCCAGACAGACTTCGTCATTCAGACGCTACACCAGCTGTAAAAGTCAGAGTTGACTCTGAGATAATAAATTCAGTTTTTGGAATTCGAGATAGATTTGACAGCAGCTATCCTTTGTCTACCAAAATCCAAGATTATCTCTATAAGGAAAGAGATCCGCACTCTCCTGCAAAAGAACCCTTGCTCGTTACGCAAGCTTGCGCACGTGCTGGGCCTCTTCCTCCATCCAGGCGATATTTCTAGGTCCCCTGCATTATCGTGCTCTTCAACACTTTAAGGCCCAACATCTACACAGACTCACTTCATATGATCAGTTGGTTCGGTTCACGAGATACGCAAGGAACTCAAGTGGCTTTTCAAATTTGAAGCCTGGAACTGTTTTTTGAGGTATTGGAGAAATGTGAGTGTCCGGAGGCTTCACAGCGGGATCTTTCAGGAAATTCATAACCAAAGGGGCCCTCTATACATAAACCTATTTGTGTCTAGAACAAATCACCAGATAAAGGACTTCTTCAGCTGACTCCCAGATCTGGAAGCTCTAGCGACAGATGCCTTCACCCAGGTATGGCTGGTGTCCGGGGTCTATGCTTTATCTCCGTTTGCACTGATCCCGAGGGTCATCCGTTACCTCCATAGATCACGGACATCCCTGGTCCTAGTGGATTTCTGGCTCTTCTGGAAATGTCGGTTCAGGATCCTCCAGCTCTGCAGTCATCTCCAGCGTTTCTTTCAGGCCCAGAAGGTCAGGCACACCCTTTGATTCTAGAAGGTTGGTTGTCACTAACTGTGTGGATGTCAGGACTCGGGTGATCAGGTCGGGTAGGAGCCCATGCGCAGGGGATACTTGGGGTTCAGTCTGTAACCCACGGTGCATGATTATGCAAACAAAGACACCACAAGCAGAAATCCAGGTAATGCAGTATATTTTATGTATATAACAGGACCAGCAAATAAGGGTAATACAGTCTAAGCACGAAACCAGACGTATGGCAAAATAAATATTAATAAGTCTTTTGGCAGGGAGCCCGCTTGGAAGGGCACGACAGACAGAGAGCCCGCTTGGAAGGGCACAAAGCAGGGAGTTCACTTGGAAGGACACAAAGCAGGGAGTTCACTTGGAAGGACACAAAGCAGGGAGTTCACTTGGAAGGACACAAAGCAGGGAGTCCACTTGGAAGGACACAAAGCAGGGAGTCCACGAACAGTACAGGTGCAGAGCCACAGCAGGAAGGTCCATAGACTTCAATACAAAGGCCCTGACTGAAGGGCAGGGTAGGTTCATAAAGGCAGGGTAATCCAGGTAACAAGGCCCAGCTGGATGTAGACTAGGGCTCAACCCAGGTAACAAGGCACACCTGAGTTTTGAGTGCTCCAGAGGGCGGAGGGTGGCCACTAGTGGTCGCAGATGTAAACGCCACAGGTATAAAAAAGCCATGGTTCAGGCAGCGAAAAATTGGTTCCTGACAGTGGATGATTTCGGATGTTCCCAAATGGACCCAAGCTTATCGGAGATTGCTCAAACTTCTTGGTGTTTGGGACAGCAGGTTGATCCCCATTCGGCCCCTATAAACTATGTTCTTAACTTCCTAGCGAGATTGTTCCAAGAGACATGTCTTACCAGTCAATTAATGTCTTTCAGTCTGCTATCTCCTGAGTCTGTAGGAAAAGCCCCTTTGATTTGTCGTCTGCTGCGCAGCATCCGTTGGTCTAAGCCTCCAGCTCCACGTTATGAATCCCTATGGGATGTGTTGGTTGTCCTAGATTTTCTCTAAGCTTGGCTGGATAATGAGGCTCTATCTTTGAGACAGTTGTCAGCCAAGCTTACCTTGCTACTCTGTCTCTTGTCTTTCCACCTGGTTTTGGATATGTGGGCTTTCAACGCTAATGCCATCTCTTTTTCCCCTGAGGGGATGATATTCTTGATACATAGATGGACAAAATCCCTGTTCTCCTTGGTTCCTACCCTTACCTTCAGGACAACCCAAAACTCTTTGTAGCTCAGTGCGTCCGCACGTATCTGGCTCGTACGGCAGCCTTTAGACCGGGGTCCTCTCCTCAACTAATTTCTTATGTCAGAGCTTTTCGCATGGTTTCGTCACCCACGCTAGCCAGATGGGTGTTCTGGATGCTTACCCTGGCGGGCATCATCGGTTCATTCGAAGCTCATTCAGTCAGGGGGCTGCCGCTTCCGGTGCTCTTATGGCCAGTGGGGTATTAGCGGACATCCTCCGGGCAGCGAAGTGGTCTTGCGCTTCCACTTTCCATACCTTTTACTTTCGCACATTGTATTCGGCAGCTTGAGCATTCGTTTCTGAGCGTTAAAAGCGCAAAATAGGAGCCTCCTGTCTTACCTTTAAATAAAAAATATTCTAGCCTTGGTGACTGAATAATTGAAATGTAAGAAAGAAGGTAAGACTTTTCCCCCCTTCCCACTTGGTTTTCCAGATAACATGTATTCTTCGGAATGTGGGTCTAGGGAGGGGACTGGGAGTTATGCCTTGTTTGCCTTCCTATTGTTTCTCCCTCTGGGGGTTTTGTTTGGATATGGTCCTATTATGTCTCCCTTCTCTTTTCCAGCTTGATCCGGCATCCGGAGATTGGCAGTTCAATGATGGAGTAGTCTCCTTCCAGTTCTCTGGCTGGTTCTGGATTTTGCTCCGGTTTATGTTGCGTTCCAGCATTTTTCCGGTTCTTCGTTTATGATAATTGGTATGGGACCAGCTTCGGTTTACAGCTTTTCAAAAGAGGAAGAGGGAGGGGTTGTTGGGGGTTTATGTACCTCAGGGTGTTCCCTCATTGGTTTTTACCAGTTTTTCCTGTTAACTCTTTCTTTGGTGCTATTGGTGAGAGTAAAGAAAGATACGCAAAATACTCGCCTCCTGTCTTTATTAAAAGTTCAATTATTCAGTCGCCAATAATTTTGAATTCTCTTTTACAAATCCACACTGCTAAACAATTAAATTTAAAGGCACATGCCATTTTTCATTGCTCATATAGGTATAGAAAAGTTATATATATAATTATACATATATATGACTGAATGATGCACCGTGATAAAGTTGTTTTTGTCAAGTATATAAATGTGCAGCCTATGGTTGAGTTCATGTTCTTTGTTCCCTGGCCATTCCATGTCAATTCATAATATTACTGCTTTAAAAAGTTGAAGGAGAGCCTGGTTTAGATAGAAAGTTATTAGCATGCATTGTGTGTTCACTCCCAGGCAATAATACAGTGGGAATTCAGCTATCTTGAGCATAGGCTGATGTGAAGCATATGATATTACTTATGTAGGCATGAAAGCAATCTGCTTTAATATCAGACACTTTACTGAAAAGAATGTCAGGGTTACAAGAGGTTATAGAGGCTGGTGTGGAAAAATTATATAAATAAAAACATATTCTATGATTTTTTTAGCCCTAGTTTTCAACTTTTTTTCTCTTTAATGGAGTCATTTTAAATGCAACCTTAAACCATGTATTGTATTTGCTATTCTACACAATGATTGCGATGTGACAATAGAAAAAGGAATTATTTCAAAGGAAGACAGATGGGCTTGTAGTTTATGTATATAATGACCCACCTGCCACTTACTCTTGGGAACAAACATGGTTCAAGAAAAAATACATATAAAGCTGGCATTTAAAAAAAGCTAAATCACTCAAATTCAATTATTAAATGTTCTTTAAATGTGAAAATCAACATTTCTTCCTAAATCACGCAAATATAAGGAAAAGCCTCCGCCTTGTTTCAAAATACTATTTTCCAGAGGTTCACATCCAGAACTCATTATTGGAAGCAGAAATATTTAATAAAAATTCATGATGTGTGAATGTTAACCCTATTACCCCCAGTGTTGTATATATTGCAGCAAAAATACAAAAAAAATACATTTTGATATCTACTTATTCAAAGTCTTTTCAATCTGAGAGTATTCTTACATGTAGGGCAAAACAATTTTGTTGTGAATATTAGTTTGCCTTGTGAACCCACCTCTTATCTGTAGTTAAGTTCAATGCCACTAACCTAATGCTTCAGACTGTGTACAAACATTCAGTATTTATCGGTCTCAATACATAATAATTACTTTAGAGATTTACAGTGAATGTGCCTAAGGGATTTCCCCTGTAAAGATCATTCATTTCCATTTTATAAGTGCTCATCAAGGTCAATCATGCATGAAAACTGAATATTTTATTTTAATTCCCTCCTAACACGAATAACTATGTGCTTAGGAGATTGTGTTTTGTTGCAGTAGGGATCAGATCACCATTTTTGTATAACACATGGCTGGCATGAAGTCTTTCTGCAATGTCTGTCTTCATGTAACAAGCACACTAATGAAGCTTGCTTTTTTTCCTCTTCGTAGTGCCACCCCTCTGGATTGTCTACAATCTGCATTCTGAACCACTGGAGAAATGCAACATTTTTCTAATTGAATTTCATCATGTATCTCAAATCTAACCTAGATTTTTGCTGACCTTTTGTTACTCTGAGATAAAAATAAATGGGAAAATGTACATATCAGATTTTAAAGTGATTATTGTAAGTATTCTTGTAAACAATAACAAATAGCCAATTAGCGAAGCAAGGCTCGATATTGCAGAGAAATAATAAAAAAAATATACATTGTAATGTATACACTGTATAGTGATATTTAACTTTAATATGAGATACTTTAATCTTCAGTACATAAAACCAAGCTCCCCATGATTGCCTCTACAAATAGATTAATTCATGATCTTGGGACATGAACAATCACAATACAGGTATATAATAACATTAACCAGCTGAGCCATAACCAACTCAATGTACACCAATAACTCAATTCCTTGTGTACCAGTGGTCCATAACTGTTTATAGCTCCCCAAAGCCCATAGGATATATATATATTATATATATATATATATATATATATATATATATACACATTTCCACCAGTAGCCTTATAGGCTATATTTTACTAGCTAGTTGGTATATTTACCTCAATATAATAACCCTATGGAAGTGATGACATTATGTTACTGGAATAGTAACCATACTCAAACAAAACACTAATTTCCCAGATTAAATGTCTTTATTAATAATAATATTTAAATAATATTTGATATGTTTGTTGGAGTTGGAGTAATTGCATTATAAAGTATAATGTCATTATAATTATTAATTATGGATCTTATATATCACAGGAGTACTTAAGATGCACAAAAAACAGACTCTGATGTGCTACTTCGTATCATATGTACGTATGATTTTATTTGTATTGACTGAGGAGCACAGGAGATATAATTGAACAACCATCATGCATCCTAAATTTTAGGCTATGGTGAAAAAGGAATGGACAACAAATCAGGGGGCATTACAGTTGGTGTCAGCAGAACCATTTGGCATGGAGACAATGGGGACAGAGAAAAATCCAAAAGGAGGAAATCAACCTGTTTAGGGAATGAGTACTTTAGAAAGAGATTATAAAAATAAGTAAACTTATTTTCACTCACAAGATATTTTTTATACTAGAATTCTGCATAATATTAAATTGACACCAGCAGGGCTTGTTACAATACTCTTTTGTGTTAAAAATATAAACAGTGTTAATTAGTATGTTTTTCTATTTTTGAATTTTCATGTTGAGTATTGCTATACTTTTTTTTTTTCTATGTATATTCTAATCTTGTCACTGTTTAAAATATAATTGACAGACCCTATACCTGTAACTTGAGAATCATCTACACATCATGTTTTACATTGATTTAGCTAATTAGTCCAGGTAATTCTAAACAAATAATACAGAGTGACAGTGAAATGTTCACTCATTGCATTCTAAATCTACAAATATAATGTTGATTTCAGAAGGCTTCAGAGATATAACAACTTAGTTAAAAAGGCTGTTATCACAATTTGAGTAGCAGGAATTATTTTGACATTTTTTCAGCATGGCAAGCATTGCTTAGCCTTCACAGTTACATTTTATTCTGTAATATATCGCAATATATTAATCCAAAAATAGAGTAAACAAAGAGTTGTTTGGTCCAGGAATTCTAATTCTTATAATACAATATTTTAATTAAGAGGGAGAAAACACAGAAAAAAAGTGTAGCTAGACAAAACGCTTGCTTTTATTTAAAACATGGACTGGACTACTTGTTTTCACAGCAGAATTTGCCCACTTGCACTCTTTTCTGTGTTTTCTCCCTCTGGATATTGCTGTGGATTTGGAGCAGCCACAGCATTAGCCAATAGCAGCACAGGACATTATACCTTGCACTACTCCAAGTACTATAAGAAATCAATTTAAAAAAAAAAACATTAAAGGGACACTCCAGCCATCATATGCACTTCAATGCATATAATAGCTGCATGGTCCCCTTTGCAAATACATGAAATTCTGCAGAACCTCACATGCATTTGCCACCCCACTCCCAGCTATAAGCCCTGCAGGAGTGTATGGTGTTAGTATGAGCGTATGTTACTGTATGATGTAAGAGTGTGCATGTGCTAGTGTGTCGTGTTAGGATGTGTGTGAGCATATGGTGTTAGCATGTGTAAGTGTATGCTGTTAGCATGTGTGTCCATGTTACTGTATGGTATTAGAATGTGTGTTGTGTATGATGTTAGCATGAGTATGTGTTTCAACATATGGTGTTAGAGTGTCTGTATGTTGGTGTATAGTGTTAGCGTTAGTATTTGGTGTCAGAATGCTGGTGTTAGTGTATGTTGTTAGCATAATTGTGTATGTCAGCGGATATTTTAAGGGTGAGCCTGGGGTGGTGCAAGGGAGAGGAGAGAGAGAGTGTGTGTGTGTATAAGTGTATTGTGTAGAGTGAGTGAGTGGGTGTTAGAGCAAGTTTGCATATTTGTATGTGTTTGTTTTAGTTAATGTGCACAGAAGAAAAACTGTCTATTTTAGGCATAAACTGTCTATTTGAGGCAATGCACAACAGTCAGGGACAAAATGCCATGTATAGTAGATCACCATCAATTTGGTAAACTTGGGCAGTCCAGCATTAGTAACCAACTAGCAGGGCACATTATGTAGTGCCAAAACTTATCAGATACCAAAGATTTTTTTAATCAAAGAAATAGACTGTCAGTGTGTCAGTTGTACTAGAGCACCAATAATTCCTGGTTCAAAGATTGTTTATAAAAGATACCAAAACCTTTCAACAGTAAATGAAGACTATAGAAACAGTAATTGGTGGGAGTGCTTAAGGAGTTGAATATTTAAACTCAGACAGTAGAACAATCGTACATATAAAAATGTAAAAAGTTCAAGGCAGGGTCTATAAAACGAAAACAATTTAATTAAAAAATCTTCTGTAAATAAACAATGTATCTAAAACTTAATATGCACCATAAAAAACTATTTCCAAACAATGTCCACATATAACGTTCATATTTTGTAACTTTCATATTTTGAAAAGCCGTATGGTAAGAAATATGAGACCTGACACCTTTTGCCGTACACGCGGCTTCCTCAGAGGTGTAGTTGAGAAATATTGATTTCAGTGGATCTGTAGAAAAAATTCTTATGGCTAATTTTCTGCCTGAGTAATTTATTGCCGTTTTGACAATCTTACTAATAGATCCTCGGGAAAACAGAAAGGAGAAATTAAAGTGGTATGATGAAGGGACTGTGGTCCCTTACATTATTTGTGATTTAAACTGCTATATTATGTAATGCTCATCGCTTCTGCCTTAAAAAAATCAATGAAGTTAGTTCTGTTGGCACCAGGGAGAAACTTTTATGAAGTAAGCAAGTGATTCTCCACAATGTATGTCTAGCACTTGAAGCTTTCACTTTGTTTAGATATTGTCAGTGTGCCAGTTGTACTAGAGCACCAATAATCCCTGATTCAAAGATTGTTTATAAAAGATACCAAAAACTTTTAACAGTAAATCAAGACTACGTCACAAGGACTGGTAATACATTAAAGTGATGAACTCTATAAGACTTTTTTAAAATCACATATCGAATTACAATGAAACCATTTAAAATGCATCTTATTTCTCAAAATTACAAAACATCTTAAAGGGGGTTGGTCAAAATGTGAAATCAGTTTTGAGCATGATTTCTTGACTGAAGATGAACTCTAAATTTGTATACTGTTTTTTGGGACACTTCCCATAGACGTTTAATATTCTATTCATACTCTGTTTCAACCCTCCAAACTGTATTTATCATCTACAAGCTAACTTCAGAAGGAGGGTAGGAAATGTATGCATAACATACATTCTAAACACATAGAGGCAACTTTATTTTTACTTATTAAAGTGAAACTCTCTGGATTGGCTACATTTTTCTATGAGATACAATTACCTAATCAAACCATTTGTACCACTTCTTTAACCCCTTCGTGACAAAGGCTGATTTTACTTTTTGTACCCTTCGTGACAATGGCCGTTTTAACATTTCTGCGCTGCTCGTGTTTAGCTGTAATTTTCTTCTTTCCCGTTTACTGAACCCACACACATTAGATATTGTTTTTTTCAAGACAAGAAAGGCTTTCTTTAGATGACATTGTTTGATTGTATCATATTATTTACTATTAAAAAAAGTATAAAATATGGTGAAAAATTTAGAAAAAAATGACTGTTTCTAACTTTTAGTTGAAAAATCTTTTACTCATCTATAAAAGGTAATGAAAAAACCTGCTAAATAGATTCTACTTATTGTCCTGAGTTTAGAAATACCCAATGTTTTTATGTTTTTTTGCTTTTTTCTACACATTATGGGGCAATATGTACAGGTAGCGTTTTCCTATTTCAAAGCCATTTTTTCCAAATCTGGTAATTCTTCCCCCCATGTGCCATTTCGGGTATCTTTGAAGCCGGCCAATGCAATTTACCCCATCAAGTCATATATTTTTGAAAACTAGACAGCCCAGGGTATTCCAAATGCTAGTATTTTAACCCTTTCCAAGCACTAATTCTAACATCAGCCTTTGTCAAACTTTATGGTAGTAATTTTTTTTGCATTTGTTTTTTCACACACATTTTACTTCAGGTATGAATAAACAGGTTCTGGTATATGTCACTATCATAAAACACCCCAATATGTGTTTAGCAACATCTCCTGAGTACAGCAATACCTCACATGAATGATTTTGCCTGGCTGTTTGGGGGCAAAAGGGCCACATTTGGGGCATGCGCATTTTCAATGTTGAACTTTGGCATTTGGCGATCAACTGCCCATGCCCTATTTGGTACATCTTTGAGCCGGGCCATTTCAGTATGCCCAATAAAGCCATATATTTTTGAAAACTAGACACCCCAGGGTATTTCAAATGCTAGTATTTTAACTCTTTCCATGCACCATATCTACCACCAGTCTTTGTCAAACTTTGTGGTAGTCATTTTTTTGCATTTGTTTTGTCACACACATTTTACTTCAGGTATGAATTAAAAGGTTCTCGTATATGTCACTATCATAAAACACCCCAATATGTGTTCGGCAACATCTCCTGAGTACAGCGATACTTCACATGAATGATTTTGCCTGGCTGTTTGGGGGCAAAAGGGCCACATTTGGGACATGCACATTTTTCAATGTTGAACTTTGGCATTTGGGGATCCACTGCCCATGCCCTATTTGGTACATCTTTGAGCCGGGCCATTTCAGTGTGCCCAACAAAACCATATATTTTTGAAAACTAGACACCCCAGGGTATTTTAAATGCTGGTATTTTAACTCTTTGCATGCACACATTTTACCACCAGAATTTTTTCAAAGTTTGCAGTAGTATTCTTTTGTGTGTATTTTTCCCCCACACACCTATGTTATGTATGAATTTACAGCTCCTGGTATATGCCGCTGTCACACAACACCCCAATATGTGTTCAGCAACATCTCCTGAGTACAGTGATATCCCATATGCAGGCCCGGACTGGCCATCGGGCACACCGGGCGTTTGCCCGGTGGGCCGGGCCACGGCAGGGCCGCATTGACTTAGCGGCTGATGGAGCTGCAGCTCCAGGCCCCTATCCTACCTACGGCCGCATTAACGCAGGGCTTAAGGGGCACCTGCCCCTTAGGCCCGCCGCAACTGCGACCGGGTCCGCCACTCTAAGGGGCCGGGAAGTCCCCACCAAGGCCGGCCTTACGGGTCTGCGGCCGCACAGGGTTTAAATTAAAACATCGGGGGTTTTTTTAACTTTATTTAACATCCTCCATGTTAAATAAAGTTTTTTTAACTTTATTTAACATGGAGGATGTTAAATAAAGTTGAGAAAAAACCCCGATGTTTTAATTTAAACCCTGTGCGGCCGCAAACCCCTAAGGCCGGCCCTGGTGGGGGCTTCCCGGCCCCTTAGAGCAGGACCGGCCTTTGGGGTGTGCGACCGCACAGGGCGTCACACTCTAGGGGGCGGTCCGCACCGGGTGCCGCTCATCAGCGGGTGCCAACTTGCGGCACCCGGCACCCCTCCAGAGACGGACAGTAATGTCCGCCGCTGGAGGAGCAGGCTCGCAAGGGAGCGGTATCGGAGGTCTTTAACAGACCTCCGGTTCCCTTGAGTGATTTTAAGCCGGGTTCAACCCGGCTTAAATTCACTCAAGGGAGCCGGAGGTCTGCTAAAGACCTCCGATACCGCTCCCTTGTGATCCGCGCGGCAACAGCTGCTGTGCGCCGGGGTTTGTTGTTAGATCCCGGCGCACAACACTGAAGCCGCGCCCACCGCTGTCCGTGCCCTCTGAACCGGAAGAAGACAGAGAAGACAGAAGAACTGAAGAAGAGGAGCGAAGAGGAGGAAAAGGAGCTGTAAGGAGAAAAGAGTAAAGGTAGGAAAATATTCAGTGAGAGTGGATTGGTATATATGTGTGGATTGGTATATATGTGTGGATTGGTATATATGTGTGGATTGGTATATATGTGTGGATTGGTATATATGTGTGGATTAGTGTATATGTGTGGATTAGTGTATATGTGTGGATTGGTATATATGTGTGGATTGGTATATACGTGTGGATTGGTATATACGTGTGGATTGGTATATACGTGTGGATTGGTATATACGTGTGGATTGGTGTATGTGTGGATTGGTGTATGTGTGGATTGGTATATACGTGTGGATTGGTATATACGTGTGGATTGGTATATACGTGTGGATTGGTATATACGTGTGGATTGGTATATAGGTGTGGATTGGTATATAGGTGTGGATTGGTATAGGTGTGGATTGGTATATATGTGTGGATTGGTATATATGTGTGTATTGGTAAGTGTGTGAGAGTGATGGGTGTTATGCTGTACCATTTCCAATGTCTTTTTCATGATCTAATTATGCTCTAAAAGTACATCATAACTCCCATCACTCTATACTGTTCCATACAGTGGCAGAGCTGGGAGGCAGAGGCCTTGCACCCTCACCGCAGGACTCCTGAAAGGTAAGTGAACTTCAAAGAGGGAGAGGGTAGATAGTTAGGAGGGGGTAGATAGGGAGAAGGGCGTGAGACGGGGGAAAGGGGGTAGATAGGGGGAAAGGGGGTAGATAGGGGAGAAGGGAGTGAGAAGGGGTAGATGGGGCAGAAGGGAGTTAGAAGGGGTAGATAGGGCAATCATACTCCTATCATGCCAAGTCTGCGAGTACATCCTGGAATCTGGGTATGCCTGGGCATGATAGGAATGTGATTGCTGTTAACAATCATATATATATACATATAATATTGTTTTTTAATTGTTTTGTCCTATTTTGGTGTGTTACTTACTTTAAATAAAAGGTTTTTTTTTATGGTGTGGGGAGGTCATATTCGGTTTCGGACAGGTAAATGCTGCATTTTCGGTTTCAGTCCAGAATTCGTTTCGGTGCATCCCTACTACTAAGCCAGACAATGAAGTGGTAGGCCTACACCACAACAATGTTTGGCGTAGTATATAGTGATTGGGGTTATGCTGCACTATTGTCAATGTCTGGCTCAATGTATAGTGATAGGGATTACGCTGTACCACTGTCAATGTGTGCCTCAGTATATAGTGATAGGTGTTATGCTGTACCACCGTCATTGTCTGCCTCAGTATATAGTGGTAGGTGTTATGCTGTACCACCGTCAATTTCTGCCTCAGTATATAGTGATAAGTATTATGCTGTACCACCGTCAATGTCTGCCTCAGTATATAATAACAGTGAGAAGAGGCAGAGGTGGTAGATAGTGATACAGGGGGATAGATAGTGAGAAAGGGGAGTTTTGTTACAAGTTTTTATTCCTTTCTTTTTTTGGGATGGGGGGGCACCAGAGGAGTAGTCCGCACAGGGCGCCAGAACACCTAAGGCCGGCTCTGCCTTAGAGTGGCGGACCCGGTTGCAGTTGCGGTGGGCTTAAGGGGCTCTGCCTTAATGCGGCCATATAGGCCCAGTCAGTCCGGTCCTGACTGGGCCTATTTTAAGGTAGGAGCCTGGAGCTGCAGCTCCATCAGCCCCTAAGTCAATCCTGCCCTGCCACAGGCGCGGTCGCAGTTGCTGCTTGCTCTGGCAACAAGGTAAATAGGGTGAGGGAAGGGGCTGCAGTGAGAAGGGGCAGAGGGGGGTTAGGTAGTGAGAAAGGGGGAGAGGGGATAGATAGAGGGGGTACATATTGAGAAGTGGGGAAGGGGGTTACATAGTGAAAAGGGGGAACATAGTGAGAAGGGGCAGATAAGATGATGAGAGGGGGTAGTGTGAATGCGTATGAGAATGAATGAATAAATGTGTGGATGAATTGTGTGAATGCGTATGACAATTAATGAATTCATGTGTGGATGAATTGCTTGAATGATTTGTGAGACTGCATTAATGAATGTGTTAATGATTTGTGTGAATGATTAAATGCAAAGATGGTACATGAAGGGTGGGCTTTAACAATAAATAAATAAATATGGGCTGCTCAGGCTTAAATGCCCGGGCCTATTTTTTGTCCCAGTCCGGGCCTGCCCATATGCATGGGTTTGTCATTTTTGGGGGGAACTAAAAGGCCACATTTGGTACGTGTGCATTTTTCTAATTGGAAATTAGATGTGTGGCCATCCTTCCCCCCGTGTTATTTGGGACATTGTTGAACCCGGCCAATTCAATTTACCCCATCAAATCATAAATTTTTTTAAAGTAGACATTTAATATGCCAGTATTTTAACTCTTTCCATGCGAGAATTGTTTTAAGCTAATGTGCTAATTTTAGGACTTGCTCACAAAAATATATTTTTTATATATATATTTTTTTTTTTTTGCCTTATATATTTTTTATATATATATATTTTTTTTAATTTTTTTTCAACTTGAAGGTTCCCCTGATAGTGACATCAGTGGGAAATAATTTTTAGATTTTACTGTTTTTTTTACTATTTTTTTCTAATTATTATTAATTTTATTTTATTTTTTAATTTATTTTTACTAATCACACTGTGATTAGAAAGCTGGGCTCCATTGACTTGCATGGTTGAATGCAGTACCTGTATTCAACCTGCAAGTGGAGCCAGAGTTCTCTAGAGAGTCTGGAGACCGTCTAGCGAACTCTTTCTTCTTCATTGTTTTTTGTCCTGGGCCGCCGCCATCTTGCGGATGGCGAAGATCACCGGCAGCTGCGGCTGTGACTGCTCTCCGGAGCGGTCACAGTCCATCCAAAGGTAAGTGTTTGGTGTCGCTGGATGCCTCCTGATCGAGGCATTCCAGCGACACCATTTAAGTTTAGGAGGTGATCGTTGATCGCCTCCTAAACGCTTTTAAAAGGGGCGTCCGCTGACGTTGACGCCCCGGGGAGGGGCCAGACATGGCCCCTGGTGCCGATCGTGGCGTTGCTGAATGCCTCGAGGTCGAGGCATTATAGCAACGCCGTTTGGGTGCAGAAAGCGAACGTAGATCGCTTTCTGCACCCGTTTAAAGACGTGCCGGTTCTGGCACGTCATTTGTCATAATCGACTTGTTTTTCCGTGCCGTGCCAGAACCGTCAATTGTCATTAAGGGATTAAAGCGGTTATATTTACAAAGCACAGATCTGTGAGTAGCATCATACTATATGATTAACACCCATAATTGTCTCGTGTCACCCATATATATTGCACAAGGTGGCTGGCATGGGTACACAGATAAAAAAAAAAAAGGTGGAAAAAATCTTAGAAGTAGCCTATAAAATCAACCCTTTGATAACTGGGGCTAACTGGGGACTGCACTGCCTATTAATACACTGCAATATTGAGCCCTCTCTGGACACATGAATGAGGCACTCGTGGGGTAGGTCTGGTCCAAATCTGCAAATATATACAACAAATACAAAAAGCCAATACAAAAATGGCCACATTTATATGTTTCAATCTCTCACTGTTGCTTACTGGATTTTTCCAGTATTGCTTTATAAGGAATGTCCTACTCTATTGTGATGGTGTATAAGCATTTCCCCGAAGAACTGTTTGCAAGAGTCTAAGCCCAGTAGTGCAGTCTAGCTGATTGGTATCTGCTGCTGTAGCAGTTACTGGGGCTCACTTGAACAGGAAGTTCATTTGTGGATCTCATCCTCATATAAGAGGATGGTTATTTTTCAGAGCATTTGCACTGAAAAAAAACTTGTCTTATAATCGAGCAAATACGTTATATATATATATATATATATTTGTACTTATATATACTATTAGACTATTAACTTCTAGAGAATTCTAGAGAATTGTAGAATATCTTGCTGCTTTAAAAAATTAAACATATGGGGGGCGTGGCTGGCTGCGGGACAAGATGGTTGTGTAGTCGAGCTGCTCTCCCTACGACTTTAGGACTCCATCCTAAAATGCTCGACTTTTCTTTTTTTTCCCACCCGCATAATTCCTATTCCCGCATTGACTTTATTTTTTTGAGCCAGAACATGGTCTCCTCTGATATGTCCTCCTCGATTCACCCCATCACGTGGTCAGACCATGGTGCGGTGGAATGCTCAATTGTGCTCCCCGATACTCCATCTACTGCTCCCACCTGGAGACTGGATGAATTTTTACTTACCGACCCATTAGTGCTGGAAGAGGTTCACAGGGATCTTGGTGAATACTTTCGCTTCAACGAACTCCCGGGTGTGGGACCATCCCTGATTTGGATGGCTCATAAGGCTTTCATCCGTGGTTCCTTCCTCAAGATAGCCGCACGCCGTAAGCGAGCGCGACAATTGGAAGTGGCGGCACTCACCGAAAAGCTCACTCGTCTTGAAACCCACCATAAGAGAACCCTGTGTGACGCGACGCTCCGGGATATAGTTCAGACACGGGGAGAATTAAATCTACTTCACAGTAGAGCGACACTCCACTCCCTCAATCTCACAAAACAAAGATTTTTCGAAAACGCGAATAAGCCGAGTGCTATGTTAGCGAGACATTTGGGCTCTCAGAGGAAATCCCAAAACATTACTAAAATTATTGATAGCCATCAGAATACCTGGGTGAACCCGGTGGATATTGCAGACCAATTTGCTACATTCTACAAATCGCTTTATGATGGCAACAAGGCTCCCGTTAACAAGTCGGACACCTCGCATATCTCTAGCTTCCTGAACTCTCTCTCGCTTCTACGCTTATCCCCTGGACACAGAGATCTGCTGAACAGCTCCTTCACGGAAGAGGACATCATACGTGCGCTTTTCATCCGTCAAATCCGTCAAATCCTCTAAGGCCCCTGACCCAGACGGACTTCCTAGCTCTCTTCAATTTTGAGTCCCAGGCTACTCACTCTCTTTAACGGCTTTTTGGATGGCCAGCCGATCCCACAGGAAATGCTTCAGGATCGGATTATTGTTATCCACAAGGAGGGGAAGGATCCCGCGAACTGTGGGAGCTATGGCCCCATCTCCCTTATTAACGCGGATACGAAACTATATGCGAAACTATTGGCAACACGTTTGAGCTCCATTATCTCGTCTTTGATTCATCCGGATCAGGTGGGATTTATACCCCAAAGGGAGGCGCCAGATAACATCAGACGAACCCTCGACCTGATTGAAGCTGCGGTGTCCACAAGTCAACCGTTGATGCTCCTGGCGTTAGACGCCGAAAAGGCGTTCGACCGCATAGACTGGCACTACATGTGGGAGGTTCTACAGTCGTTTGGGTTTGATGGCCGCTTTCTCCAGGGTGTTCGGGCATTGTATTACTCCCCCATGGCGACAATAGCACTTATGGGACACGAATCGCTTCCTTTTCGGGTGTTGAATGGTACCAGACAGGGGTGCCCACTATCACCACTCCTCTTCGCCATCTGCCTTGAACCACTGGCAATCGCGTTGCGGTCTAGCCCGGATGTGAGGGGTGTGGAGGTTCAAGACCGGCAATACAAACTTAGCTTGTTCACGGATGATATCTTGCTCACTGTGACGCACCCTCTCACCTCGCTCCCGAATTTGTATTCGATCCTAAAACTATTCTCAAGTATATCGGGATATAAAGTTAACGACTCTAAATGTGAGGCCTTAAACATCAATCTGGGGGAACGTGAGGTGCAATCTATAGCGGAGACTTTTAAATTTTCCTGGAAGTCCTCATCTCTCACCTATCTGGGAATCCATATCACCAACTCGCCATCGACGCTGTTCCAGGCCAATTACACGCCGCTACTGTCCACTTTGCGAGCAGAAATTATGCAATGGTCCAACCATCTCTTGGTTTGGGCGAATTTACGCGATAAAAATGAACATTTTACCCAAGTTGTTGAATTTATTTCGAGCTTTACCTACCCTTCTTCGCAAATCCGATCTGGAGGCCTTCCAATCATTTCTATTCCGGTTTATATGGAACTTTAAACGGGCCAGGGTCAGCAGGGGCACGTTATACAAGCCTACGCGCAAGGGCGGCCTTAATACACCGAACCTCTACCTCTATTACCTGGCGGCCAGGGCGTCGCAGTTGGAATCCTGGTCCCTCCCTGAGGACACTCTCCCATGGGTGGACATTGAACGGTCCTTCGTACCGCATCGTCAGCTTCACCTTCTTCTCTGGACGGACATCTCAGCGTTGCCTGTTGTCACTTCCTTATCGTCTATGAAGGCCTCCATCTCCATCTGGAAAACATGCCGTTCTACCATGAACCTCGCCGGAGCAACTTCACCCTTGATTCCAGTGTTCTATAACCCGGCGTTTCCAGCGGGACTGGAGCCGCGGAGCTTCCAGTGGTGGCTGGAGAGAGGTTTTGTGTGCTTGGGCAGACTGATACACCAGAATACAGTCATTCCGTTTCAAACATTACGTGAGACGCTGGATGTTCCGCCTACGGAATTATTCCGATACCTCCAGATCCGGCACTTTTTGCTTTCCTTGTTGTCGAGTCGCCCTCTGGATGACACGACTTTGTTCGAGAAACGCTTCCTCACACTTACCCACTTGAAACATGCTATCTCTACATACTACGTTCATTTTCTAACGCTTCAATTCAATGCTCCACCACCGTACAGACACCGATGGCACTCGGACTTACAACGTGAATTTCCGTCTGAGGTGTGGGAGAAGGTGGCTTCTGCCACACATAAACTTACCGTGTGCACGGTTGTGAAGGAACGGCTATATAAGGTTGTTGCACGGTGGTATTTATCTCCATCCCGGATGTCACATATATTTCCATCGGCCCAGCCGACGTGCTTTAGGGGTTGTGGCATGCCTGGTACCTACCTGCACGCCTGGTGGAGTTGCCCGTTAGTCCAGCCCATATGGCAGAGCTCCTTCAATAAGCTCTCTCAAGCTCTGGGCACTACAATTCGTGGCATACCCGAGACAGCCCTGTTGGTGATGGACGCTGCAGAGGCTGAGCTCTCTACTCATAACCACAAACTCGTCCAGCGCATTTGCGCTACGGTTAAACTCACAATTGCACGACGCTGGAAAGGATCCCCTCCTACAAATGCTGAAATCCAGCCACTATATGGAACCTTATAGTTATGGAGCACCTTACGACCAAACTGAAAGACGAAATGTCCAAATTTCTGGCCATTTGGGAACCTTGGCTTGTTAACCATACTGATATTACGGCTAGGTCGACCCTACTTCATCTTTAGGCAACTGTATTTTATTCGGCAGTCGTCGCCTCCTTTCCCTCCTTCCCTCCCCTTTTCTCTTCCCTTTCTCGTTTTTTTCTCTCTTTGGTTTACTTTTCTTCTATAACACAAAAACCCTCCTATGATGCTTGACATTGTGCCTTACCTGTACAATTTGCTATGTTCTCACTGGCAATTTTGTCATGTGCTGCTTATGTAACCTGCAACATTGTACTGATTTATCATTCCCCTTGTTACCTCATTGTGCATTTGGTGTAATGTTTACAAAGTGCGATTTCCATTTGTCACTTGATGTATTTATATGCATGTCTCGTTCTTGTTTCACGGAGGTCAATAAAAATTGATTTAAAAAAAAAAAATAAAAAATGAAACATATGTATTGCTATGATGATCAGTTTTAGCAAGTGCTGTTAAAGTACCCATTTTGCTAAAGACTGTTTCATATTTGTCACAGTGCATGCTATTCACCTACCTTAACTCACTATTTAAGGATGTTTCCTGGTGCAAGTTTCTAAAATTCTACTTTATTAAAGTATTTGCACCATAGAAATAAAAAGCCATTTCTATATTTTGTGCTAATAAATTGCACTTATACTAGCTTCATATTTGTGCCGTTCTGCTTATGCCCACTATATTTCATTCTAAAAGAGTTTAAAAAATTGGCATGATTGCCGGACTAGTTTAGCTGGCTCTTTTAAACGTCTTGTCATTTTTTATTAACGTTTTGTAGCTTGATGATCATCAGTAAAAATCATGTGAGAGACCTTCCATAGTTGCAATCCCCTTGGGAAAACCACTCCTATTCCCTGTGTCTTCTTTGAAGCTGCGTGCAAGTTTTCTTTAAAACATAAGATTGTTTATGAAGGGTGAATTTATTAATTTCAAAATATATTCATACTATGTAAAACTCATTTAGTATGGTAAAGTGTGCTGATTCCTAAATAGCAATCTTAGGATAATAATGTATGCTATATATTTGTGTTAAATATCGTGTGATTTGTGTCAGTATAGCCTGGTGGATATTATAAAATAAAAACTAAGAGGTCTACTCTGCTATGTCATATCCCATGACTCACCAAATACAGCACAAACCAAAACAATGAACCTTAAAATGAGCATCTAGATGTTTTCTAAGGTGGATGAGGAATTGCATGAATGTTCTAAATTTGATGAAATTCTAAAAGTGAAGACAGCACAGCATATAAATCCTTCTCCTCAAGATACAATATGCCTGGACAGGGGACATAGGCATTTATAGGAAAGAAAGGATAAAATAATTCATTACCAACCAATCCAGTGCATGATATGGATCGCAGCTACATCATGTTCATCCAGCCCAAGGATGGGCACTATGCGAGTATGAATGTTGAGGAGATCCCTATAAGCAATTCAGAAGGCAAAGCATGAAATACAGTCAGTTAACCCCCTTATCATACCAAGGAACTTCCCAGGGCAGGCTACCAGGGGCTCACTATCTAGCTGGTTGTGTAGGCAGGACTAGTCCTGCCTGGGATGAGTCTAGCTGCACAGTAGAACAGAAAGTGTGGGGGGGACATTTCTGACACAGAGACAAAGGAAAGTATCACTTCAGCTGGAGTCTTTGGGTCAAACCAGAGATCCCAAGTATCTGTTATTTGTGATCTATGGGCCACATCGGTCACATTAGAAAAAAACCTTTCCCTCTAATGTGCTTGCCTAACAGATGAAGGTTTTTTAATCCCAACTTTTACAAGAGGTTGGGTGGGATCTGTGTTGTACCTCTGCTTCCCATGCAATGCTCACTCATGTGGGCTGGTCTTTTCCACCTTCTTTGCTGCCTGCTGTCTAATGGCACCTAAGTGTAAATAATCCAGTAATTTAAAGCACTTCTGTGGTACACTGTGATAGGCCAATAAAATAGACATGGGCCTGGAGCTTCGGCTCCATCATTGCCGGATCTGGGGTCAATGAGGCAATTGCACCCCAGAGATAGAGGGCGATGTGCTTTAGGAGTGGATATAAAGAGCCCTGACACCCGGAATTACATTTTTTATCTCCTGAATTTTCAGGAGGAGGGAGGTTGAGCTGGGTCACATAACTTGCATTGCATGACTGTGCAGGAGTAGCTCACAACAGGAGAAGTGTCTGGGTATGTTAGTGCATGTATGTGTTAGTATGTGGGTATGTTAGTGTGTAGGAACATGTGTTTGGGTATGTTTGTATGTGTGTGTCTGGGTATGCTTGTGTGTGGGTATCATAGTGTGTGTCTGTATTTTATTGTGTGAACATATGTCTTTGTCTGGGTATGTTAGAGGGTGTGTATGTGAACATGTATTTTTAGGGATGTTAGTATGGGTATCTGGGTATGTTAATGTGGCTGCCTGGGTATGTTAGTGTGTGTCTTTTGGATAGTGTGTGTATTTTAGTGTGAGAACATGTGTCTTTGGGTATGTTAATGTCTTTCTTTGGATATGTTATAGTTTGCGTCTGGTTGTGTTAGTTTGAGTGTCTGGGCATGTGGTGATTACAAAAGGAAAAATGTAAAGAGGAAATTGTATATTTTAGGTTATGACCCACATGGTGCAGCGTTGTGTTTTTTAAATGTAATGTTTTAATGGTTCTAATGTTTTTTTTAGTAAACACAATATTAAAATCCTATATTAATATGTAAAAGTTTAATAATGTGTGTAGCTCCTACAAGTGAGTAACTGATCTCAATGAGTATGTTTAACAATATTGATGCAACATTTATAGCAGGCATGTCCAAACTTTTTTCGAAGAGTGCCAGATTTGATGAAGTGAACATGTGTGAGGGCCGACCATTGTGCCTGACATTCTTTGAACCATTAAAATTAAATGCAAAATAACTATTTTATGCAAAGTTTATTGAAAACGGCATACTTTTCATTTTGTGACTTGGATGACAAATCTAAACAGGTGTTAAATCACTCTGCCTTTAATATAAAAAAAACAGATCTATATTTGGGCAACTTATCTGTGGGGCCTTATCAGTCCAGAACGTGGGCCGCAATTGGCCCTCGTGCTGGACTTTGGGCATGCCTGATTTATAGTGTTGCTTTTGCAATATGATTCACTATACCCCACTAATTGTAATAATCATTACTAAACAGTATGTGTTTTTCCATCTTATTAAACATAAAAAATGCTTCACTTATTTGTATTTTGAGTATAAAAAAATGCTTGGGTCTGTTGCCGGTAGCTCTTTCAGCATTTATAATAGCTTAAGTATGTGATTCATCAGATGCCATTTAAAGGTGGAGCTTGTGTAGTCTGGATTGGTACACAACCATCTGTTCATAGCACACACTTTGACAAGCTTGTCACGTGAACACTTTTTTTTTGTGAGATCCTGTAATCCACTACTGCTTTTAAGCTTATATTTATTCCCTGGTTAATGTTAATTTGTCTTGTCTCATACCATGTGAGATATGCTTTTGTTGATTTGAAGGTGCTTTATTCACTGAGGGGTCAACCCTGAATCGTTATTGTCCTATCTTTGAAATGTGGAGGGCTTCATACTAAAATTATTCAGGCATAATTCCCTGTGAGCTCTCGATGGGGACAAGTTGTGGTTGAATCTAAAATCAGCTGCAGAAAAGGGTAATGTAAGTATAAGGGTTTTTGTGAGAGGCTGAGGGGAATTCAGCCCTTGGGCTGCAAGGTTAATGCCAACGGACCACATCAAGTCAGAGAATCACCATATGAATAATGTCGCAGTGTTTTGGGTTTTTTCCCATCAAAATATACTGTATGTTTTACTAATGACTGCTCAGAACGCCCAGATGTCAGTATCACAGCGACAGTAGGTAGCATCAGGGCCCAGTAATGTAAATCTGCACCTAAAAAAGCAGAGTAGCAGCACTGCCTGGAAAGTAGACAAACAGCTTTTCTAAGTGTCACACCGCAGCGCATCAGTGAGAAAGTGAGAAAAAAATTATGATTTTATCACTTAAAAGAACACCCAGGACTGCCAGATCAATAAAGTTAGATCTAGAAAGGGACAGTATAGTATTGAAGGGGCCATAAACCAAAAGATTTAAGAGGGTTGTGTGTAGTATTCCAATCAATACAGCTGCTTAATCTATTTATATAGTAATACCACCACTGGCCCTGCTCACCCCTGACGTCGGACGTGCCCACCGACATCATCAGGCTATCCGAAGGACCTCCCTGGCGAGCCAGAGCCTGGAAGTTCCCAGGTATAATAATAGGCCTGCGTGCATTTCTGATGAGCAGACATAAAAATAATCAGCATCATTTGTTATTATGTTGGGCTGCTGTATAATAACAACAATATACAATTTCATTAACGTCATGTACCACCTTTACTTTTCAATGAACAAAGTGAAATATCTAGCTCGTAAGCAGCGGCCTATTTAATATTGCTTTGTAAATTAACTCAAAGTGATTTTACGAGGAGTTGTCAAATAAGATCCATTGATTTTTCAGTGGGAGAGATCCCACGTTTATGAAGTAATAATGAACTGGGCAGAAAGGATTAGATATGATTATGTCAGGAGTTTAGAATTAATCTATATCCAAACTCAATAGGGGATTAGTCACTGTGAAAGTACCAGAGTAGAAAACAGCTTGAAAGGGGCATTGGTGCACTGCCTAATCCAACAGAGATTTGCATGCAGTTCAGACTTGGAAAAAAGAGTGGTTTATTGTTAAATTTAGAGGAAAACGATAACATTACTCAAAATAAACAATTATCAGTGAAATGTAACATGCATCATACATATACCTTGCTTCAAGAGACAAGTAGTCTTTAAAGTTTTGTGTTGTAAACTTGAAATATCACATTAAAACATGCTACTAATGTTTAATGTTAGGAAAAAAATATTTACACATATATATATATGTAACATACATACACATATGTGCAATAGATAGTATGTATAGTTTATGTGTATATATATATATATATACTGTATTATAAAAATTGTCTTCTAACTCTGAAATTTGAATCATAAGGAGCACTGGAAGAGGATTTCCATTTGGAGATCTCGATTCGTACTAGGATTAAGAGGATTAAAAACCATTAAATGACAACTCTCCACCTCCCTTTTTTCTGCCATGCTTCCTTTTATTCGGACCAGACTTCAGTGTTAAAAATATCACACAAAAGACTAACTTAGCATGACAAAAAGGCAAAAAAAACCACAACACCCAAACACACTAAGCAGACTATGTAGCAGACAATAAAGTCCAGTCCGTCTACTTGTCTCATTTTCATCAAGACAAATAGTACAGAACTTGACCATGGCCATTGCTGGAACACTTTAACACGAGGCACTGCTTTTTTCTTTCAATCCCTACCCCAAGCAAAAGGTGTCATATTAATTATTTAAATCTTCCGAAGCTGTGCTCAATGCCAGAAGGTCTCCTGTCTGCATTTGCTTTTGTTAATTAGAGCTGAAACGGGTCTTTGATCTCAATGAATAAAGCAACCAAACATTGTGCTTAAAGAGGAAAACTTGCCCTGTTACTCAACATTTTTACATCCTTTTAAGTTAACATTTTCACCCAATTTTCCATTTTGGATTTGGTTATCTATATCTGAATAAACCATTAAACAACTATCAATGGCAGAATTTGCACAGATCCTTTTTAATCTTTTGGTTAAGACTAAGGTATCTATGTTAAGGAGGTCTAGTTATGTTGACATAAATAGGAAATACACTAAGGTGAGATCCAACAAAATATTGTTGTTTACCAGGATGCCCTATACTGTACTATGGAGCCTATAAACTATTTGAGTGAAGGAGCAATATTTATAAAGGTAAAATTAGAGCAATAAGGAAGAACAAACATTGTCGATTTATTTTTTTCAGGGGTTGCTCCACATTCTGAAATTTTCCTTTGGTTTACTACAGTTTTACCTTAGCAAAGACTAAAATGTTGTGAAGATTATTTCTATGGCATAAAAGATTTGTAATCCATAATTTTGCAAAGTGACACCACTTCTTGGTTATCTAATAGCTGTTGGAGGTGCTTTGGTCTCAATGATTGAAGGGAACCCTTCAGATAGCTGATAGACGACACACTGATGGCTGTCCAAATATTTGGAGGGCAATACCACTGCAGCTGGTGTAGGCACGCAGGGTCAAAAGAGGGGCGGAACTGGGGCAGACGTTTTATAGATCTTTTATACTCCATGCTGAGGTTATGGATAAGCAACACACATCAGCTCACATTTGGCAGCTCTTAGGACAATGCTGATACAGTGGATTGGGCTACAGGCAGCCACAGCAGTAGAAATGGGAATTCCATCAACTGATGGAGCAGCAAACATGGTGAAAGCAGTTAGAGATGGGGACTTTGTGTATTTGCTTTGCGAGGCATGTATACTACACCTGGCGGTAAGGGCAGCTATTCCAACTGACAGGCAGTGTAGGCTGTTAAAAGTGATTGAAGCGTACCATAAGATTGATACGCAGTTTCATAGCAACATGAAGGCAAGCCAGCAGCTTGGATAGGATCAAGAGAAGGCAGGTCTATCCCACCACCGTCTAAGTCAGGACATAATCACCCCCTAAAACTCGAACCTGGACATTAAGGAGCGCAGTGGGCTCTTCATTCCATGTCCTCTTAGCAGGACATTGACGTGTCCGTCCCATTGGGCCGAGGGGAATTGGACATTAATGGGACAGGTGGTGGCAGTCCTGAAGCCTTTAAAAATAATGTTAAAACTTGGAGGGACATGTTGTCCGTAGGGTGCCCAGATGCGGCACAAAAGTGGCATGCTAAACAAAGGAGAGATCCAGGAGTTTGGAAATTCACAGCAGCAGTAGCAGTAGTGGCACCTACATGAGCAATTTCCAGTCCCCTGTACCCATGCACCAAGGGGCTGCATGTGCCTATCATCTTCCAGTGCCTGCCTAGGCCCAGTGCCCTACTTTGGCTGCTGCTCCTCAATCTCGTTCCTTAGTCGGGGTGGTCATTGGTCAATTATTTAATTTTTTTCAATATTGGGCAATTTCAGTCCTGCACCAAGTAGCTGGATGTGCATCTCAATGCCCTTCCTTACTCTGGTGGATCAGTTCTCATTTTTTCTAATATTAGAGGGGTTCAGTCATGTAGCTGGATGTGTCTCCTAGTGCCTGGCCTATACCCTGTCCCTGCACCTCAATGCCCTTTTTTATGTAATAAAGTGTGATTTTGTTTAACTTCCTGCTCCTCCATTTTCTCCTTTATCTGGTATACTGCCATATTGTGACCTGGGGATTATAATGAAGGATCATACCAATGTTTTGAAACCGCAACGTTTTTCATCTGTTGGTCCCACTCATTAATAGTTGAATTAGAGTGTTTTAGAATTCTTACATAACTATGGAGCATAGGAATTATTTTATGAGAGATGACATGTGTAAACTCACATCTTAAATATTGATGCAACCAACTGATGTTAATGTCAACTTCATAATCTCAACAGATATTGTGCAGAGGTTCTCATTGTCAAAAATGTACTTAGTAATGCTGTTTTGTTAAGCAAATAAAAGCAGATCTGTGAAGATTTACTGGCTTAAAATAAATTCTGTGACAACATGTCAGGGTCTGATTTTGTCTCACGTTGCAATTAATACATTTTAAGGATAACAAACCAAACTGTAGATCTTACCACATTATACTTCATATCTTTCCACATCAAATCCATTGAAAAAATTAGGATGGCCTACAATCCTCGCTATTCTCTGAAAAGCTGATAAATAAATATAAAGAAATGCAATTTTACAACATTCTCAGCTAGACACATGGATATTATTTGCCATAAATTATTTTAATTTAGAAGGTCCATTTTTAAATGTTCATAACAAAGACGACTGAACAAGTCTAAAGTAAATCATTGAGTGGAGATGAGTGGATGGAGCCAATTCATTATCCGTATACAATGGCCACTCAAGTAGGCTTTAATTTCATTTAATTGTTCTCAATTGAGTTTAGATTACTTATATAATTACACTGGCATATTTGCCCGTCACTAAAAGACTTGCCAAAAGCGTATTTTAGGTTATTTTGAGTATCTCCACCAACTTTTCCAGTCTCCCGAAATGGCATTCTCAACCCCTCCATCTCTACCGATTTCCTCTGATGTCTCACAGTGGTTATCTCGCCTTACTTTCCTCCTGTCATAACAGCCATCTCTGCCCTCACAATTCCAGTCTCCTGCAACATCCATGTGAATTTAACATTTTCTCTTTTAAAAACCCTGAGTGCACTATGATTGGACTGTAGGACTTGTCGGTCATGATGGGTGGACCTTGGATACTGCTTAAAATGTCTGGTCAGCTTACACCACAGTCAACTTTACTAAAATATGCCATATTTATCTATATATTTATCTATATATAACATATACTTATGAAAAAAAATATTTTATGGTAAACATAAAAATACATAGATGGTAGAATGGCTCTTAAAACTGTATTGGCTTGAATGACAGCAGTTCCCCAAGGGTGTTTTTTTTTAAAGTTGGCTAGTTCTGTATCTATTATTCATACAGAGCTAAAATCAATTATAAAGTTGTAATACATTATTGATTTTTTATACAACGCTGCATACCATCTGCAGTTCAAGATATGTTACAGAAAGAGGTGAAGAATGGAGAGGTTGCTACACATACTAAGCCTTTATAGTGAAACCTGGAACAAAAGCAATAACATAGCCAGCTTCATAAAATATCCAGCCCAAATAGCAAATCACAAAGGTTTTATTTATGGGGTGGCTTTCCTCCACATTACCAGCAGAAAAAAAGTTTACCAAAAAAGTTTACAATAATGCGTAGTTAAGGGATATGTCATTTTGTGTGTAGTGTGTTTAGGTAAGCATGTGAGTAACACTTTTCATTTTTTTTTTTACTTGTCTATTCTGATATTTTTTTTTTATTATGTTTATGGTTACTTATCTTCCCTAAATATTTTATTGCATTTCAATAAGGAACTCATGTTAGGTATGGTTCTGGTAAAGTGTGATATTCCAATTCAAGCAAATTATTCAGTATGTGGTTTGGCAACACTTTATTTTCTTATGTTAAGACCATATTTACGGTTCTGTAAAAAATCAATATGTACCTATTCCTCAGGGAGCTACACAGACAGTAAATAAACCCCTTGCATTCACACTTGATTTTGGAAAAGCTGTAGGTTCTCTTGGGAGCTCTACACAGCGTATGAGGCCTCAGTGATCACGCATGGAGCCACCCGATATCTGTCAGTTACTGGCTTTATTCAACTTGGCTTTTGATTCAATGCAACAATGTTCATACCCTTTCATAAATGTCAGCTTCACTTGTTTACTTTCAAAGCAACATTGACAACTGGCATACTGTCTTCATAAAAAAAGTATAAAGGATTTATATTATTCCAAAAAACATCATTTATGAATGGGCTTAATTGTGTCTTTTTTGTCGTTCTTGACATGAAGAAAGTTTGTCATTACAACATTTTACCAATAGAAAATCTGTAGAAAACTATGATTGAAGTGTTAATCTGTTTTGATACCTTTCTTGATACTAAAACAGAGTGTCCCTTTGTTCCCACACATCCTCTGAATGCATGACAACATTTTTTAGCATGTGCTTCACAGAATATTTTTGTCATCTTCTTAGTGCAAATGATATATTCCTGGCCGGGATCATATTACTTTATAACTTGATATGATATTTGACCTAATCCTGACCTTTAGTGAGCCACATGTTTTTAACTATATAGCGTCTTTAAATAAAAATTGTGTTCAGAGTGCATTTTAAGAGAGAGAGAGAGAGACTTGTCACTGTGGGAATTATCAGTTGCAGTGGGCAGTGCTTAAATCCAAGATCCAAGCATACTGTACTTGGTGCAATATGATTGAAAAGTGTCACATTCAGCATTTTAGTTCGTATTCGTCTTCGTTCGAATTCGTCTTCGTGTTCATCTTCCTGGGGAACAAAATCGTCGGATTCCACAAATGTTCCTGTTTTCGGTTCAGGCGAATATTCATGTACAATCTTCGTGTATTTTTCTTAGTTTTTTGGCTTTTGTAGAAGGGGTTAATATGGGGTTAACGGTGTACGCACTACACAGCTTTGGCACCAGGTCCACACAAGCAAATGTATTGGTCACTTGATAAGCAAAACCTAATTACTAATGGCTCACTAATGGCTCTTGTCAGCTAAGGGTTTTCAGAAAAACTACACTTGTATTGGTCGACTCTATCGGTTGCTGGCAGAGGCCTCCTCTAGCATCAACCAATTGGTTGATGCCAGAGGAGGCCCCTGCCGGCGACCAATAGAGTCGCTCTTATGGGCATTTAACTTCTGACGGCAAAACTTTGGATTTCCGCTTCCGTTAAGCACTGTCATGCTCTGTAGATAAGGTAGATTCTTCGTGTTGTGTGTCTTCGTATTCGTATAAGTTTTGCCTCCGCCATGTTTATTTCTTCGGTATTTGGGCTGAACAACGAAAACTCACCCTTCGTGTTCGTTTTCATGTTCGCCCGAATAGGAATGCCCAAATCTAGTTTCCACAGCGTGAGCAAACACACACAGTCAACAATCCAAGTGTCGTGGTTGTTTTCAGAGTGCCATCACCCTGTTTACAAAGTTCTCTGTGTCACTATTGGTTAATAGGCGGTGGTCATTGTAGGAGTGGGAGACTGTTTGGGGTAATAGAAGGAACAATTAGAACAGATGCAAGCCATGAAATAATTTGATTGATAAAATATTAACTTTATAAAATAACCTTGGAGTGTTGTTGTAAGTTGTAATACCAGCTCCTGATATTCACATAATTATTAATGATGGGCAGATACACTGGCTACATGGTAGCCAATGGGGCTACCTGGCTTTACAAGCCCCTTGGATCAAAAGCTTATAGCCCTCCACTGTCAATGGAGTGATTATAGAAAGGTAGAGTGATGTTTTTTAAAGGAGAAAAGTATCAGCCTGAGGAAGGGACCTAACAACTTGGTCTCGAAAGCTCGCAATTAAACTCTCAGTTAGCCAATAAATGGTATCATTTTAACTATACTTTTCTCCTGTTTTCTCAACGGCTAACCCGGTACAAAACCTTTTTATGTTTTTTAAAGGACAGCCTTAAAATGAAAACACCAAGTTGTTTTGTTTCTTTTCACATATCTGGAACAGACTATACTTAAAGATATAGTGGGCTATTATTTTAAGGATCTGTCTCCTCCCCCGGATAACAGTGAAGGCATACTTTGCTTCTTTCTGCAGCAGCTGAATAAGGTCACCAATAGAATGCTAGGGGACACAAGAAGAATGATTTTACCAGGTACTTAGGGTGTACCTATTGAATACCTATTTTGAATTTGATCTTGTTACTATTGTGTCTTTACTTAAGGTTGCATGTTCGGGTTAAAGGCAGAGGGGCAGCCACTGTGCTGCATTGCCAGGTACAGTGTACCCTATTGGGCACAACCTTGATTTCTTCCAGGAGCTTGGAGTCTTTGTTTAGAATACCTTTTATTCAACACAGAAAATACTTCATTTTACCTTGGACTGATAGGGTATATCCATTTTTTTTAACTTAGCACAGAATACATCATGCCCTGGCATTCACCACAGCGGAGACGCAGTGCAAGGAGACACCTTCCTTAAGGTAGGTCTTGGGGGTCTCCTCAGGGCTCTGCTATTATTTAGGCTTAGGGCTGCAACAACCATAAATAAACAACCATATTGACAAATAATTTACATTTTAACCAGTTCCTTACCTAAAACCGGATGGACCGCTCACTCTTCATACTGAAGTACCTTATTTTGTCCTGCAGCATTTCAATATATTTTACACTCAGTAATGAAGGCTTCCACACAATACTTCTTTAAAATTTGCAACTGAATAGGAAGCTTTCACAATATATATCATGTTAATCTTTCAACTTCAGTAAGCCAGATGGTTTATGAGCACAAAATCTATTAGCAAAAAAAAGCAAGAACCTTCAAATGGTGGATTTGTCATGTAATTCCATCAGAAAGCAAACAAGTTTGCTTTAAACAAAATAGACCGACTTTTAATTGCTCAGTAGTTTGCCATTTGTCTAAAATTAATGAATTTAATTGATTAGTAGAATGGCATTGAGGGAAGTAAAAAGAAATGTCAGATCACTGATTATTTAAATAATTGTTTCTTAAGCATTTATTATTTTATAGCTAATTTCCCGGTGGGCCGGAAGGTCCGTGGGCTGGGCGGCCGGAAGGTCCGTGGGCTGGGCGGCCGGCAGACTTACCATGAAGACAGCCGCTGAGCGGCTGCAAATGGCAATGAACGCCTCCCTCGGTGCCAGGGGCGGGCTGGGCAGGGGGGCAATTGCCCTCCAGGCTTCCCGAAATCTAACCAAAGCGGCCGCTGGGTGCTGATGCGGCCGGCCGGCATCAGCACCCAGCAGCCGTGTGCGATGGCCGTCTAGTGATGGGAGCAGTGTGAGGGGTGAAAGCTCCGCCCCCTCGCACTGACCTTTCACCCCTCACGCTGCTCCCATCACTATGCGGCCATCAGATTGCTGGGAATGTAATCTGAACGGCCGGTGCGTGCTGATGCCGCCGTCCGGCTCTGCTTTAATACTTTTTTTTTACTTTATATGGCAAGCCGATCCAGCTTACCATATAAATTAAAAAAAAAGTGTTAAAGTAGCTCCGGCCGGCGGCATCAGCACGCACCGGCCGTTTAGATTACATTCCCAGCAGTCTGATGGCTGCATAGTGTGGGAGCAGCGTGAGGTGGAAGCTCCGCCCCCTCGCACTCAGACTGCTGCAGCACCGGATGTCAGGTCAGTGGCATCCTGTCAGCGTAGAGGAGAACAGTGTGCAGCTACCAGGAAGTCAAGAGAAGTAGAAGGTGAGTAAAATAATGTATTTTTTGTACTGTATAATGTTTTTTGTATTTGTTAAAAACAAAAAAAATCGGCATGTGTGTGTATGTAAGTGTGTCCCCCTATATGCTCCTCTGCCTCCAGAAATGCCTTATACCCCCCTATATGCCACTCTGTCCCATGATATGCCTTTTAACCCCCTATATGCCAGAGTTGCATATAGGGGTATAAGGCATTTCTGGATGCAGAGTGACATATAGGGGGTCAAAGGGCATATCTGGAGGCAGAGTGGGATAAAGGGGGTTAAAAGGTATATCATGGGGCAGAGGAGCATATAGGAGGGTATAAAGCATATCGGGGAGGCAGAGTGGCATATAGAGGGCATAAGGCTTTTCTGGAGGCAGAGTGCCCCATGATATGCCTTTTAACCCCCTTCATGCCACTCTGCCTCCAGAAAGGCCTTATACCCCCTATATGCCACTCTGTCCCATGATATGCCTTTTAACCCCCTATATGGCAGAGTGGCATATAGGGGGTTAGAAGGCATATCATGGGACAGAGTGGCATATATTATTTTTTATTTAATATGGCAAGCTGGATCGGCTTGCCATATAAAGTAAACAAAAATGTCCCATGATATGCCTTTTAACCTCCTATATGGCAGAGTGGCATATAGGGGGTTGAGGCATATCAGGGAGGCAGAGTGGCATATAGGGGGTATAAGGCTTTTCTGGAGGCAGAGTGCCCCATGATATGCCTTTTAACCCCCTTTATGCAACTCTGCCTCCAGAAATGCCTTATACCCCCCTATATGCCACTCTGTCCCATGATATGCCTTTTAACCCCCTATATGCCAGAGTGGCATATAGGGGTATAAGGCATTTTTGGATGCAGAGTGACATATAGGGGGTCAACGGCATATCTGGAGGCAGAGTGGCATAAAGGGAGTTAAAAGGGATGTCATGGGGCAGAGGGGCATATAGGAGGGTATAAAGCATATTGGGGAGGCAGAGTGGCATATAGGGGGCATAAGGCTTTTCTGTAGGCAGAGTGCCCCATGATATGCCTTTTAACCCCCTTTATGCCACTCTGCCTCCAGAAATGCCTTATACCCCCCTATATGCCACTCTGTCCCATGATATGCCTTTTAACCCCCTATATGGCAGAGTGGCATATAGGGGGTTAGAAGGCATATCATGGGACAGAGTGGCATATAGGGGTATAAGGCATTTCTGGATGCAGAGTGAGGGTATAAAGAGAGGGTATAAAGCATATCAGGGAGGCAGAGTGGCATATAGTGGGGCATAAGGCTTTTCTGGAGGCAGAGTGCCCCATGATATGCCTTTTAACCCCCTATATGGCAGAGTGGCATATAGGGGGTTAGAAGGCATATCATGGGACAGAGTGGCATATAGGGGGTATAAGGCATTTCTGGAGGCAGAGTGGCATATAGGGGGTTAGAAGGCATATCAGGGGGGCAGAGTGGCAAGCCTGGGGGCAGAGGTGCATAACTCGGGGGTAGGTTGTCAAATGAAAGGAAATAAAAACCAAATATGTCTCAATCATAGCTTTTATTAAATATGGAAAAAAATAGTCTACATGAATTAATAAAGAAATAAAAGTTTCTTACCAGAATATCGTGAAGAATAATGTGATCAGTGTTTTGTTCCACTAAATAAAATGGAACTCTTTCATCTAAAAATGTTCGCAGTAGTAAATGTTTTGATCCTATTATGTGTAATGTATTTAATTTACCGTATTTGCTCGATTATAAGACAAGGTTTTTTTCAGAGCAAATGCTCTGAAAAATACCCCTCGTCTTCTAATCGGGGTCGTCTTCTAATCAGACCTCAAATAGAGTCTGATTAGGAGACTAAGATCCAGATCCCCCGCACCGCTGCAGGGGACCTGGATCCTCCTGTCTCACCCCCCCCCCCCCCATCATACACACACTTACCGGTGCTTCCTGCTGTATTGCCGGGGCAGCGGGTTGACGTCTACGCGATCCGCGTAGACAACGTCCGCTGCAGCCGGAAGGAGGTGTGGCTAGCAGCGGGGGTTGTCTGCGTCCGTCGCGCAAACCTTCCCCGACTGTCAGAGATCAGAGTTCCCCGCACCGGTGCGGGGAACTCTGATCTCTGACAGCCGGGGAAAGTATACGCGACGGACGCAGACAAACCCCCGCTGCCAACTCCACCTCCTTCCGGCTGCAGCAGAAGGCGACGTCAACCCGCTGCCCCGGCTGGAAGCACCGGTAAGAGAGGGCTGAGAGGGGAGGGGAGGGGAGAGTGTGTGTGTGTGTGTGTGTGTGTGTTAGTTAAATGGGGGTATAGGGTGTGTGTGTGTGTGTGTGTGTGTGTTAAATGGGGGCATAGGGCATTTCTGGAGTGGCGTTAAGGGGGCATTTAATAGAGCACTCTGCCTCCTGAAATGCCTTATACACCTATATGCCACTCTGCCCCATAATATGCATTTTAACCCCCTAAATGCCAGAGTGGCATATAGGGGTATAAGGCATTTCTGGAGGCAGAGTGCTCTATACAATGCCTTTTAACTCCCTTAATGCCACGCTGCCTCCTGAAATGCCTTATACCTCCCTATATGCCACTCTGCCCCATAATATGCATTTTAACCCCCTAAATGCCAGAATGGGATATAGGGGTATAAGGCATTTCTGGAGGCAGAGTGGCATATAGGGGTATAAGGCATTTCTGGAGGCAGAGTGGCACATAGGGGGTCAAAAGGCATACCATGGGGCACAGTGGCATATAGAGGGTTAAAAGGCATATCATGGGCCACAGTGCCATATTGGAGTGGCAAGCCTGGGGGCAGATGTGCGTAACTGGGGGACAGGTTGGAAAATACAAGAAATAAAAACAAAAAAAATATTTTTCTCAATCATAGCTTTTATTAAAAAAAATAGTTTACATGAATTAACATTTACTGGTAAAACTTTTTTCCTTTAGGGTCGTCTTATATTCAGGCTTTTTCTTTTTTTCCTAAGTTAATATTCAGATTTTGGGGGGTCGTCTTATAATCAGGGTCGTCTTATAATCGAGCAAATACGGTATTAGGGCCTTTTAACACTTTTGCTTTCTGGCATTTTAATACAAATAATGAGATAAAAAGAATTGCACATAGTGTGACTCGGGTATGTATAAGGGGTGCGTGTGGGTATAAGAGCTTCACCGTGAGATAAACTATATGGGGCTGGTCTCCAAATTTTTCCAGGGCTGCTTTTCAGTCCCAGTCCGGCCCTGAATCAGCGTCATTACTTTAGATAGATAACCCAGTAGATTTATTAAGGATATTTGACAAAATAGTACAAACTATTTTAGAGAACTACTATAAGTAAGCTGACTTCATGAATATGGAAGAATGAACTAATAATTGTGATACATTTTACAGAGATCTCTATGATCTACTAAAATAATTTATTTCTTTACTAATGGTTTTAGTTTCATAGGACATTATGTCATTATTTTCTACAAAAAAAGAAGTTTGTTGCAAAAAAGATCATGTTGCAATTCAATATTGATTCTCGTTTTTAGAGTTCTGCCCCATTTGATGTAGTTACTGGAACCGAATCCTATTAAAGGATAAAGAGAATGTTTTGCAAAGTTGATGAAAGTGAGATGAGAACATAGAAGACTGTGGACAAAATCATTCAGGACAGCGCCATACAATATCTAGCATGGAAAACTGAACATTTCAGGGTAGTTTCTAAAGGCTATGATGACAGGAAATAAACTGCATGAGTGATTGCTAACAAAAAGAAATACATGAGTACTGGAACTTTGGAAATATATTTTAGTATATATTTTATCTTTACTTTTTAGAATGGATATTACCTTACACTCTAAATTTAATAATAGAGCTTACATATTAAAAAAAAACCCAACAAAGGCTAGACCACACTCCTTGTACTGTATGTCACTACAAAATATAGTACATTTGAAGGAAGTGGGCAGAACATCTCTTGATTCTTTACTTTAGCCAAACCCCATTTGGCAAACACTGACATTTTTTACAGTTGGTCTATGATTTTAGACCTACTGTTAGACATATGTTACTTCTTATCCACATATCAGTTACAAAGATTTATCAAGATCATTTACCAGCAACGGATATTCTAAATATTTGAAAATAATTGTTGTGGTATCATAGCACCTTCAGTTACTTCCACTGCCCCAGACAGAGCAAGGCAGACTCATGTTTCAAGCACAGAGGAAAGGATTTGAAAGACCATACCTCACAAAGAAAGTAGATGGCATACAAATGTTCCTTTAAGGAACGACGGTGCCAAAACATTAATAGGAACATGACAACATATTGTCGTTATGCAAGTATATGCTCCGGTGCCACAGACAGCATCAATCAGAATCAATACAGAAACTAGTAAAAACTAGATATACCTAACAATGCATTGCAAACAAGCATTGATTTCTTGTAGTGACAGAAAGCTTAACAATGAGGATAAGACTAAAATATTGATCATTTTTGACACCAGAGGCAAAGAGAAACACATTTCGTTACATCAGTGTATTTTAGTTTTAGCAACTTTTAATACTTAATATTAAGAAAAAAGGCTCATCTTAGACCAAATGGAAAACAAGGTAAAAATATTCTTTGGCAAATCTCTTTTTTCTTTTTTCCTCCTTTTTATAGCATTCTGTTTTAATGTGTGCGTTTATGCAAACTGATTTATAAATAAGTTTTTTGCTTTGGCTTACTGTTTTATCTAAACATTATTGTGGCTTTTTGAGCTGTAGGGTGTGGAGCACTCATACATCAAACATTCCCAGGTCTCCGAAGCAAGGAACAATAAGTGAGAAAAGAAGATGTAAGGGATTAGGTCCTACTTGATCCATAAAGACGAGCGGTCACAATTGTCACATCCACCAACACCAAATGAGCACTCATCGCAGTTGTTATTCCACGCTGAATCACCTAGCAAGGGGTTGTGCCCCAATCTAATAAAACAGGGACTTACATGATCCAAAAAGTGAGGGGGCTCAGGTGCAGTCAGGTATAGTTTAGTACTGAGTGTAGTTGGCAAAGCACGGATGGATCCAGATATCTATATAGGTAAACTACTGCAGCCATGCATCACAGATGGGTGACACAGGATGCCAGGGGTTAATGTAGAATGGATGGTCAGACAAAGGTCGGGTCGCAGAGTGGATTATCAGACAAGCCAAATGCAGTGCACAAATAGATCAGCCAAGAGCAGAAGCCGAAGAGTAGTCAGGCAACCCAAGGGTCAAAAATCATGAATCAGAGTCTCAGTGAAGAACGCTGTATCACAGAATGACAAAGGGGTATCTGAGAACTAAAGTTCCAGATTTTTAAATCCGGCACCGTGTATGCTCCACCTTCTGGTGCGTGTCACGTGCGCGCCTCTTTCATTCCTTAACAGTCAGGACCACGCAACGCAAATACAGGAGAAGATAGCCAGGACAGGAACATAATCTTAAACAAGAAGGGGTCAGAAGCCAACATCACAAAACAGGAGAAGGTAGCCAGGAGGACTAGACAAACAGGAACATAGCCGTCAGTGGCGGAACTACCGGGGTCGCAGGGGTCGCGACTGCGACTGGGCCCTGGACTTCTGCCAGTCAGGGGGGCCCAAGGGGTGCCGAGCGGTTGCTGAAAACGACCGCTCGGCACCTCTTGGGCCCCCCTGACTGACAGAAATCCAGGACTCCTCTGCTCCTCGCTGCTGCCGCCGCCGCCTTCCTCAGTGCTGCCCAGAGTGCAGTGTTGGGAGCGTGAGGCGTTTGTCTCGGGTGCCGGCGCTTCACGCTGAGCGCTGGCATATGACGTCATATGCCGGCACTTAGCAGTGAAGCGCCGGAGCCTGAGATAAACGCCTCACGTTCCCAACACAGGAGTTGACGGTAAGTGACCTACAAATGTGGGTAGGGAGGGAGTGGGTGGATCGTGAGAAGGGGGGGTAGGGAGGGAGAGGGTAGATCGTGAGAAGGGGGGGTAGGGAGGGAGAGGGTAGATCGTGAGAAGGGGGGTAGGGAGGGAGTGGGTGGATCGTGAGAAGGGGGGTAGGGAGGGAGAGGGTAGATCGTGAGAAGGGGGGGTAGGGAGGGAGAGGGTAGATCGTGAGAAGGGGGGGTAGGGAGGGAGAGGGTAGATCGTGAGAAGGGGGGTAGGGAGGGAGAGGGTAGATCGTGAGAAGGGGGGGTAGGGAGGGAGAGGGTAGATCGTGAGAAGGGAGGGTAGGGAGGGAGAGGGTAGATCGTGAGAAGGGGGGTAGGGAGGGAGAGGGGAGATAGTGAGAAGAGGGGGGAGGGAGGGAGAAGGGAGATAGTGAGAAAGGGATAGATGGGTTGGGGGGCCCTTAACAGATTCTCGCACCGGGGCCCTGAGGTTTCTAGTTACGCCCCTGATAGCCGTAAACTAGCTAAAGTCAGTAGCTGAAGTCACAAAAGCAATCATCCACCTAGTGTGATGAAAACTGTTCTAGTCAATAAACATATTGTCATGTGTTGGCTTGCTACACTACTTTGCTTCTCTTAACCATGTTAGGGATATTAAGGAGACAAAATAGGCAAAACCAATATTTTATCACATACGCAAAATAACGACGCTACCAAATATTGTAGTACCACATCCACAATATTAATTTAAGGAGATACCCTATATTTTATCTCCGATCCTAAATTCTTTCAGATCGCCGAAAATTATAATTCAAATTAGATAGATATCACGAAGATAATCAATCAAAAATATTATTTATTGTGAATACAATTTATCAAATCTATATATGGGTCACACAGTGCATGATATAAAACACAAAATTCTTAAAACATGTCAAAATGAATCAATTCAAATACAGTATATTATCGATAGTTATCAATATAAGTTACTACTTTATAAGTAACACACAATTAATTTCCATCCCACTCAGCAACCAAAAATTGATAATAATCAGGGCAGTAATAAAGATATCACTATCTCTCTAATATTAGTTCAACTAATATAACAAATTAAAAATAATATAATTGTGTCTAAGAGTATTAGTGAAGTTCCTAATAGATGCAAATAATGTCAAACTTCATCTATAGGTAAAAATACCTTTTCATTATTGTTATTATCACGGGTTATAAGCTGCAGTCTCACAAGCCGTCATATACAATAATGCAATATAGTACTTCCCAGAAACAGGGAATTCTATACGAAGAAGACAAAATTCATCTCTATTCAGAATAATAAAACAATTATAATTACCACCACTTGTTGCTGTTATCCCACCGGTCCTTGTAGAAATTAATCCAGGTTCAGTGGCAAGAAATAAAGTGGAAAAAATATAACTGTCTACCAGTTATATAGGTTATAACTCAAAGTAACTCCAAGAGTGAAAAATGGTGCCAGAATCTTAAGATTCCAAGTCTCTGGGGAAAATTTGGTGAATAAATCCGTCCGGGTCTGTCTGTTTCAGGGTGCCATCTTTTTAAGGTCCCCTCCTCTTTTTTATTAAAGACATAAGCTTTTAAAGACAGGGCTTATTATCATCGCCTCCACCTTTTGGTAGGAATTCTCCAATCATAACGGTGGGTTTTACCCATTATAATTAGAATTTCTACTCATATTTACACCGTTGTAATTTCTTACTTTACCTGTGAGAGACGCTCTGGTCTAAGAATTAACTTAAAACCATTACATATATGTTTGGAATTTATCCTTGGTCACCCTTATCGCTAGGTGTTACCTCCTAGATAGTAACTCAGGACTTGGTAGACTTACCATGTATCCCCCATACGAATTTACGTTCCCAAGGATATGCAGCGTCTACTCCTTAACTTTCTCATGGAAAATAACATTAATTGTATCATACTTACTGAAACATCTATATACATGAATACTTCTTTGTTCTCAATTATAGAGAGAACAAGGACGAAAAGAAATAATCACTATATGATTAAGTAAAATAAAATGGCTCTGACTCCATTTTGTTTTCATGTAAAATACAGAATATGTGGAATACATGTTTTCTATCATAAAATATCTGACATAATCCCCCCTTTAGATTATGACAAAGCAAAATCCAGTTTGCTTTAGAATGATCTAAACAAACGTCAGATGGTATATTAACGACTTCAAATCATGTTGTCCGACATGGGACGTGCAGGGGTATAATGCACGGATTGGAACACTTTTGCTCCTGAAAGAGAAGTCATTAATGAAAACTTTACAGTAAGAATAATTAGCCATATACAAACTGTTACAATCATCAAACCAAGAATGATGTCGTTGTAATATGCCCAATCCACATTGTGTATGATATTGGTGTCTTGTTCTGTGTACTTATAAGCATCGACAGAAATATTATTCTTCCTGATAGACATCTGTATCGTATGGTTAGGCTTATGGTCAAGCAGATATTGGAGATCAGGATTAATGGGAATATCAAGATTTTGAAACGCATCAACCATTTGAACTTCCCCTTCCCAAACATCGGTACCAGCAGGATACAAAGTAACAGTGCCTACAGTAATACGCGAGTCTTGGGGTACCTTGATGAGTGACACTGGAGATGGCAAGGCTATCACCTTATTAGTCACCTGATCTCTCCGAAATATACTCATGTTTTTGTACAGAGTACTGACCAACCATCTATCTTTTACCAAGATAGCATGTACTGGGGCATTATCACCAGTTTTTGTCATAGTTACTTGACACTTTTCAGAACCGTGCTTAATATATTCAATTCCACATAAGGCATTGGTAGAATCGTATATAAAAGGATTCCCGTCACACTGAAAATTATTGTCCTTAAATTTGACACATTCTGTCAAAATAGGTATTGAATACCAATCTGGTACCCATGGTTGAAAAGCCAACACAGCAGGGGTTTGGATCTTGACATGTATCTCATCCTTCCATGTTCCAACATTATGTATGGTTTTCAACTGAAAAATGTTTCGTGGGGTAACATACGGGATTGATAATAAGAAACATATTTCCATTCTCTCTGGATCAATGTAAAGAGGAAGAGCACTTCCCATTTCATAGGCCAGATTTAGTTGCATGGGTTCCACGGTATTGCCATCGACTTTTGTAATCATTTTACGAACGATATCATCTGCAACAAAATATAAAGGGATGTGTCCTCTGGTTAAATCAGTCATTCCAGATTGCACTTCGTCCAAAAATGAAGTCGTGTGGAATATTATCGGGTCGTGCACAAACAAAAGTTCACGTTTGAATTGTTCATGACTTTGGTGCAGATTAATGGAGTGAGAGATTAATTTGGAATGCATATTCGTGGTTACAATGGTATCATTTACCATAACCATTAAGTCGACTAGATACTCTCTTTGTCGTTCCATTTCCCGATGAATAGCATTGATTTCTCCTTTTAAGCCTCGAATTTCGTTCTCCAAAGTTTGAACAGAAACAGAGTTTGCGGCAGACATACCGGTTGCAACGACTGCACCTATGGCTGTACATACAAGGCAACAATTAAGGCAACAAGGAATCTTTTAGCTCGATGATTCATTGTAATGGAGCTTGATACAAACGGCTTCCTGGCTTGTTCAAAATTTCTTGAACGCGTCTTTGTGCTCTTTTAAGATGCATCTGGTACCAGGCCTTTAATTCAGGGAGCTGCATTGACGAAACATTGTACTGTTTTTCGATGGAGATCTTCGGGTCTAAGCTGACAAACACACGTTGTGTTAGGATCCTCTTTTCTGTAAGGATGAATCCAGGAGCTTCTTGGATCACGATGCCAGAGGATGGTCCAGGCTCTGCGATTGGTTCCATCCGTATCTCGTGACACAGGAGTAATACGATCCAGACGATCGCCACATCCTTCTTGGACATCTTTCAGAACTTGAATCCTTGCCTTAATATTCAAAAAGAAGAATAGTATGAGTATACATACTTGTAATATCACTTGACATTAAAACATAGCTATCCAATCTATCTATCAACCTTAAAATTGTTGCTGGATGGTATGGAAATCAATGATATGGATATACATTATCACATAACATAATCACATGTCAAGTTGTATACGATACCACATTGTTGACTTGGATCTTCTGATTTCACACCGATGTTCAGTCTTCTATCTCAGAATCATTATCTATAATTCTTAACTGAGATCTGGGATGACAAGAACGCAATTGGTTAATATGAACCCATTTTTCAACAAAATCACCATCTTTAGGAATCTTGATCTTATAGGCTACTGGTGAAATCTTGTCAATTATGACATATGGACCCTTCCAAGAAGGTAGAAACTTATTTTCCTTCACTTGGTTTCGTGCAAAGTTATACAGATAAACTTGGTCGGAGATTTCATATTCTTTCTTGGTAGTCTTCAGATCATAGTAGGTTTTAGCACTGATTGCTGCTTTTCCTAGATTCTTTTGTGCGAAAGCAAATGCATGTTGAAGATGTTTACGTAGATTTTCAACATACTGATGGGTTGTTGCAGCGTTGATCAAATTATGATCAGATGTGCGATATAGCAAATGTTGTGGTAAAATCATCTTCCTGCCTGTCATCAATTCAAAAGGTGACATCTTAGTGGCGGTACTAGGTGTAGCTCTAATAGCCATCAGAACTAAGGGCAATTTAACATCCCAGTCCTTACCAGATTCTTTCACATACTTTTTGAGTATATTTACTATGGACTGGTTATAACGCTCTACCCCTCCGCTAGAGGCTGCACGGTAGGCGATATGTAACTTGCGTTTCACACCTAGGATTTTCCACATTTTTGTCATCACTTCGCTTGTGAAATGACTTCCACGATCTGATTCGATTCTCTGAGGAAGGCCAAATCTGGAAAATACATGATTAATTAGTAATGCTGCACATACAGAACTAGTGTTCTCTCTGCATGGGATACATTCTACCCATTTGGTGAACATACATGTAACAGTTAACATATACTTGTTACCTCTTGAGGATCTAGTTACAGGTCCTATGAAATCGATTTGTATGTCAGACCAAGGTAGAGACATTCCTCGTTTCTGAAGTGGTGCACGATGAGTTGGAGCATGAGGTTGGAATTGCGGACAAATCAAACATCCTCGACAATAAGTTTGCACATCTCTTAGCATATGTGGCCAATAGGCATAATCACGCAGTATTTCGTAGGTGATCTTATCCCCACGATGACCAGAAGTAGGTGCATCATGTGCGTGTTGCAACATTAAACCTCTAAAGGCGGTAGGAACTACCCATTGTTGTATGCCATGTTTGGATATTCTGATCAGCAATCCATCCATCAAGTTGAATTGGACTTTATATCTCATCAAGATTCGCAAGTCCTCATTATTCTTACAATCATCATCAGTGATAGGATTGGCAATGGGATCTTTTATATACTCATAAAATCGACCAATAACGGGATCGTTCTTTTGACTAGTGATCAGATCCTCATTGGGAAATTCTTGACTCCATTGTGCAACATTAAGGTCCACTTCATTTCTAGCTTGCTGTCTAGTTATGGCTTCAATCTGAATTGATCCAATAAGATCATCAATGTTAAAAAGTTCTCCATTGATGGCTGCCTGTTTTGCTAATGAATCAGCCAAATCATTACCTTCTTTATCAATACTTTGTATCTTAGAATGGCCTTTGGTTTTCTTCCAGTAAATGGTCAAATCATGTTTGATTACCAAATCATCAATCCTACAAAACAACTTACCATGCTTCACAGGTTTGTTGTTACTTCTCAGCATTTGGTTACGTTTCCAGCTAGGTAGATATTCGACAAAGCTATTGCGCACGTAGTTAGAATCAGTTATGATAACAAATTCTTTAACACCATACTCAATTGCCATTTGAATGGCCTTATATACGGCACAAAGTTCAGCTATCTGACTGCTTTTAGGACCAATGCTGTATCCTACAGATATATTTGGATAATCACCTGTCCAGGTGATTCCAATACCTGCAACCAATTTCCGTTCATTATCAATGGTGATATGATATGAACAACCATCTATGTATACACATGATAGTAGTCGACAATATTCCTCGTCATACGCTTTATAAGGAGAAAGTAATTGTTCCTCTAGGAAATCATCTCCGGTAGAGTTATCATCCAGAGGTAGAGCAGCACAATCATATAGATCTGCTAGTCCCTGGGCAACTACGTTCTTCTTATTTTGATTATAACGGACTTCTAACGGCCATCCCTGTAAGAATAAAGTCCATGCAGTAATTCTACTGTTAGAAAGATTACCGTCTCGTATCCTGTCGCTCTGCAAATATTGTAGAGGTTGGTGAGCAGTTTCTACAATGATCTTCTCGCCGTGGATATAGCTCCGAAAATTCTGTAATGCCCATACCGTAGACAATAAAGCTTTCTCACAGTTGTTGAATTTCACTTCAACAGGTGACAAGGTTTTGCTTGCATATGCGATGACCTTGTTCAGATTGTCCTGTTTTTGATACAAAACCGCACTTATGCTTAAATTAGTAAATCCTGTTTCCAGATAGAAAGGCTTACCTCCCTCCGGATATGCCAAACAGGGTGCCTGAGTGAGTTTTCTCCTCAGCTCGTCTATGGCTTTGTCCTGGGCTTCCCCCCAGTTCCAATTCACATCTTTCTTAAGCAGCTGTAAAAGAGGTTTTGTTAGTTCTGCATAGTTATCAATAAACTTACGGGAATAATTAATCATTCCTAGAAATGATCTTAATTCTTTGACATTAGTAGGAGTTTTGGCATTCAGAACGGCTTCAACTTTCTTCTTCTGTGGACTTAACCCTTCAGAAGTTACCTCGTGTCCAAGGAAGTTGACTTTGGTGCGACACCATTGGGCTTTCTGTAATGAAAGTTTAACTCCTGCTTCTCTTAATTGATTAAGAACATATCGGATCTCCAAAATATGTTTGTCAAAAGAAGTACTTTTGAGTAAAATATCATCCACATAGGCCAAGGTTCCCCTTTCAAATGCATCAGGCATAACTTTATGCATGAATACAGCAAATTCATGACCAGAATTTATGTAACCAAAAGGCATCCGGGTCCAAGTATACTGCTGTTTTCCAAATGTAAAGGCCAACTTGTATTGGTCTTCCTGGTGTACCGGAATAGTCCAGTATCCCTGGGCACAATCTAGGGCAGTAAATATTTTAGATCCTTGCATTTGTACCAAGTATTGGTCTATGTAGGGTACAGGCCATCCAGACATATACACACGTTTATTTAGCTGTCTTAAATCAGCACACAAACGCCATTGACCATTAGGCTTCAGAATTCCTAGGATGGGGTTATTATACGAACTGTGCACCGAACGGATAATGCCCCGGTCCTTTAAATTCCGAATGATATCCTGTAGCGCATCATAGGACGCTAAAGGTAGTCTATATTGCTTGATACATACGGGTGGTAGATCGGGATCAGTCTGGATCCTAGCGACATGAAGGTTAGTAAAACCACAATCATAAGAATCTTTGGCAAAGATCTCTTGGAACTCCATTAGGATTTCCCTTAGCTGTTGACGTTCATTATCGTTAGAGCAAGCGTCAGCCATGGATATCTGTTCCTCCACCCTTTCCTGAAATCCAGGAAAAACTTTAGGTTGACCTATTTCAAAGGATTCCTCAAGTTTAGAGGTTAGGTCCTCTCCAGGTGGATTAATTTTCTTTTGGTCATGATATTCTTGTTCATCAATTAGGTGGTCAAAGATGATGGAGGATTCTTCAATCCTGCACGAACCTTCACCTATATTGAAAGGATAAACAGATTGGATAGTGAATAAACCTTCTGGAATAGAATTAAACGTTTGTTCCACTATTTGTTCTTCTGTCAGGTATTCTTCAGGAATGAGACCTATAACATGATTTTGGAATCCAAAAGTATAATATTCTGAATCCAATGCCAAACCTACAACAGTACCTTTGGATAAGGTAATATTATGAGGTGCAATGTTGTTTATAACAACATAAATAGGGTTTCCATGGATATTTACCATTGGTGTAGGTGTTACCATGACACCTAGCTGCTGCATCCGGTTGGATAAGCAGATAAATGCATTGGGATTTCTCAATCTCTGGCCTTTCTTAACCTGTATGGGTAGAAGAAAATTACTGCTCCCTTGTGGAATGGTTACATCTTCAGGTACTTGAACACTGACTGCATATGGCAATAACTGTGCCGATTTCAGTGCTTCATCTTCATCCTGAAATTCACAAGGATCGCCTTTTAACCTGGTCCACAGATTAGAATTAATCAGATCCAGATGGATAGCAAAGCGATGTATGACATCATTTCCCACATAAATCTGGTAACGAGGTTCGTCCAACACCAGAAACAAATGTTTGGCTGTCTTATTTCCGATAGAAATGGATAACAAACATTTTGCAATAATATTATGGCTATCCGATTCGCCGTCCAGATTATGGATCCACCTGTCATGGGGAGAAAGATACCGGATCATTTTAGGATTAGCGATCTGTTTTAACAGACTTTTGCTGATATAGCTGTTTTCGATCTCTAAGTTTAGCTTGGCATTCTTACTTTTCCCTAGATCATTCACTTGGACAGAAAAAAATAAATTGTTATTAACCCTTTCAATTTTGTCAAGGAATTGAACATGACCTGCTGATTCCACAGATTCCACATAATTTCTGTGAAGAGAAATGGTTAAAACATCGCCTTCCAGAGAGACATTTCGGATCCTCTCTGGCTGAACTTTTATGGAATGATCATCTGCAGGGGAAATAAAATCATTAACCTGCAAAACAGTAACATCAGATGACTGACTATTCCTAAAATAAATTTCAATTGAGTCCGGCCTTTCCTCAATTACATGGCAATTACGCCTGGATTGCTGATGAGACTTATCATATGGAATGGGTACTTTGGTTTGTGACCATACAATCCCATTCACACAATCTATGATTACATTAAGTCTTCTGAGTATATCTATACCCAAAATCAATCGGTCATAGGGGAGATTTACCACTATTACCGGGTGTCTCAAGGTCTTATTACCTATGGTAAACTTTAACCAGGTTGAACCTATGACATGAAGGGAATTACCTCCAACACTCAGTAGAGTATTTGGAAAATCTCTTAGCTTCGGCTTTTCTGCTGCTAAGCCCATTACCTTCTGAAAGTACACATTTGACAATATAGTTGCCTGTGACCCAGTGTCAATTAACCCCATGAAGGGTTGTGGCAATGAATCCTGTACATTTACAGAAACATAATATCTTCCTTCATATTCTTCTAGTTCACATAAGAATTTAGAATGTGTCAGCATATCACTTGTCTTCCATACGTTACCTGTCACGGCAGTAGTTCCAACCTGTACTGATGTGTGCACACTCTTACCCACTAGTTCTTCCTTCTCAGGAATGTCTTGAGCATTCAAGCTCTTATTAGTGGTCGGCATCTCATCGGTTAACTCCTTCAGAGCCGGTTCCAGGGAACTAGGTGCTTTTAAAGACAAGTTAGCTTGCGGACTCATTTGGTCTGGCTGCAATATAGAAGACAAAGTTACAGACACGTCCCCCCTAGCCAAAAGTGGAGGGATCACATAGGTTTTACCATCATTATTAACACAATCATCTGATAGATGATGAGGATCTGGAAGTAAAACAGGGTTAGGAATTATATCATCTGACAACCATCCCTGCATTGCCACATCGGCTTTAACTTCGTTATGATCTATTGCGGGGGAGCTGGCATTGTAGCAGGACCTACCCCTAAAAAAGGATTGGTGGTCGCTGTAGCCATAGTTTGACTTAATTTAGTCATCTGCTCCGTTAACAATTTCATTTGGTCACTCATTTGATTGACATGATAACGAAAATTGTTTTTCCCATTCCTGTACTGCCTATTAGGTTTGGAGTTATTTGGCTGAGGCTGTTGGGAGTTATCAGACTCAGACTGACTGGATCTGTCCCTATTAGTCCTGTAAAATTTCCTCCTTGCCTGAGGGTTTTTCTTCCACTGGGAATTACCCTTCCTCCACTGTGGATTCTTTTTGGCAGTAGGACTTTGTCCTTTGTTATCCTGGGATTCCACATTAGGAGTTTTAGGCCTGACAACAGGTGAGGCTGTAGCCGATTCCTGTTTCTGAGGTTTTGGGGATTTAACCACCTCAGCATAGCTTCTCTTTTTCTGTGATTCTAATCCCAGATGGGCTTGGGTCTCTGCCACCTCTTGTCCATGAAATTTCTGACTCTTTTTATCAGGCAAATCATCATTGGCATGCAATACTGTATACAGTGTCATGCATTCATTAACAAGCCAGTCTAACGAGCAATCGCTATCATAATCTCTAGCAAGATTTGTCCGAATTGGGGAAGGCATTGCATAGAAGAAAAGATCGCGAAATTCTCGAGAATCATATCTGGGCTTACGTTCTGTAAGAGAATAAGCGTTCTTTAGAACAGTTAAAAACTCTCTAGGACTTTGGTGAGGCCTACATTTGAGATTATACACAGCCTTCTTAGCGGCTGAGACAGTTTTATACTGTCCAAACTCAATCTTAATCTCATATTTCATTTTAGACCAAGAAAGGGTTCGCATACTTTGTAAACCTTCAAAGTAATGTCTGTGATGACTTGAGAAAGTCCACGACACATAGTGCTTCTTATTGGAATCATCATCCATTCCCAAAAACTGCATTGCCCTTTCAAATGATTCTAAATGGTCAGCAATATTAGCTGTGCCTTTTTTAGAAAATTCAGCAACAGTCTCCTTAAGGAATTTAATTACCTTAGGGGCATCATAGACAGGTACGGGTAATTTCTTAGTACCCTTTACTGCTCCTTTAAAGTTACGGGAGCGCCCGTCTGATCTGTGTGTTCTGGCTGTATTGGCACCTTGTAACATCACAGAGGGTCCACCTGAAACATGACCTTCTGAATAAACGGAAGATTCACTATCACTTTTATCACTCTCCTGATTTTCATCAGAATCAGAGGAATCGCGTGTATCAGACAATATAACCTTCTGATTCCGCTGTGATTGGACAGAAGCCACCTGATTAACCTGTTCTTGTAGAGTTTGTAATTGCTTACTTATACTCCGAACAGTAGACTCTGTTACGGTGGTGTGGGTTTTAACCCCTTCATCACCTTCACCATACAAAGATAGCTTAGGCATTTGCACACTATCCTGGTTAGACAATTTGGCTTGGAGTTCTCGTATCTCCCCACGACAATTAACAAGATCATACTGACAATCAGTTACCCTGCTCTTAGCATCAAAGTACTGGCCATGAAGTGCCAAATGCTTATCAGTTAAATCATCAAACTTTAGTCTCAACTGTTTGTACTCTGCCTGAGTATCATTTGACTGATCCAGGGCTGCTTTAGAAGCATTCACCTCTTTCTGGAGACTAGACACTTCTTTCTGGAGACTAGACACTTCTTTTTCTCTAGTTTCACGATCTCGCAACAACCGAGAAGCCAATACAAAGAAGTAGGGCCAGGATGAAAAGATTAACCCTTCTCGCTCCTTCAAATCTGATGTTTGAACAATAGCATTCAAATGTCCAACCAAAGGTGATCCTTCAGACCATTCATTTGTTAGGGTCATTTGTACTTCATCCTTAAGGGATTGGAGCCACTCTCCATAATTCTCTTTGGCTTTCATATTTTTATGATAACCTCTCATAATATCCTGTTTAATGTTATTAACATGTACCAGCATTTGTGCTTTAGACATCAAAACATCTTCATCAGAAGCAGCACTCGACTTGCTGGACACAGACATGTTTTATGCACTGATCAGTATGCAATACACCGTACCAGAAATATACTATGTGAAACAACCGAAAATAACAACAACTACCGTATATCAATAATTTGAATTATTATTTTACGTGAAATATCTCAGCAGTGCCTCCAATTATGTTAGGGATATTAAGGAGACAAAATAGGCAAAACCAATATTTTATCACATACGCAAAATAACGACGCTACCAAATATTGTAGTACCACATCCACAATATTAATTTAAGGAGATACCCTATATTTTATCTCCGATCCTAAATTCTTTCAGATCGCCGAAAATTATAATTCAAATTAGATAGATATCACGAAGATAATCAATCAAAAATATTATTTATTGTGAATACAATTTATCAAATCTATATATGGGTCACACAGTGCATGATATAAAACACAAAATTCTTAAAACATGTCAAAATGAATCAATTCAAATACAGTATATTATCGATAGTTATCAATATAAGTTACTACTTTATAAGTAACACACAATTAATTTCCATCCCACTCAGCAACCAAAAATTGATAATAATCAGGGCAGTAATAAAGATATCACTATCTCTCTAATATTAGTTCAACTAATATAACAAATTAAAAATAATATAATTGTGTCTAAGAGTATTAGTGAAGTTCCTAATAGATGCAAATAATGTCAAACTTCATCTATAGGTAAAAATACCTTTTCATTATTGTTATTATCACGGGTTATAAGCTGCAGTCTCACAAGCCGTCATATACAATAATGCAATATAGTACTTCCCAGAAACAGGGAATTCTATACGAAGAAGACAAAATTCATCTCTATTCAGAATAATAAAACAATTATAATTACCACCACTTGTTGCTGTTATCCCACCGGTCCTTGTAGAAATTAATCCAGGTTCAGTGGCAAGAAATAAAGTGGAAAAAATATAACTGTCTACCAGTTATATAGGTTATAACTCAAAGTAACTCCAAGAGTGAAAAATGGTGCCAGAATCTTAAGATTCCAAGTCTCTGGGGAAAATTTGGTGAATAAATCCGTCCGGGTCTGTCTGTTTCAGGGTGCCATCTTTTTAAGGTCCCCTCCTCTTTTTTATTAAAGACATAAGCTTTTAAAGACAGGGCTTATTATCATCGCCTCCACCTTTTGGTAGGAATTCTCCAATCATAACGGTGGGTTTTACCCATTATAATTAGAATTTCTACTCATATTTACACCGTTGTAATTTCTTACTTTACCTGTGAGAGACGCTCTGGTCTAAGAATTAACTTAAAACCATTACATATATGTTTGGAATTTATCCTTGGTCACCCTTATCGCTAGGTGTTACCTCCTAGATAGTAACTCAGGACTTGGTAGACTTACCATGTATCCCCCATACGAATTTACGTTCCCAAGGATATGCAGCGTCTACTCCTTAACTTTCTCATGGAAAATAACATTAATTGTATCATACTTACTGAAACATCTATATACATGAATACTTCTTTGTTCTCAATTATAGAGAGAACAAGGACGAAAAGAAATAATCACTATATGATTAAGTAAAATAAAATGGCTCTGACTCCATTTTGTTTTCATGTAAAATACAGAATATGTGGAATACATGTTTTCTATCATAAAATATCTGACAACCAACAGGGCTAGATGTAAGAACACATCTGTACTTTCATAACAAATTAAAGATCATATCATATTTTGCTATAAAATAAAAAAAAGAGCAGGAACCTTACCATGTAATAAATGCATCATCTACATAACAACCAAGTAATGGTTTCACTGGTATAGCCTAATAGTCCTGGTGTCATTGGATTTTAAATTTGCCTCAAAAATATTGGCTTACCTGAGAGTGGATCTGATACCCAGGGCTGTCCTGCATAATTATACATAAGAATATCCTTGACTCACAAATAAAATAGTTTAAAATAGGTAAATTTAAAGTGGTCTGGTGAACACATGATCTGGCTCTTCTACTTAAAATGACATGGTGGTAAAGTGTGTATATGTTCCTGTAGCTTTAGAATAGTAGCAAGTAAGTACTGTTAGATTAACTTCTGGGACAACTAAGAGTGCAGATCCCAGAATTTTTTTCATGTGTCCTATATATCCAACGTTGTCTATGTGGGAACTCAAAAGGAACTTTTTTTGTAATATGCCATCTTGCTCTTGGAGTTCTATCCATTTGACGTGTAAAATAGAATCACAGAACCATGCAAATCCTTTATCATTCAAACAGCTGTATAGTAAACCCTCTTGACAAACAATCCTTACAAACAATGATCTTCTGATACGAAATGTTAGGTGTGGTTCCTATATCTAATTTAAATGCAAAGTTTCCAATAACGCTGTGTTTTTATACAGCTTTTTTAAACACGTCCTACATTTGTTTTATTTATAAACTTAAATGTAGGTTTTCTTATTATTTTTATTCAATAGGTGCAAGTGATCTTCTTTTCCATAATTATTTTGTACATCATATTTGGTACTCATACCCCTCTTTTTTTATATTTATGCTGCATATTTTTTTATGTCAAACTTGTCAATCTAATAATGTTCCTCATATTGAACCCATTCAAAACAACAGGAATTCTGCCTTGTTTTCCAAGTGTCAAACCAATCATTCAATCATAATTTCATAACAATATATCAATGGCAAACTCACAGGGGCATTTGCTATACCAGGACACATAGGAACATATTTTATTATTTATTTATTTTTAAAAATACATCCAGTAGGAAGTGAATGTAACAGTATAACATCTCTGTAATTATTCATGAGACATTATACAAAAGTACATTTATGTAAGGCCACATACCGGTTATTTATCCCTTCAGGCCTAATTATATGCCAAGGACTTAAGCTGTAAGAGAGTTTAAACATACAGATTTAAAGGACATGGGTGATGTTATTGCACCGTAATAAACTACAGATTCTCCTATCCAGGTTGTAGCACTGAGCAAAACACATTAACACAAACAACTTAATTAGGAATTGAAATTGAGGCAGTAATATCATTCAAATAGAGGAAAATATTTTTATTTATTTAATCATTTAATTTAATTTATTGAAATAAAGTTCCCAGACAAATTTATGTTATTAATATTTTAGCAAACATTATTACATACAATGCAAAAATACACAACTAGAATTGGTATTAAATGCTTTGCTATTTGTTTCGCTTGTTTCCGTGTATTTCTTAATTTTATAATGTAGTGATATTATATTATGAATAAAAGTTGTCTTCAGTTATAAACGTTTGAAAAACATTCAGGATTGAATATGAGTTAAATTATCTTATTGAATGAATAGGGGAAGGGCTAGCCCTAGTCAGCCTCAAGTGGAGTAAGAAAGGAAGTGGGTATGGGCAATTACAGCTCCTTTGCCTGGAAAAGAATAAACTGACCCGGTGACCCAGGCAAGCAGGGATTCACTAGGGAGTCCCCCAGTTTTTATTTCCTTTTGTTACTGGCATCAAGTGAAAGAAACAGAAGATCTGTGGCAGAGCACCAAAAGCATGGCTACAGAGAAGATATTAAGGAATGGCTATTGCTTACCTCACAAAAGATAGTAAGGACAGAACAGAGCAGCACAGTCTGGCTTCCATTGAGACTCAAGAGCTGTTCACGACTGGGTTACTACTCTGTTACGGAGTTACCCAAGTGCATATTAACTAAGCTATCTAGAGTTTAAAGACAAAAAGCTAATTGGCACATGTAAATGTTATGACTACCAGTGTTTAGCAGCTGGTATGGTAGAGATGTATCTCTCTCGCCTTTCAAAGAACGTAAAACAGCAATGTTAGAATTTAATGCCTTTTTGATGACATATATTTTTTGGTTAGTGTTATAATATACAAATCCACTATAAATCCTAAAGATATGAATCAAACCGGAAAAAGACCAAGAGTAGGAAAGAGACATTCTTAACATATAATTATGTAACCTCCACATATCAAAACTGATCTCTTATTGTGAATGGAAATGTAAAAATAATGTGGTATGATTTTCACTTAATTGTTAATTTGAAAACATAACGAGTCTGAATCAGAAAGTTTGATTTCTGGTTTGGTTATAAAAAGTAAACTTCCCTTCTGTTTTCCACATTACTACCAATATCTTTTTATTGTCTGGTTTCATCTGTATTTCACTTTATCTGACAAACTACTTTGCATTTCAAGACATTTCCACTAACCTTGAGTTCCTAGTTCAAAAAGAAACAATAAAGTTTAATCTTTTTGCTTGACAATGATGTATGGGTCCATTGAAATGTGCTTTTCATGTATTATCATTTAACTTACTTTTATTATATTTTTGTTTTTTATATCTGTTCCCAGTCATAGGTGTTGTTTAAAATCTAATTCTAATACTGGGTTTTAAGAAATATTTTTTACGAAAATGGGATTATAGTTTTTAGTTTTTAATGGAATGAGGGCAAGAGGCATCTTTGAATAAAGGATAGTATAGTGACCTATTTTTCAGAACATCACACAGTCCTCTATGACTGAAACTGTACAAATGGCATAAATATATCTTTTTACTTTTAAGAATTTCTCCTTTTATTGTAAATGTTTTCTTCATATTTAAGAAAATATTCACCTGTTAAAGTGATAAAAGTGATAATTATGATCACTTAAGTTGCATGCAGAATTTTGAATAGTCAAATTGTAATACTTAGGTTAATTTATTATCTTGAAATATCACCATTGTGTAAAATATTAGTTTAATATATAAAAGTAAATAGTTTTCCAAAACTCAGAGCTAACAAATTAAGATATATATCATATATAACATTTATATAAGAACAAATCAGAAAAAAATATATTGGTAATAATTTGAATCAAGAAATATTGAATATGTCAACATACACTAAATATTTATATCTGAATTAAATAAAAAAAACAGTATAATATTTGTTAGAAAGCAAAATGCAGTCAGAAAGCTAAAATTCATTCAGTTTACTGTAAAAATCAAAAGCAATTCTGAATTGAATTATTTCACGCTATTGCGGTTACAGTCACACTTAAAGTTGTATGATATGCTTATTTATACTGGGGCCTTGGAGAAATTTGAACCAATTTATTACTACCAAATGATCTGCATTTTTTTATTACATGCTGTGCAATATAATATCTTCTGTATATATATATACAGTATATATATATATATATATATATATATATATATATATATATATATATATATACACACACACACACACCATAGCACTTTGCCACATGAAATCTATTTACCATTTTCTCTGATGTTTTTTTAAATGGTCAAACATTAACTCCAGAGCTAAACCATTTACTAAATATGGAATTATTAGACAATATACTAAATGGAATTATTTACCATACAGTTGTTTTGTCTCCATTTAACTGCATTTGTCTGAAATTCATTTGGTTCTGCACAAATATTATATTAGATCCTCACCTGTTGTCTCTGTAAGTCAAACTGTTATGTTACGTACTACTTGTTATGTCCTGCTACCCATTGTACAGCGATACGGCATTTGATGTCGCTATATAAACAATATATAATAATAATAATCATATGTCAAATATTCTTATGTAGTAAAATTAGCTATTGAAGCTAATGAAATATACATTTCTGCTAGGTTTCTGTGGTAAAATATACCAAACAATTATGTCAATTTGAATGTCTAGAATGAATTTTGAGTTTGCAAACCATGGTCGGACTAGGCCAAACTGTAGGTTTTATTTAATTTTGATTATTTTAAAATACTTTAGTACAACATAGTACTAAGTATATGAATCATTATTCAAATCATTACCAGTGCAATCATAATTATTGTGAATTAAATATACTGGATATAGGTTGTTGACTTCTATGAAGTGTGATTTCTCCTAGCCAGAACTGCGAAGATTGGTTATTCAGTACAGCTAACTTTTATAATAATTCTACCCATGTGGGTTTGCTGTCACAGTTTCTTACTGAAGCAGCAAAAGTTTGAAAATCCCTTTATTTTTTTGCGAAATACTATATGTGTACATATTATGTGAGCAGTAGTTCCACCCATACATGGATAAGTTGGCTACTCTCCAGTGTAACAAATGCATGTGGTACATCTGAAATTTATGAATAGATTTTTGTGAAGCTCTAAATCCTTTAGGTTGAGAGTATTGGATTTCAAAATATGGCTAAACCAGTAGTCGCTTTTATTTCAAACTGAAGTTAGGAGTGTTCTCTTTTTTGTTTCCATTTGCACATTTGTGTGAGAGAGGGGCACTTGATTCGGCCTAGCTGTCTGACAGTGGCAAAAAAACTCAATGGAAAGGCCTAGGCTAAGTCGTAAGGCAAGATGTAACATAATTATTGGATTTAGTAGTGAGGTGAAGATAGACTTACAGCCTGGTTGAATATCTTATACTTTAAAATGCAGCAAGTGGTATATAATGAGCCAAAATTGAATATGTTGGTAAATATATTGGCCCACTTAACTTGCAAATTACAATGACTTAAATGTACGGATTAAATTGTAGCTAATAACTTTTATTATTTTTCTGCAGGACCCAACAGATAATATTAAAATGGCAATGACTTTTATCCTTTTTAAAACAATGGGTCAAATTATTTATGTTTATATCTATTGTCTAATAATTCTGACTGGTTTGTATACAGCCTCTGGCTAAGAGCAGTAAACTATACAAATATATTAAGGGAATGCAACTAGGGTGAAACGACTGCAAAATGTGTCTATTTGCAGATGATGTTTTGTTGGCACAGACTTCCCCATTCACTTTCTCATGTCACGTCTTGCGGGCATGCGATCTAGTTCAGTGGAGAAGGACGTGGTAATTAGTATTACTACTATTACTTAATTATTCTTACTACTAGAAAGATTAACACATTGGCTCCTGTGCTTTCCTTGTGCATCAGGTATTGTATTAGCCAAACACTGGAAAGTGGAGTCTCCTTCTTTCAATGAAGTTGTAAGGAATGTTTAGTTCTTCCATAAGATAGCAAATCTGGGTTGTGAGGCCTAGTCCAGTGACACTGTATTCAGTATGATATTGTAGCCAAGTTATTGTCTTTTTATTTCTTGGCTGACCTGTGTCCTTCTGCTAAGGATCTTCTGACATGAGGCTCTTAAGCTACAGCAATCCATAGGACGTTTTCATTTCTTTGTCCATCTTGGAGCCACCAATGCTGCTTAGCCCCCCCCAAGACATTCCAGGGATACTGCTAGGAAAGCATCTTCCATCTTCCCACCGGCTGTAAATGGGAATATACTACAAGGAAACCGAAGAATCTCCTCTGTTACTTGAAACAGACAGAACCCCTACAAAGCACAAACCTCCCTGATAGGGTACATCCTTGAGAAGTAAAATAACTGTAAGGGATGACAGCTGGTCTTAGGGTAAGCTGTTTAAGTAGTAAATGTCACTTTTCTGCTATAAGCTTTTTATTTTTGTCTTATTACTATTAATTTGATTTTACAGTTGTATACTTATTATACCGTATTTGCTTGATTATAAGACGACCCTGATTATAAGACGACCCCCCAAAATCTAAATATTAATTTAGGAAAAAAACAAAAAGCCTGAATATAAGACTACCCTATAGAAAAAAAAGTTTTACTAGTAAATATTAATGCATGTAAACAATTTTTTCATATCTAATAAAAGCTATGATTGAGAAAAATCTTTATTTTTTTTATTTCTTTTTATTTGCCATCCTGCCCCCCCAGTTATGCACATCTGCCCCCAGGGTTGCCACTCTGCCCCCAGAAATGCCTTGTACCCCCTATTTGCCACTCTGCCCCATGATGTGCCTTTTAACCCTCTATATGCCAGAGTGGCATATAGGGGGTTAAAAGGCATATCATGGGGCAGAGTGGCATATAGGGGGGTTAAAAGGCATTTCTGGAGGTATATATATATATATATATATATAACTGCTAACAGCAATCACACTCCTATCAAGCCAAGGCAGCCAGTACATGCTGGAAACTGGGGATGATAGTAGTGTGAGTACAGCCTCCCTATGCCATGCTACCATCACCACCCACCTTACACATCCATGCTCATACACACACTCATTCACAAACATTTAAATACTCATTCATTCCATTAATCACACATACTTGCTCAAAAACCCTCCCCCACCCCCTTACCTGAACTGCAGATCTCTCACTCAAAGACTTCTGCAGGGGCCCGGCTGTGCGAGCAACTTCTCTGGCCCCGCCCCCAGAGGAAGGAGGGGGAAGGCAGAGTTATGTGACACTCTACTAGCTTCCTGTTCTCCTGCTGCTAGAAGATACGCTGCTGGCGACCAAAGCACCGGTAAGCAGCCTGGCAACCTAATCAAGGTCTGATTAGAAGACGACCTCGATTATAAGACGAGGGGTATTTTTCAGAGCATTTGCTCTGAAAAAAACCTCGTCTTATAATCGAGCAAATACGGTATATAATGTGACCACCATGAGTGTAACTTTCCTATGTTCAAACACATACTCAAAATGTTTTTGGAAATTGGAAACGGAACAAACTTAATTTAAAAAAATAACTAAACACAAATACAATTTATAGGACTAGACTGTTCTACATTATATCAATAAACTTGACAGGTTAATTAAGGAGGATAGGATTACAATGGTAAAAAGCTCTATGTTTACTGTAAGAAATATTCTACAAAGTTATTTGACCCCAGTGAAAAAGAGCCGAATCATGGCAACGGAGAATAAAATAAGGCGAACAAAGGAGACAACAAGGAGAGGGAGACTGTAGATGTATGTGAGCATACCAATGTTAGAGTGTGTGTTTTGTTAATGTATGTTATTAGAGCGTTGTGTTAGTTTATAGTGTTAGCATATGTTTGCGTGTAATTGTATGGTGTCAGTATGTGTTTTACACCTTTACACCAAATGGTTTTTTGGATTACTGGACTCTCTGTCTCCCCTTAGATGCTTACCTGCTCCTGTTCCATCTGTGGCTCGTTTTTACAATCAAAAGTCTATATAACCTGGGCATGCTACCTACTTTTTTGCTAGAGCATTGTAGTCCCTGGCCCTGATTGTTATCCTGCTGTGATTTGTACCTGATTTTCAGATTTTGACCTCTAGTGTGGACAATGATCCTGGTTTACTCTATTTCATCATGTTGCTTATGATCATCTAGAATCTGAACTTTTGGTGTGACTTTGATTTTCCTTTAGGATTATCCTTCTGTACTGTGCTATTGTTTCCCTTGGGCATTACCTCAGTTCCACAGGCCCCGTTGCCATATGCCCATTTCACAGATCCCTCTGCTGTCTGTCTGTTCCACAGACCCTGTTGCCTTTTGCATGTTGCTGCCTTTCCACTCCACATACCTTGTTGCTGTCTGCATGTCACACAGACCCTGTTTTAACAGATAGCATCAAATAACAAGTCTAAGGCTACAGCAGCATCCATCTGCAACTAGGCACATCAACACCCATCTGCCTCAAGCTAATTTCTAAGCCCAATTGTGCACCTGCACAGGGACTCCTACCTGACTCAGCATCTGTGACCCGAACACCATCTGCTTAAATGTATGGTGTTAGAGTGAGCGTGTGGGTATTTGTGGATGGAGGAATCCTGCACCTAGGGTACACTTACCAAAGCCTAACTTCTGCAAATGGGACATAATTGTGTGGTGCACTTAGCCTCACGGCTCATTGCCCAGTCTCTTGATGGTTCACCTTTTGGAAAAAAAACAAGATTACCAAGTATCATTCTAAGCCAAAATTCTGAAAAATTCTGAAGGTGGATGATAAAAATCATACCAAGGAAATTTATTTCATGGAAATAAATAAGGAGAACCACAGGTGCTACTGAAAAAATCCAGCAAAACATACACACAAAAAAATAGAACAAGCAATTAATATGAAGTAACATCCCCCTGAATGAGAATCACCTGCCAGTGACTATGTCTTACCAGGTTATACAGAGTTCAACATAGAAGCGGAGCTGTATCAGTAAGCCCAGGCACAGGTGGAAACATGTATCACTAAGCTGACAGATAGTGAGGAATTACAGGAGATGTACAGTGAGTCAACTTCAATTAGAGCAACTGCCCTTCTATAAAACGCACATGCAAATCCCCCAGCTTTGTGAGCTCAGCATAAGAATGAAAGTTAAATAATTATTCATTAAAATTAGGATAAGCTGCACAACATAGAAGCCCCATTGAAACAAGTACAGATGACTACGTTATTCAGATAAAATATCAGTTATAAACAACCGTAACAAAACAAACAGTGAAGTATGGATTGTTTATTAGTAAAAAGTAGTAGACATCCAAACTGGCCCAAAAAAACGATTCAGACAAATTTTTGTCCCCATAGGTTTTCGGGCGACAAATTATGTTCCCTGACTATTCGGTTCAGGCAAAAATCTGGGGGCATTATAATGTCTGCGCTTCCGGTGACGTCCTCTCCACAATCCTCTAATTGGGAAAGAGGATGTCACCAAAAGGGCCGTCCTATTACACTGTGGTGAACATAGAGCAATATGCTGGCACTTTTGTTGACATCCTTTCCCAATCCTCCAAACGGGAAAGAGGAAGTCACTGAAAACGTCGGGTTACGTCCGTGGAGATGCAGATGAAGATAAAATAATGAACATAGCAGATTAAAGATAGAAGAGAGAAGAGAAGTGAGAAGGTAAAAGACAGAAGATAAAAGAAGATGCGGAAGTGGTAGGCAGAAACAGAAGTAGTCGGCAGAGAAGGTAGGGAGCCAGAAGTAAGAGTGGGGTCTGGCCTCATTTTCGGGGCTTTGTGCGAATCAACACATTTTGGTAAAATATTAAGAGCAAATGTGCTACTGCCTGGAAGTGCTGGGCAGCAACAGAGGTTGTCTACGCACATCACGCAGACGTCCACCGGCTGCCTCCACTAGACATCAGGAAGTCTGGAGCAAGGGGGAAGTATGGGGATGCATTGGTAAGTCTGGGGGGGCAGAATGACATATAGGGGGGGAATAAAGCATGTCTGGGGGGCAGAGTGGCATATCAGGGAGGCAGAGTGGCATTTAGGGGTATAAGGCATTTCTGGGGGCAGAGTGGCATAAAGGGGAATTAAGGCATACCATTGGTCTCCCCCCTCCAAGAGTTAAAGGTCCGTATGAGCGACTCTATTGGTCGCCAGCAGGGAGTTCCCTTGGCAGAGGAGGTCCCTGCTGGTGACCAATAGAGTCGCTTGTACGGACCTTTAACTCCTGGAACAGGGGTCTCCCCAGGTCAAATTCCACTGTCAGGAGGAGCTCCCTGTCGGCGACCAATAGAGTCATTCGCACCTACCCTTAAACTTGGCTTGGGGAAGGAACAGGAGTTAAAGGTCCATAAGAGCGACTCTATTGGTCCCCAGCAGGGGCCTCCTCTAGCATCAACCAAACCCTGCATGTTCGTTTTCATGTTCGCCCCAATACGAATGGGGTACATGTCACAGCAGTTTAAGGTGGTTGTAAATTAGTTTAGCCAGTGTGGCTAAACTTATGCATATACAGTATCTCACAAAAGTGAGTATACCCCTCACATTTTTGTAAATATTTTATTATATCAAAATAACTTAACACACAGCCATGAATGTCTAAACATTGGCAACAAAAGTGAGTACACCCCTAAGTGTAAATGTCCAAATTGGGCCCAAAGTGTCAATATTTTTCAGCACTGCTTTAACCCTCTTAGGCATGGAGTTCACCAGAGCTTCACAGGTTGCCACTGGAGTCCTCTTCCACTCCTCCATGACGACATCACCGAGCTGGTGGATGTTAGAGACACATTACATGTTGGCATTCATGGTTCCCTCAATGAACTGTAGCTCACCAGTGCCAGCAGCACTCATGCAGGCCCAGACCCTGACACTTCCACCACCATGCTGCACTGGGCAAGACACACTTGTCTTTGTACTCCTCACCTGGTTGCCGCCACACGCTTGACACCATCTGAACCGAATAAGTTTATCTTGGGCTCTTCGGACCACAGGGCTTGGTTCTAGTAACCCATGTCCTTAGTCTGCTTGTCTGAGTGGAACCTGTCCTGTGAAACCGTTGTATGGTGTTGCCCACCGTGCTGCAGCTCAGTTTCAGGGTCTTGGCAATCTTCTTATAGCCAAGGCCATCTTTATGTAGAGCAACAATTTTTTTTTTCAGATCTTTTTTACAGTTCTTTGCCATGAGGTGCCATGTTGAACTTCCAGTTACCAGTATGAGAGAGTGTGAGAGCGATAACACCAAATTTAACACACCTGCTCCCCATTCACACCTGAGACCTTGTAACACTAACGAGTCACATGACACCAGGGAGGAAATGGCTTATTGGGCCCAATTTGGACATTTTCCACTTAGGTGTGTACTCACTTGTGTTGCCAAGGTTAACACATTAATGCCTGTGTGTTGAGTTATTTTGAGGGGACAGCAAATTTACACTGTTATACAGGCTGTACACTCACTACTTTACATTGTAGCAGAGTGTCATTTCTTCAGTGTTGTCACATGAAAAAATATAATAAAATATTTACAAAAATGTGAGTGGTGTACTGACTTTTGTGAGTTACTGTATATTTAGACAAACAAAGTGAGGAAAATACATAAATTGAAAAAAAACAAAAAACACCCAAACGTTATAGGAGTGTTCTGGTTATGTGACAAGAATCCTATGTTTATGTTTAATCCTGTGTCCTTGGAGAAAATTTTTTTATTATCTTAATTTCAAATGTTTTTTTACCGTGTGTGTTTTGAAGTTCTACTTCAGTTTTTTTTATTGTACGTTTATTTTGAGTTCCCCAATGGAGTGGTCCCTCTGTGTGAAGTAGTGGCCAACCGGGGTGCAGTTATTATTATTTAAATTGTGTTCTTAATTTTATATACCTCTTAGCAATGAGTGTGGCTGAAACCCCTAAATTCAGAGGGGTGTCCACATACATTTGGTCATATAGTGTATTCTTTAATGCATAAGACCCTTTATTTCCAGGAAATATATTTTGCACAAGTATTGAATCATGCTGCTTTGTTAAAGGGATTCGCTCCACTGGTAGGTTCTGCAACTTTACAGTTTATCCTCCAAAACTGCCTCTGTACGTGCAAATTACGAGTTTGTTTGTATTGGTGTATTCTGTTGTCTAATTTATGGAGAGTGATATAATAGTTAACTGTATGGTTACAGTTAATGCAGTGTTCATCTGCAGTTAAATTGCATCCTTCAGGTCAATTTTTCTTAATACTAAGGTGTGCAATTTTAGTGAACAATTGCAAGTTTACCTTCTATACTATACCTGATATAAAATGAGCATAAGTGTTCACGTTGAACAATGACCTGTATACTGAGAAATGATTGGTAATTGATTTCCAGATCAAAAACAAATATATATGTGGATTTTGCTGCTCCATGAGGATCTTCTTCGGGATAACTCCTGCTCTGAGGCCTTTTCTGGTCGTTGATTATTCCTTCTACTCTATGGTAAGCCTATCCCAACTGGGGACTGTTCGCAAGAAGTGCTCGGATGAGAAAAATAATTGACAAAGGATTTAAAAAATAGAATGGAAACAGACTGTGGCTGCAAGTAGAGATGGTTCTTTAATCCCTATGAATCACTCATTATTGCTACTTAATGAATTATTACTGGGATATTGTACAAGGCAGGCTCCAAATCACCACAGTCCATTGAGAATATAAAGGCAGTGTATGTTGTAGTAAGCATTTGAATCTCATCCCACTGACTTCTCATTAGCATATATCCAGCAGAAAATCAAGGAAAAGACAACCAAATCTACAGCATAATTTAGTGGCATTTTTTTCTAAAGGGTTTATTATTTTTTTTGACATAGCAAGGATGAAGCATGCAAATTAGGCAGGATTCAATTTATAGCATATCAATTATTGCAATAAAATTCCATCTGTTAATTTGTTTTAATTCATACAAGACGGTTCTAAGATTAATGTTTGTTTCTTCATCGTTGCCATTATGTATCTGCGATCAAACCACTGTGGTGCTTGTAAAATTTGGCAGATCTTTAGCTTTAAACAACAAATTTGAATAAAGCAGATTGTAGGAAGTTAATATCTTTTGAATTTTAGGAATACACCATCTAAAAAGATAGACTTGGGAATTTAGGTGGGCTAAAAAATTCAATAAAATAATTTGCCTTTTTTAAACAAAATTATTACTTGGAACTTCGCTAATGAATGAGGTACTCATTCTGTCTTATACTTAACTCATTAAAGATATGTAGTATAGATGTGTCATTCTCATGGCCGTAGAGCTGACAGTTGATAGTCAAATAAAGTTTTGAGTAAGGTCTCAGGTGAATTTCGAACCTTAATTATTCAGCACAGCGGATGTTCAACTTTCCCTTTTAAAATGATAGTCACGCTGTTAGGCATAACAATTGTTCATGAGTTAGAGATGCTTATTGTCCCTCTTGATTTTGCCTCTAAGGCAAGCTTCTTACTCAGCCGAGGTCAAGGGTCACCTACTAAATCATGCATACCCACAATCCCATGTGAATTATGCAGTTGACAAACTGCCGCTAATGATTAGTAAAACCCACATTAAAACCCTGGCACCAAATTGATATTACTTGAGTGATGGATTACACCTCTAATGAGCGGATTATTGCCACAAGTGACCTTGCTGACTGAAAAGAGTGTTTCAATAAAGCTAACATCTTTCAGTTCCTCATGTCATTGTAGAAGCTCAGTATATAGGGTCTGTAATACCCATGCAAAAGTGGTATATTTCTGGAGCAAAAATTATGCCGTAGTTTAACAACAGAAAAATGCTTTCTTATTTGCGCATTGTAACAAGAGTAAGCATGACCATTGAACCATCTATCTCTCTATATCTATTTATCCACCTAGCTATCTATCATGCATCTATGCACTATTTAAGTAGCATTAATGCAAACTTATGGATCTTTTGATAAATATATTGTAAGTATGGAATGTATAGTTTATTACACCTTTTCTTCATTTTAAATAAGTATATTTGAAGGTAGCTTTGGTGGACAGTTGTAGTTAGTTGTGACAATAAGACCTAACAGCTGAAGGTTAAAATGAATGCATAGACAATGAAAGCATGGAAAAATAAAGGGACAGGATGTTTCAATGCATTGCGAGGTATATAGAGGTATAAGATTGTCCTTCAATATCTGCTCTGGTCATGTCAGATATTTGATGTCAAATTAATCTTCCACCAAAGAAATGTCTTTAGCTGCTTGCCAGCATCACACCAACCACTTTGGAGTATAACCCTTCTGAAAGGGGGCAGAGATAACAGTAGTTTGTTGCCACAAAGTAAAAAGAGGACTGTATCATTGACTAGCGTTTGTTTTTGGATGATACATAGTTTTAAAATGATATATAGTATGATTATATAGTTTTAAAGTTTTGCTTGAATGCAGCCAGATAAATACAGGAACAGTGACAACACTAGAGTCAGGAAATTTACAATTTCTTTCAATTAAGAATTGAATATGAGTTGTTATAGGCTGAAAAGTACATTTGTCATGAAAAGAGTGTGCAATTACACCAGTTATATGTTGAGATGATTTGCTTTGAATTTACTAGACTTCATGAACCATTTTTGATGTTTATTAATTTATATAAGATATTTATATTTTTAAAATTAACAATCATGTTAATTTATTGGACATTTTTTCTATACTGAAATATAAAAGACTCATCTGGTCTCCCCTTAGTCTATAGAGTAGTTCTTGAATCCTAAATGCACCACAAAATCACAAAACCTAATGCTAGGAGAAAATGCATATACCCAATACCTGCAGTGTCATTTCAAAGTCTGGCGGTGATGGCCAACAACCAGGTAGAATCTGCAGGAAGATAAACAAGTAGCACCTACTGACAGAAAGGTATCACGGTGGGGCACCGTTTGCTTTATTCATCCCTGAAATAGGCATTACTAACTCTTTAATAAATGCACATGCATACAAAATTAACAACCTTAGAGGAGAATTAATAGTTCTAAAATGGTAATATGAAGGGACTAAAGGGAGAAGAAGTTTGTAAACACCAGCTTGAGACATTAGGTAGGTTTTTTGTCAGGTATGAAAAAGACATAATGGTTCTTGATTTAGAAGGGACACTATACTGCCTAATGCCTGAATCCTTTAAGCAAAGTAGTTATTTCATTGCCAAGATACACATTATTTATTATTCATGGACCCAATTCTTCTTACACAAAATGTGTATTATTAAAGCATTTATTTATGAAAAAATAACACTGATGAGATAAATACACTTCACCCTCGGCATCTGATTCATGTAATTGCTTGTTTTTATGTGGCAAGAATATACACTGATCAGCCATAACATTACAACCACCTGCCTAATATTGTGTAGGTCCCCCTTTTGCCGTAAAAACAGTCCTGACCTGTTGAGGCATGGACTCCACTAAATCTCTGAAGGTGTGCTGTGGTATCTCGCACCAAGATGTTTTGCAGCAGATCCTTTAAGTCCTGTAAGTTGTGAGGTGGGGCCTCCATGCATGCATCCTGGTGCCATGTGTCTTTGAGTAAGCCATGCACATGCACCTGACCATCCACCTGATGTAAAAGAAAACTTGATTCATCAGACCATGTTGCCTTCTTTCATTGCTCCATGGTCCAGTTCTTATGCTCACGTGCCCATTGTAGTCGCTTTTAGCAGTGGACAGGGGTCAGTATGGGCAACCTGACTGCTCTGCAGCTAGTCAGCCCCACATGCAACAAATTGCAAAGCACTGGGTGTTCTAACAACTTTCAATAGAAAACAGCATTGACTTTTTCAGGAATTTGAGCTACAGTAGTCCGTCTGTTGGATTTGACCACATGGGCTAGCCTTCACCCCCTGAGTGTATCAGTGAGCCTTAGCTGCCCATGACCTTGTCGCCATTTCACCATTTTTCCTTCCTTGTACCAATTTTTATACTACTGACCACTGCAGACCAGGAACACCCCACAAGAGCTGCAGTTTTGGAGATGCTCTGACATAGTCATCTAGCCATCACAATCTGGCCCTTGTCAAAGTTGCTCAGATCCTTATGCTTGCCCATTTTTCCTGCTTCTAACACACCAACTTCGAGGATCAGATGTTCAGTTGCTGCCTAATATATTCCACCCACTGACAGGTGGTATGATAACAAGATTATGAGTGTTATTCACTTCACCTGTCAGTAGTCATAATGTTATGGCTGATCGGTGTATATATATATATATATATATATATATATATATTTATATATCTATTATGCCACGTGTGATAATGACTAACTGTAACTTTATTATGTCGTACATCATTAGAATCTTGCAAGGTTTTTACCAATAGATTGCCTTGATGGCAATGTAAACACTTAAAATAATTCCACTGACTTAACCTAACTCAAACTTAAAACACTTAACCATATTATCCACCATGGCTGGCATAGGCGTATGTAGCGGACATGGATTTCAAGTGGAGTGCCTCAGGGGTCCTCGGTCCTCTTCTTTTTAATTTATTTATAAAGGATCTCCCAAGCTGCATTGAGAGCCATGTTACAGTTTTTGCTGATGACACAAAATGAGGCCAGGTAATTCAGACTAATCTTGATGTTTCTTCTTTGCAGGAAGATTTAGACAGAGTTGGGGACTGGGCGTGCAAGTGGCAGATGAGGTTCAATATAGAGAAATGCAAAGTTATGCATTATGGTAAAAATAATAAAAATGCGACCTATTCTTTAAATGGAATATCCTTGGGGGAAACTACCAGTGAGAAGGATTTAGGAATAACGGATGACAACAGACTTGACAACAGTGCGCAATGCCAGCAAGCAGCTGCGAGGGCCAATAAGGTTTTGGCATGCATAAAAAAAGGTATCGTTTCAAGGGAGGAGGATATTATCTTGCCTCTTTACAGATCATTGGTAAGACCTCACCTTGAATATGCGGTACAATTCTGGGCACCGGTCCTCAAAAAGGACATTATGGAATTAGAAAAAGTGCAAAGGAGGGCTACAAAATTAATAAGGGGATTGGGTGATACTAGTTATGAAGAGAGACTAAAAAAGTTAAAATTATATACGCTAGAAAAACGGCGTCTCAGAGGGGATATGATAACATTATATAAATATATGCAGGGCCAATATAAAGAGCTCTTCAGTGACCTGTTCATTAACAGAAATATACAAAGAACAAGACGTCACCCTCTGAGACTGGAAGAGCGCAGGTTTCATAGACGACAAAGGAAGGGATTATTTACAGTGAGGACAATAAAGGTATGGAATTCACTTCCAATGGAGGTGGTGTTATCCAATACATTAGATACCTTCAAAAGGGGCCTCGATATTTTCTTAGAAAGGCATGACATACAGGGATATAAATAGAAAAACATTAATATTTAAGAGCTTCTTGATCCAAGGAGAAATCCGATTGCCTCTTGGAGTCAAGAAGGAATTTTCCCCCCTTGATGGCAGAATTCGAAGTAGCTTAATTAGGGGTTTTTTTTGCCTTCTTTTGGATCAAGAATAGGAAGGTTAGGTAGAAGGGTTGAACTTGATGGACTTAGGTCTTTTTTCAACCTTACAAACTATGTTACTATGTTACTGAAATAATCCTTTAAAGTCTTCTATATGATGCTGGTATCTAGAGCCATTTTGGAAACTGAACACCAAAGGAGTCATTTGATATCCTGATACTCTCTGAAGTTAAGTACATATGTTATTACAATGTTATTAGAATATAATTGTTGACTGTCTGTAACTTTGTTATGGTCACCTTTTTCAATGTATTGTTTTTTACCGCTAGAGGTATTAATAAAGTATATCATTATATATCATAACATCTGTTGGTATTCGTCTTTACATAATTTAACTGTATTCCTGAATCAAATTTATTGTTGTATTGTTAGATGTGTTTTGTCTAAATTGTGTATTTAAATATTAGCATAATTTTGCATGAAACAGGCCATGACCACAACATGGTATCAACCATATCCGATGTTGCAACTACCAGTGTCCCTATGCGCAGCAGCCCAAATACACCAAACAGAATTGCAAGGGCACATGCCCAAGGAATGTCCTGCACCTAAGCCTGAGGCGCCACGAGTCAAACCACACCTACTGGTAGCTTACTCCTGCACCATTCCAGCAACCTGTCCAATCAGCCAAAACATCACAAATAAGCAGGGAAAGGGAGGGCAGGGAAGAAAGAGGTGTTGTCAAACCATGACAACAAGGCAGCAGGGGAGGTGTAGACAAAAAACTCATGAAGGGGCACCTGCACCCACCTCTGTCATTTGGCCCCTCCTCCTGAGTGCCCCTACCTCTAAGACTGTTTTTGAAGAAAACTCTTGACAATAACATTAACACATGTAAAAACATATTGGTGCAGAAAAAAGGAGGGCCTTGTTCTTTCGAGTTTACATGGCCTTTGTTTTATCCTATTCTACCTTTTTTTTTAAGACTGGGGAGAAGAAATAGTTAGAATGATCTGTAATGTGGGGTTTCTAAAGGCTAGCAGGTATTAAGTTAAGATATACTATACAATTTGTTCCATCTGCCCTTTTCATGTCACCCCTGTTATGTAATGTGTCTATATCCAAATGGTCTTCTAAAAAGTTTTAACTGAAAAAAATTATAAATCTCATCCTATGAATGGAAATTTGATTTATTGACTATAAACATTCATTTTCCATGTTAAGTTGTTTTTATAAATCATATAATTCTATATGAACATTTTAATACATTTTTTAAATACATTCATATGAAGACTTTCTTAAAAACTGCATGTTGAAATGATTTATTACATTTTGTTTACTTAATAATTGGCGCCCAGGACCATGAATTCACTCTCCTAATACATGTTTATTTAGGATGATTACTTTTGAACACATTTCTCTGTGTTTTGGCTGAATCTCTACCTAAAAAAGCAGGTGTTCTATGCTTTCTGTGGAGTCATTTAAAATGTGTGAGAGGCATAGGTTTTTATGAAATTGCCAGGCTGTTACTAAATGGAACCATTTAAAATATACTAGTTTTTTGTTTGCGAATGCGTCTCTTGGCTTATTTGCATTTTAGCAAATATCTCCTAATCATGGTCATGACATTACATTAATAACCAAGAACGAAACACAGGAAATGTTCAATGTTAAATTAATTTTTTTTATGGTATATGGTATTTTAAAGATCTGGTATAAGACCACAAGCTTTCATGGATTAAATGTACTTTTTTCATATTTACAGAGCCCCTGTGTTTGCGCACCTAATTTTTCGTGTGTAAACATATAAGGTGTAATCTAGCACCTCAGTATGACCCCTTTCAGTTAGAGAACTTAATGAAGATTGGCTTTTGATTATATACAATTTACAGCTTTATGATTTGCATTAAAAACTATATATATATATATATATATATATATATATCTCAATATTAACATATACATTTGATTGCATCAGAATGCTGTGGACAACAAAACAGACCTTCAAAATTATTTTTTGCTATTTCTTTTTAAATTTTTGTAATCTGCTAATGACAGTTCTTTTAGAGCTCCTCCTTATGGCCAAACTAAAACTTACATTAGTGTTTTATGTATATTTACCGCACCTATACTTAAATTGACATGTTAAAATTCCTTATTGTGTGATTTCTTTTGTATTCAATATTGTATGCATAATATAAAAAAAACAAAAAAAGTATAGTTTTAATTATATTGTCTTTATTGATTTTTAATTAGATAAAATGGTTTATTCAAATTTGCAAGCATTTCTTTATAATTAAGACACATAGAAGTACAGTCCAAACAACATAATATATACTAAAATTGACATTACTTTTAAAGGAAAGATTCACTAATAGTTTTTAAAAGAAAATTAAAGGTTATTCACCAAAACCTATGGGATAAAACATAGCATTACACTATAATGCAGTGTAATTCAGAATGTCTTCAAGTACTTGTTGTCAACTTTTGGGAAACTGCTTCTGACATGTTTCCAATATTATTACATTAGAACAAGTGGGCTATGATTGATAACCTAATATTCAAGCAATGCAAATAATCTATTAGAAGAGGTGTATTAATTATTCAATGAAACAGCCTAATGCAGGAATCAATGTTGGGAGTGCAGAAGAGAATCTTCCCTTCCCAATAGATTCTACAGAAGACAATAAAGACAGAATATTTAATAGAGTCAGCCTGTAATCATATATGCAATAGAAGTTGTAAAAAGTATGTTGCTGAAATAGAAATTATTTATTCCCTGAGATGATGATAATGGTGGTTATTATTATTATTATTATTATTATTATTATTATTATTATTATTCAATCACTAAATATTTGTTTAATTAAAAGTGACACATGTTGAACTGGCAGTTTATATTTTTATAGTTTTATTTGTTAACTATAGAAAATAAGGCTGATTAGAGGGTGAATTATTGGTGGGATTAGGATAGAACCATTTTGTTTGATGTACATTCTCTATATTCGGTATTTGGTTGAATATAAGGCAACGTATTTTGTTTCAGAAAAATGAATCTGAAAACCCAACCCTTATTTATATGTGCTTTGTTGCTGCTGCAACTACTGTCCTATTCATTATTCATTCTCTGCGTGGCACATATTTTTCATCTTCCCATTCTTGTATCAGTTACACCCAAAAACATTGATTATTAGACTACTAGAAACATCCTAAATGGAGCGGAGGGCTTGTGGCTCTTCAGGGGTACAAAGCATTATCCATCGTGTCTGAATAACTTAAATGTTCTATCATTGAGTTAATAACCCCCTCCTGATCCATGCTTCTGCAAGTGTTGTGTTTCTCCATATTTAAAACATAGGTAGCACCAGTAATGTATTTAGGCTAGATCAGGACAACACTTCAACTGCACCCACCACTCATGCTACAGAAGCTGTGTCAGCAAGAACACATGTTCTAGGTATAACACTAGATGTTTGAGCTTCCTGTTGATATTTGGCACCTGTATTCTAGTTAATGTGCCCAAGACTCTTTTGTTTGCTTTATGTAAGAATTCAAATAATAAAAGACAGTTTTAATTGCAATTGTGCAACTAGCTAATGTTAGCAGGGCGATCGCGGCATTGAAGGGGTTAATTCCTGTAGGACTGATCAAAGAGACTCCTCCCCTACAATCTACAGTCTATGGGAGATTGTGCCAGAGGCAGCTTCAGGGACAGGGAGACAGGGTTCTTTGGTCTCCACATGAGTGTGGAGACCAGCCCCCCCACCCCCTCCCTTGCTAAGTTAACCCCTACCCCCCTCTTCCTCAATTAACCCCTTCAATGCTGCGATTGTGTATGACCCCCATCGCAGCATTGCAGGGGTTAATATTAGTCCCCACAAGCTTGTGGGGACTAAATATCAGTCAATGCTGTGCTTAAAAAAAAAATGTAAAAAATAATACTAATAATAAAAAAAAAAATAAATACAAAATAAATGAAATTTTTTTTTATAAAATAATAATTAAAAAAAAAATAACAGCACTGACCTGAAAGGCCAGGGTGCTTCCAGGTCAAATGCTGGGCTGGGCTGATCAGATCAGTGAAGAAATGGCTGACTGAAAATTGTCAAAACTACCCTAGTTGAACACCTTGACTCATCTACTGTTCATAAATATATACTTTTATGGGGTAATTTACAGTGGGGGGCTTCCAAAATGTCCCAAATGGGATATGGGCCCAGGAAACCAATTTCTGAAAATTCCAAATTTGAAAACTAATATGCGCATGTTCCAGTTTTGCCCTTATAGCTTCCTCAAAAAATGCATGAACCATACATGTGAGGCCTTGTTGGAACCGGGGGATGTTGGTGAACACAATTTGTTTTTTTCTGCAGTTGCACATATTCTATACAAAATATAATATAAAATCTAAAGCAACATTGCAACATATGCAAAAAAACAAAAAATATAAAAATACCTCAAAATTTGGCAGCAATTGGTGATAAAATCCCTGTTTGAAAAGTGTCAAAATGACCCTAGTTGTACACCTTGACTTATCTTGACTTATCTACTGTTCATAAACATATAATTTTGGGGGGATAATCAGTATCTGTGACAACTATTGCAGTTATTAGACTACCATGCCAAATTTGAAAAAAATTACATTTCAAAAACGTGATGCATGCCTTGCAATATTTGCGCTATACTGGTCAAAATAGATAAAAATCCTGGCCATGTTGGGTGGTTTCCAAATCAGGACAACTTAATGAATATATTTGGGATAATTTTTTCCCATTGGTTCAATGTGTGTACAATTTGGATGTATACAAAACTGTAAAAAAAATGTGTTTTTTTAATTTTTTCCCCACTTTTTCCAGTTTATTTCAAACAAAACAATGTACTACTCAGCTTTATATGGTTTCAAATGAAAGCCCTACTTGTGCTGAAAAAAACAATATATGATTTGTGTGGGTGCACCAATTGATAAGAGAGAAATTACAGTTGAAGAAAGACATGGCAAAAACACAAAAACGGCTTTAGCTACACCCTAGTTTAAAAATCCCGGTCCTGAAGGGGTTAAAGGATCTACTGTTTACATCTTGGTGCCGGATACCATAGCACACCTTCAGAGGTCTAGTGGAGTTCATGCTTCATCGGGTCAGGGCTGTTTTTGCAGCAAAAGGGGGACCTACAGAATATTAGGCAGGTGGTCATAATGTTATGACTAGACTTGCGCATTCGTCTTCGGGCGAACATGAAAACGAGCACGAAGAGGCCGTTTTTTTGTTCGTTCCGAAGACACGCCGAAGAGAATAGAGTGCCGGCAAAACGTAGGAGAAGACGAAGACTCACAACCACGAAGAATCGAAGATTCTTCGTGATCGTCTTCGTTTTTGCCGCGCAGCCGCCAAAATTTCAAACAGGAGTGAGCTGATCTCGTCTGTCCAATCAGCTCACTCTTGTGACGTCACGCTAAGGGTCTCGTCCAATGCCTGTGCTGCTGTTTTTTGAATTCTGAAGGCGCCTTTATAAGACCAGAGCTTGCCTGAGAGATCCATTCATTTTTCGCTGTGACTTCTTTGGCAACACTGCTGTGCTGCATCCGAGCGTTACAGAGAGATTGTTCTGTTCTGTGTGAGACTGGTAAGCCTTAGCCTGCCATTTCTCACAGTGTACTTCATCCTCACTTCAGTGCTACTTAATATAATTAATAATAATAATTTGATTAATTTAATTTTTATTTAATTTGTCATCAACTGTAGTGTAAGTGCTGTTGAGTTGACAGTGCACCCAGTGTCTCAGTGGCACTGGGGTGCCCTTGCCCTGGGCTGGCACTAGTGCCTACTGCCTGTCCTGCTTAAATAAATTAAATAGAATTTATAAATAATAATTTAATAGAGTCTATAATTTAATAGTTCATTATAATATTATATATATATATATATTTGTCAGTCATATATATATATACTATAGTATACTAGTGTAGAGTGTACTGTAGACATTCATCTACTAGTGTCTAATTTAAAATCAGTAATATTAATTAATATCATTAATAATTGAATTCATTATAAAATTATATATATATTTGTCAGTTATAGTTAGTAATAGTATACTAGTGTAGAGTGTACTGTAGACATTCAAGACATCTACTAGTGTCTAATCTAAAATCAGTAATATCAATAATTCTATAATTCTTTCTTATCTTAATAGTTAATTAAATTAGCTATAAATAAAAGTAATAATATTAATGAATTACTACTAGCGTATAGTTCAGCTAATCTTATTAGTACTGGTGCTGCAGCTCTATAGTTTGTGCTTTGTTTTAGCAACAGCAAGAGACCAAGTCAATTTTTCTTAATTAATAATCTTTCATTTTATTTCATTTGTTTTGCTCACCTCAGTCCATCAGTGAAGTGAACTTGTTGGGCTAGTGAGTGCAGCCGCATAAGTGCTGTGTTTTTTTTTGATCAGCAAGCAGTGACGTTAACTGTTTTGCAAAGATTTTCTCATTTATTTTACATTTTATTTCAATTTTATTAAAAGTACCCTTAGTGTTTTGCTCACCTCAGTCCATCAGTGAAGTGAACTTGTTGGGCTAGTGAGTGCAGCCGCATTAGTGCTGTGTGTTTTTGTTCAGCAAGCAGTGAAGCTAACTGTTTTGCTGTGACATTTTATTTTATTTCTAATTCTTTTCAAGAAAAATTGACTGTGACGAGCTGTACTAAGCAAAGCTTCAAGCTACTAGCTGTAGTACTAAAATAATTCTAATCTTCTTTAATCTTAATCTATAATATATTATAAATAATATATAACAATATAAATTCTAATTCATAATCTATAATATAAGTAATTCTAATTCTAAATTCTAATTCATAATCTATATTCTTCTATCTATAATACATAATATATAAGTAAATTATTTCTAATCTATTAATATTATATAACTTAATATTAATTAATAAATCATACTGAATCTGATTTAACCTCACTTTAGCTTAGTGGGTTTGAGAGCGTCTGCCTAGAGGTAGACTTATAGTAAGGAAATATAGCTTTAGGCTAGCATAGTAGTAGGCTAAGCTCTTAGGCCCGTGTCAATTCAAATTAAAAATAAAATACTGCTAGTTATTAAATAGTTAATCTTGAGTTAATAATTTAAATAACTTTAGCACTTTGCCAGATTGCAAACAACAGCACAGTGCAGTAGTGCATAGTTTTACTTTTTAAGCAGTAGCACTGAAGAGAACTTCATCTAATTTTTTTGTCTTTAATTCGTTTTTCCTATTTTTTATTTTTTTATAGTTTTTTAAACACTACACTACACAAAATTTGAAATGGATCCTCCTTTTGGGACTAAGGAGGGACAAGCTCCATCTACCACCACCATCAGCACCACCACCAGTTCTAAGATGCAGCCTTTGCGTCAGTCTAGTCGGCCAAGTAGGCCAAGCTCTCGCTTATCATTTGGGGAAGCATTGCTTGAAGGATCATCAAGTAAAGGAAAGGCACCAAAAGCAGGCAGTAGTAGTGCGGCTAGGCCCACAAGCTCTATGGTTTTTTACGGAAAGCCTAAAGCACCAGAAGCACGTTCAAAGTTAAAGGGTAGCACAAGTAGTACCAGCCCAGTGACTAAAAGGAAGTGCCTTTTGCCCCAAGCAGCATCTTCCCCATCCACAAGCAGCATGCAAGGTACCAAGCAGAGCCAAATTAGCAGCAAGACTCAGAGGGGTCCCAAACAAAAGCGATCTCATTCCTTTGTAGGGAAAACCACCACAACCACCACCCCCACCGCCTCTACCACCACTAGTGCTGCGCCTACTGTTCCCACTGGTACCGCCACGCCATGTCCTCCTAGTACCTCTAGCAAGCCACCAAGTCCTTACAAAATTTTTGTAAAGACAGTTAGAGAGAGGGCTACACATAGTGGGACTCCACCTAGCGAGGTAGCAGAGGAGCCTGAGACTGAGAGGCCAAGTGCAGAGTCTATTCTTCCTGCTCGCACTACTACTAGTCACGAGTCTCACGACGATATCAGTCTTAGCTCCAGCCTAGCAGGAATTCCATTAGATCTGGCTAATGAAGAGCTAGACTATGAGCCAGAGGAAGTAGAGGAGATGAGTGGTCAGGAATCAGATTCCTCAGGGAGCAGTGTCCAAATGACTAGTGCACAATTTTCCCCTGAGCCTCCACCTTCTCCGCTACGATCATCACCATCACCACCACCACCAGCAGCAGCAGCAAAACCTAGCAAATCTAAAGCATTTAGCAGTCCCACTATGGCCAGTACTGTTACCACCAGTCCCACCACCACTAGTTCTGCCTCTGTTCATCCACCCCGAGCAGTAGGAGCAGCACCCAAGGCACACTCCAAGGCTATGCGCGCCCCAATTTGGGAGCACTTTGAAAATGTTGAAGAAGGGCGCTATGGAAAGTGCAAACATTGTGGGAAGCTAATAAGCAGAGGGAAAGTGTCTGGCCATTTTACCAGTGCTAGCATGAAGCATCACCTCAGCACTCAACACAACGCTGTGCTATTGGGGAAAGATGCAGAAGTAAAACTTAGTGCAGGCAGCATAGCTGGTGGCCGTGGAAAAACCCCAACAGCTTCTTCTTCTGAGCCAATAGCAGGAGCAGCAGCAGCAGCAGCAGCTAGTGCTGGCAGCCAGAGACCAAGGCAGGTTGGAGCACTGCATGTCCAGCCCACCCTGGAACAATTTGTGGCATTCCAATCCAAAAGGTCAATGCCCAAACAGCAGGCCAATAAAATAACGCGACTGATTGGTCAGTTCATTGCTGTTGGAGGGGCATCCTTCTCTATGATCGAAGGGGAGCCTTTCAAACAATTGATGGCGGCTGTGGCTCCACAATATACAGTTCCGTCACGTTCCACTTTCAGCAGGAACATTGTCCCCTCATTGTGTCAGTCCTGTGTTGCAGCAGTGAAAGAGGAGCTTTCCAAGGCTGCTGGTCAGTGTGTTCATTTCACTACAGATTTGTGGAGTGCACCTAGCGGCCAGCATGCCTTTCTTTCTTTGACAGCACACTGGTGGCAGCCCGGTGTGTCTAAGGAAGCTGCTGCAGCAGGCTACCGATCTTTCCTTCTCCATGCAGAAGTGATGGATGAAAAGCACACTTCCCAAAATATTCTGCATGCAATGAGGAAAATGTTTAGCCTTTGGGTGGGAGCAGAGGCGGGCACCAATGTTGAAGTTGGTTTTGTGGTAACTGACGGAGGTGCCAATATGGTGAAAGCGCTGCGAGATGGTCATATTGTTGGTGTGCGCTGTGCAGCCCACATCATCCATCTTGTAGTGAAGGCAGCAATGTCAGAAGGAACTAATGTGGCAGCAGTAGTTCTGTCCCGCTGCAGAAAGATCGCTGGGCACTTTCACCATAGTGTTAAGGCTAGCCAACTTTTGAGGGAAGAGCAAGAGAGGTCAGGTCTTCCCGTACACTGCCTACGCCAGGATGTCAGTACACGGTGGAACTCCACGTTAGACATGCTGGAGAGGATTTTGGAGCAGCAGAGGGCAATCCATAATCTTGCCTCAGAGCACAATATTGGGATTACCTCTCCATTGAATAGGGAGGATTGGACAGTGATCGCCCAGCTAATGGCAGTCCTTAAACCATTCAGGGATGCCACAGAAAATTTAAGCTCAAACACTGCCAGTCTGGCCCAGGTAATCCCAGTGTTCTCCCATCTAGGCAGCAAGATGGATGTGTTCCTTGGAAACCGTGAGGCTGTTCAAGGTGGCACTCTACATCCTGACGTAGCAGCCATAGCCAGGAAGCTGAAGGATCTGCTAAAAGTACACCTTCGCAAACGAATGGAAGAGAGTCCCGAAATGATGCTAGCGTGCCTTTGCGATCCAAGAATTAAGGGAAAGCTAGCTTTGAAATTTAATGTTCTCAGTAGCTACCGGGAGCAATTGGTCAACAAGGTGCGTGACTGGCAACGTAAAATGGGAATGCTGTCCGAGGAGGGAGAGGTGCAGGAGGAGGAAGAGATGATGTGGTCTGCTACTCCTAGCAGCAGCATCAGCAGCAGTGCCACAAGCAGCACAACACAGCTGAGTGGAGCAGCTGCGTTTTGGGAAGAGGCACTTGGGAGTATAGTTGGACCATCTGACAGAGCTAGCAGCAGAAAGGAGAGTAGTGCTGCTGAAATGGCCAAACTTTACCTCTGTGAAGTTCCTTCTGCGCCTAATGTTGATCCTCTTAGCTACTGGGATGAAAAGAAGAGTGTGTGGCTTGCACTCTCATGGGTTGCGCAGCAGCTACTATCATGTCCGCCAACCACTGTTCAAAGTGAGCGCGTGTTTTCTATGACTGGAAACATACTGAGTCCACAGCGCTCACGCATGGCACCTCACCTGATGGAGCAGATTGCCTTTCTTAAATTCAATCTGCCCAAGTTGGGTTACCCAGCTCTTAGCTTGGAAAGTTAATTTTTTTTCTCTGTAATGTTTAAGGTAGTTTCTCCCCCTGGTTGCACGTGTTTGTGGTGTGGCAACGTCTGCTACCTCCGCCGGTGTAGCCAATTTACGCTAGGGCCTAGTGTCTGAGTTCTGGAAGTCCGCTCCCAAACGCCATGGACTGACAGACTTTCATGCTTTGCCCTGGGGTGAAACAGGTGAGCGGGTCGTCAATTGCCCACTCATTCACCTTTTTCCGTTTCCAACGCTGCTGCTGGTGGTGGTGCCAGTATCTTTTGCCAGTTCGCTTCCTGGCTGTAATCATGCCTCAAATGTCCCTAATGGAGAGGGTAGTTTCTCCCCCTGGTTGCACTTGCTGCGGTGTGGCAATACCTGCTACCTCCGCCAGTGTAGCCAATTTACGCTAGGGCCTAGTGTCTGAGTTCTGGAAGTCCGCTCCTAAACGCCAAGGACTGACAGTCTTTGGATGCTTTGCCCTGGGGTGAAACAGGTGAGCGGGTCGCCAATTGCCCACTCATTTGCCTTTCCCAATGCTGCTACTGCTGCTGGTGGTGGTGGTGCCAGCGTCTCTTCTCTGCCAGTTCGCTTCCTGGCTAGTGTCATGCCTCAAATGTCCCTAATGGTAAGGGCAGTTTCTCCCCCCTGGTTGCACTTGCTGCGGTGTGGTAACGCCTGCTACCTCCGCCAGTGTAGCCAGCTTACGCTAGGGCCTTGTGTCTGAGTTCTGGAAGTCCGCTCCCAAACGCCAAGGACTAACAGTCTTTGGATGCTTTGCCCTGGGGTGAAACAGGTGAGCGGGTCGCCAATTGCCCACTCATTCGCCTTTTCCAATGCTGCTGATGCTGCTGGTGGTGGTGGTGCCAGCGTCTCTTCTCTGCCAGTTCGCTTCCTGGCTAGTGTCATGCCTTAAATGTCCCTAATGGAGAGGGTAGTTTCTCCCCCCTGGCTGCGTCTGTTTGCGGTGTGGCAACGTCTGCTACCTCCGCCGGTGTAGCCAGCTTACGCTAGGGCCTTGTGTCTGAGTTCTGGAAGTCCGCTCCCAAACGCCAAGGACTGACAGTCTTTGGATGCTTTGCCCTGGGGTGAAACAGGTGAGTGGGTCGCCAATTGCCCACTCATTCGCCTTTCCCAATGCTGCTGCTGCTGGTGGTGGTGGTGCCAGCGTCTCTTCTCTGCCAGTTCGCTTCCTGGCTAGTGTCATGCCTTAAATGTCCCTAATGGAGAGGGTAGTTTCTCCCCCCTGGCTGCGTCTGTTTGCGGTGTGGCAACGCCTGCTACCTCCGCCGGTGTAGCCAGCTTACGCTAGGGCCTTGTGTCTGAGTTCTGGAAGTCCGCTCCCAAACGCCAAGGACTGACAGTGTTTGGATGCTTTGCCCTGGGGTGAAACAGGTGAGTGGGTCGCCAATTGCCCACTCATTCGCCTTTCCCAATTCTGCTGCTGCTGCTGGTGGTGCCAGCGTCTCTTCAATGCCAGTTCGCTTCCTGGCTGGTGTCATGCCTCAAATGTCCCTAATGGTAAGGGCAGTTTCTCCCCCCTGGTTGCACTTGCTGCGGTGTGGCAACGCATGCTACCTCCGCCAGTGTAGCCAGCTTACGCTAGGGCCTAGTGTCTGAGCTCTGGAAGTCTGCTGCCAAACATCTAAGACTGACAGTGTTTGGGTGCTTTGCCCTGGGGTGAAACAGGTGAGTGGGTCGCCAATTGCCCACTCATTCGCCTTTCCCATTTTTCAATGCTGCTGCTGGTGGTGGTTGTGGTGGTGGTTGTGGTGGTGCCAGCATCTCTTCTGTGCCAGTTCGCTTCCTGGCTAGAGTCATGCCCAAAATGTCCCTAATGGTAAGGGCAGTTTCTCCCCCCTGGCTGCGTCTGTTTGCGGTGTGGCAACGCCTGCTACCTCCGCCGGAGTGGCCAGCTTACGCTAGGGCCTAGTGTCTGAGCTCTGGAAGTCTGCTGCCAAACGTCTAAGACTGACAGTGTTTGGGTGCTTTGCCCTGGGGTGAAACAGGTGAGTGGGTCGCCAATTGCCCACTCATTCGCCTTTCCCATTTTTCACTGCTGCTGCTGGTGGTGGTTGTGGTGGTGGTGCCAGCATCTCTTCCGTGCCAGTTTGCTTCCTGGCTAGAGTCATGCCCAAAATGTCCCTAACGGTAAGGGCAGTTTCTCCCCCCTGGCTGCCTCTGTCTGCGGTGTGGCAACGCCTGCTACCTCCGCCGGAGTGGCCAGCTTATGCTAGGGCCTAGTGTCTGAGCTCTGGAAGTCTGCTGCCAAACGTCTAAGACTGACAGTGTTTGGGTGCTTTGCCCTGGGGTGAAACAGGTGAGTGGGTCGCCAATTGCCCACTCATTCGCCTTTCCCATTTTTCAATGCTGCTGGTGGTGGTGGTGGTGGTTGTGGTGGTGCCAGCATCTCTTCTGTGCCAGTTCGCTTCCTGGCTAGAGTCATGCCCAAAATGTCCCTAATGGTAAGGGCAGTTTCTCCCCCCTGGCTGCGTCTGTTTGCGGTGTGGCAGCGCCTGCTACCTCCGCCGGAGTGGCCAGCTTACGCTAGGGCCTTGTGTCTGAGCTCTGGAAGTCCGCTGCCAAACGTCTAGGACTGACAGTGTTTGGATGCTTTGCTCTGGGGTGAAACAGGTGAGTGGGTCGCCAATTGCCCACTCATTCGCCTTTTCCATTTCCTTTTCCATTTCCATTTCATTATTTTCCTTCTGATACACAACCAACCAACCAAACATAACACACACAATAACACAAATAACACAGTGACATAATACATAACACATATAACACACAGTGACAACACACATAACACACATAACACATACACGTACAATGCTCAAATCACAAGGACCTTTCCTCTTGTTATTTGTCCTGGCCTTCACTTCTACACTCACTAGCATTAACGCTATAACTCACACTTTATACTATAACATTTTTCCATCCACATACCTGCCAACAGACCCAACTTTTTCAGGGACAGTCCTGCTTTTTTCCAGTCCTGTCCCATCTAATTTAGCTATCTAGGTATGCAAATACACGTTGGTAGTTATAGCTCGGTAGGTAGCACTAGTATAAACATTAAATAAATATAATAAAGTACTAAATAATAAATCTAACTTTAAAATACATTTAAATAAACCCCTTAATTTTTTAAAACCCATTAAAATTAAATTATTATTTAGACATAATACATCTTTAACCAAACCAGTGCACTGCTACTAATCTTAAACATAACCGTACATTAACCCTAAGCTATTTTTTAGTTCTTGTCCAACATTTTTCCATCCGCATACCTGCCAACACACCTAAGACAGTCCTGCTTTTTTCCAGTCCTGTCCCGTAAAAGTTGGGTTGTTGCAAAGTATGCCATTGTGAATAGGTAGCAAATGTTAGGCATGTATTACAAGTGGTCCAAAATCAATTTAAAAATGTAAAATAATCCCTATTCTTTTATTAAACATCTATGGATGTGTGACTGTGTATGATAAACGGAGGCCAAGTTCCTTGGAGCATTTGTCTCTAGGTCATTTTGTGTACAGTACACCTCAGTACGTGTGTGCAACTCTATTGGTCGTTTCGGCAGGGGGCTGGCCTGCCATCAACGAATGAAGTGCGTTCTGCAATTCACTTGTTGATGCCAGACCAGCCCTCTGCCGAAACGACCAATAGAGTTGCACACACGTTCCTTCACGGCAGCTGCTGCTGCTCTGATGTGTTGTTAACCCCGTATTAACCCCTGCTAGGCAACCGGGAAGGAAACGAAGATTAAACGAGCACGAAGAATGTCCGCGAATATTCGCCCAAAGAGAAGACAGGAACGGGCGAATATTCGCGGAATACGAAGGTTTTTTTCCCCCCGAAGACGAGCACGAAGACGAACACGAAGAGCCCCCTGGTGCCCAAGTCTAGTTATGACTGATCTCTGTATGTATATATATATATATATATATATATATATATATATTAGAGGCATTGCTAAACACTAGCTTACACTTAATACATGGAACTCCCTTAGCGCTAGACAACTTTTAAACAAAGCCCAGAACAGAGGTCCAGAAGCTAAATACCCACTCACAGATAGCTATGTTTAAAAGCTGTCTAGCACAGCTAGATCTGTGTATAAAATGGACAAGGAAGCAAAAGAGGTGATCATTGTTAACCTGATTTGCCTATACCTACTCAGAATCCATTGGACTATAAGATTTCTGTGGGAAAAACAAGTCTGATGGATGTTAGTGTTATCAATGCCTCTGTTATTTCTTAATTTTAAATAGAGAAAATAGAGACCTCACAGCATAACCTTCCCCTCACTTGCTTCCTGACACAAAAATGGGAACAGTTATTATTGATGGAAAGGGTTTTGCAGAACATCCCTTAAGCTCATTTTCAAAAAAAACAGTGACATCAACACAAAATGTGCACACTAGACATAGATGGTACATATACCCATCCCTCCAGGGTTGCCATGGTAAGGAGGCTAAGAAAATACAAAGAGCATAAAAATGCAGGAATGCGTCACTTATGTCTTCTATGCCCTGTTCTCCAACCCTATTGTGACCTTGTGGGGCCACAGACATATATGTGGTCAGATGTTGCTCGAATGAACATTAAGTGGAGCATATTTGTAGTGCGCCTAGAGGGAGATGCTTTAATTGTAGCACGTATACTGTAAACCCAAAAGGTGTCTCTGTAAAAGTTGGGAGTGGGCAAAAACATGGACATGCCATATCTGTGGTGGCGTGTCCAGTCTTAAGACAATTATTGTCACTTAATCGATAAAGTAAAAACATAACTCAAACAACAACACAGAGTTATCGAGAGGCAATAACACAAATATCGTAAGTGGTCAGAGGCACGGCAACAAGTATCATGTTGAAGAATTCATAAGAGTCATAAGTTGTACCCTGTAGCTATGAACAACAGGAAACTTGATTGTTATAGCAGAGACAGCTGGAATAATGGCAAAAGTTATTGGCAACTATTTAACAAGAACTAATTAATTTGGTATTATGAAATGTCTATTTATACCTGCTAAAAACCCACCTATAATATATATTTTCTGAAAACCACCACAAACCATATTCCAGTAAGAAACCAATTGTCAAAATCTCCAAGCTACTGACTTCTGCACACAACTCTCTTTATTGACTGTAAATTCACAAGTATAGGTCACATCTCATTCTGTAATTAATCCTGCATTATTCCATTATATGTATTATACATATTCCATATAATGCTGATACTTTAAGTTGTTTGTCTAAATAGGAACAGCTCTAAATGGGCACAAAAACACAAATAGTATTAGTTGTATAAAATGCTAAGGAGCATGGAACCATGACATGAGTGTAATCTGTAAAGGCTGGGACTGCGTGTCGGTGGAGTTCACAGTGTCATCCAATGGTATTTATATTGAGTTTTGTTTTAGTTGTGTAAAGCGGAAAGCAAGGATACCAAAAAAGTCTAGGAACTACCATTCCATTTGTTTCATTTGTGTTTGGTTTTAAGCTAATGACATAAATGGTAACTGTAGATAAATACTATTATTTGGTAGGTTTTCCCTTTTTGTTTTCAGTAATGTTTTAGGCATCCATTTATCATATTAACCCCTTAGAGGCATATCTGGGAAATCTCAGAGCAGGTTACACAGAGCTCCCCCATTTTCTGCATTCAGGGACATGGCTAGCCCTTAAGTAAAGGGAGGGTGGACATGGCCAAGCACCACTCCCTCTGCCTAGAGAAAGAGAAAGTTGACCCGCATTGAGGGTCCAGAGCAGTGGCGGATCTACCGGGGTCGCAGGGGTCGCGACTGCGACCGGGCCCCGGCGGCAGGGGGGCCCAAGCCAAGGGGCCGCCCGAAATCTTTTTTTTTTTTTTTAAATAAGGCAGGGGCGTCCAACATGCGGCCCGCGGGCCAAATGCGGCCCGCGAGACCTCGAGGTGCGGCCCGCGTAAGATCGGCAGCCAGGGCAACCGATCTTACACGAGCCGCACCTCAAGCCCTGCTACTTACTTGTGGGAGGGTCTTCTGGACAGCACAGAGGAAGCGGAGTTCACGTGACATCCTACTTCCTCTGTGCTTTAGCAGAGAAGGCAGAGGGAGGCCGCGCCCCCTGCTGAAGTCTGTGAGCGGCATCGAAGGGAGATGCAGTGCAGGTAAGGGGGTGGGGAGGGTGTTTGAATGAGTGTGTGTGATTGAGGGAATGAATCTGTGAATTAATGATTATATGAATAAATGAGTGTGTGTGTGTGTGATAGCATGGATGTGTAAGTGCTGGAACCTAGGCATGATGGGACTGTGATTGCTGTTAGCTGTCACACTCCTATCATGCCAAGTCAGCCAGTACATGCTGAAACCTGGCCAGCTGCCCCCCTTGTGTAGTGATGCTGCCAGCAGTATGGGGTCTGCACTTACAGCCACCCTGTACCAGCATGTACTGGCTGACTTGGCATGATAGGAGTGTGATTGCTAACAGCAATCACAGTCCCATAATGCCTAGGTTCCAGCATTTACTGGATGGATGTGTAAGTGCTGGAACCTAGGCATGATGGGACTGTGATTGCTGTTAGCAATCACACTCCTATCATGCCAAGTCAGCCAGTACATGTGAAACCTGGCTAGCTGCCCCCCTTGTGTATTGATGCTGCCAGCAGTATGGGGTCTGCACATCACTTACAGCCATCCTGTACCAGCGTGTATTGGCTGACTTGGCATGATAGGAGTGTGATTGCTAATAGCAATCAGAGTCCCATCATGCCTAGGTTCCAGCATTTACTGGATGGATGTGTAAGTACTGGAACCTAGGCATGATGGGACTGTGACTACTGTTAGCAATCACACTCCTATCATGCCAAGTTAGCCAGTACATGCTGAAACCTAGCTAGCTGCCCCCCTTGTGTAGTGATACTGCCAGCAGTATGGGGTCTGCACATCACTTACAGCCACCCTGTACCAGCATGTACTGGCTGACTTGGCATGATAGGAGTGTGATTGCTAACAGCAATCACAGCGAGCACAGTCCCATCATGCCTAGGTACCAGCATTTACTGGTTGCCTGGGTATGATAGGAGTGTGATTGCTGTTAGCAATCACACTCTTATCATGCCAAGTCATATTGCTAATTTTGTCCAATTGTGTGTTACCTACTTTTATTAAACATGTGAGTTTTTATTATTATTTTTAAAGGTGGGGGTCATTTTCAGTTTTGGCTAAGTGAACCCTGAATGTTTTGGTCCAGAATTTTCATTTTAGTTCATCCCTAGAATAAATCTAGGGAATCCTGAATTTGTAGTCGCAAAACTTTCAAGGCCCAGAAATCAGTGAGAGGAAGAGTAAAGGTTTTGTGTCATTTTACTTTATTTTAATCTGCATATTTTATTAAAGGCCATATTTTTTGTCACAGTGAAAAATGAGTGCGGCCCGCGCACGTATACAATTCTGATGAAGTGGCCCACTGCAGAAAAAACTTGGACACCCCTGGATTAGGCCCTTTGTACATGCGCCCCTTTTTCTTTGATTTTTTTACAGATATGATTCAATATGTAAATTGAATTTGTTGAATTAGTTGAAAAAAAATTGTTGGGTAAAAATCATGGTTTTTTTGGGGGGTGAGGAGGTGGGGGGGTGAGGAGGTGGGGGGGCCCTTAACAGATTCTCGCACCCGGGCCCTGAGGCGTCTAGTTACGCCCCTGGTCCAGAGACTCCATGTCAGACTTGGAGGGTTCCCAGCTATGCTATGATTATTAGAATATAAAGGGAACCTGATGCAGCCTTTAATCATGGGCATATACTGAAAGTCTGCATTAAAATCATCAATTGTATGGTGAATTTCATGTGTCCTCAGTTAAACAAAACTCTGGTCAGATTTTTCTACATAAATATTTATTCACATCAAGGTTTAGCTATTTCTATATATTTTTTTGGTCAAAGAATATAATATAGTTTTGGCATATATTTTACTTCTTAGATATATATACATGACCAAATATATTATATTTTTTTAAAATATATAATACGAGAAAAAGGAAGAACATACCGTATATATTATATAGCATGTATAATTTGCTTTCCAGACTACTTTTTAACACCTGTATATTTTAAACGAAATGTTAAATTAAGGCAACTGATCGCAAAGGCAGACAATTTATAAGAGAGCAGACAAGGCTGTCTTACAAGTACTGCAAAGCTCCGAACTCAGTTTTTTCAGATCTGTCGAGAAAGTTTATAAATAATAAACGTTCAGTCTGCTTTATTAGGAAACATGCCAAGGCATGAGAATGCAGTGCAAAGTAAAACCAAAGTTAAATAAAAAAAAGATGCAACCACTCCACCGTCTCCATGGAAATAAAAGAACAACCCCTGGCAAACAATCCGTGGCTCAATGTTCATTAACTGAAAATGGTTAAAATATAATTTGGCTATGAAGACAAGTTTTCATAAGCTTCATGTTCAAAACAGCATGTAAGAGTAAAATGATTGGCACAAACATGACACATGGTCTGGTTCAAGTAAACGACTACCACGTAATTGATAGGAAATACTTGAAGAATGTATCAGATGAAAATGTTGGGCCTTGGGGGCCTGACCATGCAAAGCTTTCAAGGATCCATTAAATTAGAAGTCAGATTAAACAATTTCATGAGTCTGTTCAGGTGCTGAATGCAATGATCACAGTGGCACTGATAGCAATGGCAGCTACCTGATGTCATTCTGATGTCGAGCTGTCAAAAGAGTAAAGAATAAATTGTTTCTTTAACTTCAGCGGCAGGCAGCTTGATTGTGGAGCCACAAGCAATCTGTAATGACTCTTCCCAACAACGACGAGCCATGCAATATAAAAGGATGCTTTGTTTTTTAAAGTTAGGGCGGATTGTAGTTGCTTAATATAATCACTTTAAAGATATGAAGTTAAGGGAAAGATAGTATTTATCAAACACTCAGCACAGTGAACATTATGGAAAAATAATGTACAAAAATGTCAACAGACATTTGAAATGGGTTTTGATTTTTTTTTACATAGAAAATATAAAATGGAAACCTTGATAAATGTTCCATTATACTTTTGAGCGAGTGACAAGACTATATGGCTAAGAAGTAAAATCATGCAAAGCATACTTCATTTCAAAATATAGGAAAAGGAAAAATCACTTTGTCCTAAAACATGATCTTCATCAGGGTCGGTCTTCAAAAACATGTTCTTAGGCCAAAACAACCAATGGAGGTTCTTGTAACCTATGTGCTTTTAATAAATCTTTATTTGAAAGCACAAATGTGTGGCGTTCATCATTTTAGTTAAGACTACATGGTTGGCATACAACTTGGTGAATTGGATTAGTATGAATTAAGATTTAACCTAATGTTAGGTGTGTTGGGAGGGGAAGCATCTGGAAAAGCAGAATAGAATCTAGGGGTATTATTTCAAACTGTGTGCTAGTAATATGTTTGTTATTGAGCATTGTTCTAATTATAAAGCTTTTCAACTTAGAATATTCTAGCCTTAAAACTGAGATATTATGTGACGTACTTGTCTTGTAATATTTCTAGATTGTGCTCTTTCAACTATGTACATTAGTTCCCATAATCTGTCATTTGAAGACCATTCCAGACCTACTATCATGTCAAATGCGTATTGGGTTACATTTAGCATGGACTCCAGTGTATGTTACAACCTGCAAAATAGTGTATGCAGCTATTGGAGTTAGAAAATGTGACTTTTGTCTCATTTTCCTTATAAAAAGCAAGGAGCATACTAGTTGAGCATTGGTGTTCAATTGAATACATGTAATTGGCTGCCACTGCGCCTACTCATTTCAAAGGGAGTGCTACAGAGCATGTGCAAGAAGTAAATCTCTTGGTTTCAGTATAGGAAGCAGTCTTCTAAAAAAAATCTACCCATTTCACCATTATTTTATTCCTGATTGACCAAATGGAAACATACAAAAAATCTATATAAATTAGCAACCTTAACCTTACATTTTTTTTACAATATGTTGATCAATTAAAAAATGTCCACACAGAAACTCTGTATAAAGTTGCCCTGTGGAAGATGCAAAAATCAGTAAAATTAATACCGTATTTGCTCGATTATAAAACGACCCTGATTATAAGATGACCCCCCAAAATCTGAATATTAACTTAGGAAAAAAAGAAAAAGCCTGAATATAAGACGACCCTAAAGGAAAAAAGTTTTACCAGTAAATGTTAATTCATTAACTATTTTTTTAAATAAAAGCTATGATTGAGAAAAATATTTTTTTTGTTTTTATTTCCTTGTATTTTCCAACCTGTCCCCCAGTTATGCACATCTGCCCCCAGGCTTGCCACACCAATATGGCACTGTGGCCCATGATATGCCTTTTAACCCTCTATATGCCACTGTGCCCCATGGTATGCCTTTTGACCCCCTATGTGCCACTCTGCCTCCAGAAATGCCTTATACCCCTATATCCCATTCTGGCATTTAGGGGGTTAAAATGCATATTATGGGGCAGAGTGGCATATAGGGAGGTATAAGGCATTCCAGGAGGCAGAGTGGCATTAAGGGAGTTAAAAGGCATTGTATAGAGCACTCTGCCTCCACAAATGCCTTATACCCCTATATGCCACTCTGGCATTTAGGGGGTTAAAAGGCATATTATGGGGCAGAGTGGCATATAGGGAGGTATAAGGCATTTCAGGAGGCAGAGTGCTCTATTAAATGCCCCCTTAACGCCACTCTGCCTCCTGAAATGCCTTATACCTTCCTATATGCCACTCTGCCCCATAATATGCCTTTTAACCCCCTAAGTGCCAGAGTGGCATATAGGGGCATAAGGCATTCCAGAAATGCCCTATGCCCCCATTTAACACACACACACACACACACTTACCGGTGCTTCCAATTTCCTGCTGTATTGCCGGGGCAGCGGGTTGACGTCTCCTTCCGCTGCAGCCGGAAGGAGGTGGAGTTGGCAGCGGGGGTTTGTCTGCGTCCATCGCGGATACCTTCCCCGGCTGTCAGAGATCAGAGTTCCCCGCACCGGTGCCGACGGACGCAGACAACCCCCGCTGCTAGCCACACCTCCTTACGGCTGCAGCGGACGTTGTCTACGCGGATCGCACCGGTAAGTGTGTGTGGGGGGGGGGAGACAGGAGGATCCAGGTCCCCTGCAGCGGTGCGGGGGATCTGGATCTTAGTCTCATAATCAGACCTCTATTTGAGGTCTGATTAGAAGACGACCCCGATTAGAAGACGAGGGGTATTTTTCAGAGCATTTGCTCTGAAAAAAACCTCGTCTTATAATCGAGCAAATACGGTATTAGCAACCTTAACCAACAGTCATTTTCCATGCTGCTTTGGGCCTTGCTATCTTAAAAGAGAATACATATTTGCATTTTGGAATTTCCTTGAGGTTATGTATTTATGTATATTTGTACATATGTTATTTATGTAAAGCCACACTAGTATGTATGTATATATATATATATATATATATATATATGTACGTGTGAGTATATATATATATGTATATATATATATATATATATATATATATATATATATATATATATAGGCTTGTAATGGATTGCTTTTTCATATATGTTTAGACATTTGTATTCTTTAGAAGTAATGCTTTGTAGATGTTTGCATCGCTGCTTGTCAAGAGGCAAGTGATGTCTCTTGTAACATTTTGGAACATTGCAAGGTATTTGGTGCATTCAAATCGCTCTAGAATAAATCACTCTATATTGCAGCAAATCCCCTGAGGCACTTTGTACCTATGGAACCTGCTGCTGTCACTACCCTTCCACATATACCTTAATCATGATATTTATAATGCTTGGAAAACGTACAATATAGTATGAAGCTTTAATCCCCAACTGCCGCTGATCTAATACCTTGAGAGCAGTGAAACGCACCTTTCAAATACATATATTGCCACACAAGATGCACAAAGTTTCTAATTACCATAACATTTCCATACATTTGTTCTGAGGGAGGTGTTTTTCAATACAGACTGACATTAAGAAGTAAATGTTACCTTTAAAGTACAATACTTTTTTCCTCCCAGTGCATTAGTGATTAGATCCTTGGTGGCTACCAAGTACCAAGGGAAATACCACAAATTACTTTATCCATTCTTACATCTATTCTCCAAAATTCCCTGCTGAACATATTTCCCTTCTGTATTATCCCTATCCCCCTTGAACATACTTGAACATACTTGAACATTTTCATATTTTCCTGAGATTTGAAATTGCAGTAACCAAATATATTAAGATAATACAAATAATAAAGCTAATGCTACGAATATTGAAAACTTTAAGCTAGAAATATTTTTGTTCTCCAAATAACTTATCAATATAAGCTTGATCATTACACAAATAATATTTTTTCCTTTCTTTAAATATGGATTATGGCTGTAAAGGTCAAAGTTTAACATATGTCAATATGTTTTATTATGTTCGTCTGTGTCAGCAGGCCCATAAAGTTGGACCATTAAGGTGCTTATCAATAATAATAATTTGGTTCTTGGCATGCTTAGCAACAAATTGTATATCATTTTATAGTATGAATTATACTGGCTCTCAGGTGTCCCTATTTATGCATTTTGACTGATCAAAGTATACTCTTAAAACAAGATACTGTCATTTATATTTTTTTATATTTACATGTAGTTGTTTTTCAGTTATTGGCCTTTGTAATTATCTCTGTAATGTACATGTGGTAGGTAGAAAAGTATTAGTAATTCGTTTCTGGTCAGACTCTGGTGACGCCTCATTGTTATTTTTTTTAAATGCTTTCATCACTTCAATTCCAATTTTGTTTTCAAAGCACATAACATTGTGACTGCCTAATGGGTATTAGTTCAAAATATAACTTTTTTCTCCAAGATTACAGCAGAAATGTAGCAAAATATGAAGTTGGTGTGTGTGACAAAACGGTATACTGTTTCTTAAATACAGTATCCTATTTATTATCAGTTTAAATCAGTAGGCTGGGGAAGGTGAGTATTAAAAAGGGGTAGATGTATTGACTGTGTTCTTAGATTTGATTTAAGTTAAAATACCAATCTTTTGAGGCAGCAATTAAACGTCCTTGTAAACTGAACCGAGAATGAAATGATAAATGCAAAGAGGTTTAGTTAATGGGGATATTAAGTAAACTACTGGTGAAAATGGCCATTTATCATTTTCTGATTCCTAATTGGTTTCCTTTTCCTGCCTGCATGTGGCATTTTCAGAAGGAATTGCCTTCCTATTGTGTGATTGCTGCAAATGTAATAAATCAAACCAATAGATTTTAGCTAATTTAAATGGAGACCAAATTGGATCCAAACCATGTAGTAGTGCACACATAATTAATGTTCATTAATTTTTTAGCTTAGCTTGGCAGACAAGAACTATTTCTTTCTATGTATCACTTTAACTCTGACATTTCAAAACCATGTACAACACTCATGAAAATAAACGTTAATGAAATACTCTTTAGCACAAAATAGGCTTAGAGTGCAACATGGCAGGGGCTAAGTATGCACTATTTTGTCTAGTTAGGTAAACATGTATTTTTATATATTTGTTTTCCAGTACAGCATAGTGTTAACTGATTGAGTGTATGTTTAAAACTTCAGAGAGTATGGCAGACGTTTAACTGTTATCAAAAGAAAACAACTGTCAATGAGGTACACAGTATTAGTGTTTTTACAATGGATAAATTGTGCATGTATATTACAGTCTATGAGTTGTTGACATGCACTTTGCAGACCTTTGATCCAACTGCTGTGCCATCTTTAATACAGGGCAAACATGGAACCTTATGGGCCCCATTGTAGCTTTTCCTTGGGCCTTGTGGCAACCAAGTGGAGGTTTATGTAACAGAACTATGAAATCATCTTTGGGCAACCTGCAGCAGCTGCACACATCCCACATCACACTGAGGTATGGAAGCTTGTCCTGATCCTCCTTAGGTGTAAAGGCACCCCTTTTGAGGAATACATTTTGCTAGTTCTACATTTCCCAAACTAGATCAGAGAATCAGAAATCAGACAGTTGGATGCACCAGTACAAGCCCAAACCACCAAGAGCCTTTTTGCTAAATGGATATAGAAAATGTGGACCCTGGACCAAGACATGCCTAGAACTGAGGGGAGAAGGACACAAAAGTACTGTATTTTGGCTAAACTACATACATCCACCTGCCACATCAAATCACCCCATCAGAGAGATCTCCTACCTTACATATATTGTCATCAATGCTTGTGCTTCCAAACCAAATATATATGATAAGTAAGAGCTTTATATGTATTATAATATACTTTATAATAGTTAAATTAAGCAGTCTATCTCTGCTGTTTGGAATACTGAATACTAGTAACTGTATGAGTTCCAAGGACATGACAATAAATCTTCTAGCAATGAGCTTGAGACTCTACTCTGTAAACCAGGTTTATGTGAATGCTAAGTTAGGTTGCAGATACCCCATGCCTCGGTTTCAGCAATTAAAAAGTTTGAATATGACTATTATATCATTTATATTTATTTTGTGATTTCCACATTATACATCCACAATTATTTTACAAGAATCCACACATATCATAATACCAAACGTTATGAAAATATATATTTTTTAAATTTCAGAGCTCAGTGGCTCCTTAGTTCTTTATGTTGCTGCCAGTACAAGTTATAGGAAAGAGGGCCCCAGAAATTCTAACGTATGTTGTTAATGAGAAACAACAAACATAATTTGCCCCTGGCTTCTTCACTAGAAGACCCAACCCTATAAATCATGTTACAAATTAGCTTTCCAATACGGGAGGCCTTCTTTTAATTGTGAGCTCCACAACAGAAGTTCAGAATCTCCTTTCTTCTAATTTCCGCCAAACAGCTTCAGTGTTAAATTAGACTTCCCAGAATTTATGGTAAGGAAATTGTGACAGTACTGATATTATTTTACTAACTATACAAAAACTAAAAAAAGCTTTTAACAATTTAGAAGATTAACATCTGGAAATAACATATGCTTGAATGACTAAGAATGATATAAATATCTCTTAAAGCAGGAAATCATTGCTCTATTAACAGACATTAAAATTTCCCAAAAGAATACTGTACTCTGCCTTCACGTGGAGTTCACACCAATTTATAAACCAGCATGCATTGCAACATTATATGGTGTTAATAATAATATCTAATGTTGCTTTTCAGTGTCAATATCATTTTTCAATGATATTGCATTTTGTTTATTAAATAAGGGTCTTTAGATAACAATACTAAATGAAAATATATTGACTTGAAACAGTGTTGCTAATAAAGGTTTACACGTGTCAAACTACTGGCTTCTTGTTTTCAAAGAAACTCTTGCGGTTATAGCGTTTGGGAAAAGAAAAAATGTCGGTGCGCTAAGCTAGTCTCAGGCTCAAATAATACAAATGTATAATATGAGGCCTACCAAACAGTGTAAGCATGCTGCAAATACAGTGTGTTGGCTGTACAATGTATACAAAAACAAAATACATTTTTTCTTTTCCCTGTTTGCACATATTTGAGGTTGTTGGCTCCTCATCAGTCTGGTTGCAGCTTGCTGTCCAGGGATTAAATGGGAGGAGGTTTAATTACACCTCCCCTAACACATTAATCTGGTTTTGGTAGCAGTATAAACTGCTTTGTGTGCCCACTATGTAGGAGGTGAGCGTAGGTTCTCACCCTATTGAGAGTGTGCCTTGACGTGGCGGGTGAGCTTAATTATGCTTTGGCCAATTCATATAACCAAAACCTCTCATTTATATTATGTTTATGTATTTGTTGCCAACTTTATTAGGGTGAGAAGCGCAGACAGTATTTTGTTTTTTGGTTATAGCGTTTGGCATAACCAACTTACTTATGTATTGTTGTCAGGTAATGTCATTGTTTTGGAATTATTTATTTTAAATGTTTACCTCAACTGAGATGTACGCCTCACTGTGGAACAACAAGTATAGTCTAAACAGCTGACTCAATGGGAGCACTTTCCATTTACAATATCTTTAGTTCACTAATTGTTTACTAATTCAAGCAAAGTGAACCAAAGACAGACCTACAGTATTTAAGTGCGAAGAGGTTAGTCACATTCTTAGTCAATTGCATGGAAGATTCACAGTCAACATTCAATCTTTTCAAATTTACAGGTATAATTTGACAAGGTTTATTGTGTTTTTTTATTTTTATTATCATCATGGGTGTCCAAAAGAGAATTTTTCTAACAGGGTCACCAATGCCCTGCTCCTTCCACAGGGTCTTTATTTTGCCCTCTCCCCCCAAACAACTGGTAACAATTTTCACTATTAATTAGTTATTCCAGAATAAATAAAATATAGGTGACATCAGAGGTTGTTAGTGTTCCACCATGTCGCCCTGTGCTTTATGATGATTATATGCAGTTTCCGATATGTGGAAACTGGGAATCATATCATCTGACCAGCTTCACCTGCTTAAATAGCTGTCCAGCACCCCAGTTACTGTTTTTACTCTACAGTGTATCCAGTCTACTGCTGTGGCTCTGTATCCTTGTCCTGTATTTCTCCTTGCAGTTTCCTACTGGTCATCTGGTTCTGATCCATCTTGTTTATGACCATTCTCCTGGATACCTGACATAAAACATAATTCCTACTTTCTAAGGAATGATTTTGTAAAAAATCAGTATATGGGTTATATGACAAATTACATTTTTAAATTTTGCTTCCAAACCACACATACCTCTGCAAGGACACACAAGGGAATGTCTATCAATTGAAGAAAATAATACTACATATTGTGTTACAAACTCTGTAATATAGATGTTTTCTATAGTACTGTGCAAAAGTTTAAGGCAGGTGTGAGACAATGCTGTAAAGTAAGAATGCTTTCAAAAATATACATATTAATAGTGTTTCTTTATCATTCAACAAAATGTGACATGAGAGAACAAAAGAAATATCTAAATCAAATCAACGTTTGGTCTTACCATCCTTTCCCCTTAAAAACATGAGCAATTCTTTTAGGCACGATTGTACAAAGTCAGAGATTTTGTAGGCCTAGGTGAATAATTCAACAATTATACCAAACAGGTGCTAATGATCAGTTAAATATGTAGGTTTAAACACAATCATTAACTGTAAAAACACAAAACCCAGCTGTATGGAAGAAATAAAACTGAGTGAGGAAAAGCTAAACTCAATAACAAGGTGAAGTTGCTGGAGTTTTATATCAAAAGATATACACCATGATGAGAATGAGCACAGCAACAAGACACAAGGCACTTATACTGCATTAGCAAGGTCTCTCTCAGGAAGAATTTTAAGAGGTTTCAGATGTCCTGTCCAACTTCTTTTTTGTATGAAGAAACACAAAGAAATGTACAATGTTGAGCATAGATGTAGTGGTCAGCCAAGAGAAATGAGTGCAGCAGATAAAGGACATATCTCACCTTCTTCCCTTCGTAATCAGATGTCCAGAAGTGCCCTTAGCTCAGCATTGGCCAAAAAGAGTGAAACCCATCTATTGTGCAATAAGGTCTGGTCAGAAGTGGGAGGTCACAGGAGATAGTGGTTGCGCATAGAGGAGAAGAAGTAATATAATATGTGGCTGGCACCGTGTGGTAAAGAGTTAAGGAATGGGTACTCACATTTTTGGGGGACTTAAGCAATTAGTCCCACAAAACTTGCATGGGCGATACAATCCTCGCCTGGGGATATCTTTAGCAGCAGTCCTGTGTAGTTCTTTTTTTTGGTTCTCAGGATAAGGTGCACATAAAACGTTAAACAGAAATAGGCATAGTGCTTTCTGTATATATAAAATGAATAAAGCAAATAAAACCAATATGGTGAGCAATAAATGGATTGCTCACACCTTCTGGCGTAGGTGGAATGATCCCCACCAAGGATATAAACTTGCGTGTTTAAAACATTAAAAGGATACCAGGAGCAAAAATAATGGTTTTTAGAAAAACTTATTTATTTTCAGCTTTCTGGTTAAAAACCATTAAAAGGTCAATAAAAATTGGTCAGAATTAATGTTCTCTTCAGTGCTGAAAAGTACAGGCAGATACGTATCAATCATGCAATTCCATCAGGGAGGCATCTGATTGGCCCCAAATTTATGTTGCAGCATAACAACCACCCTAAACATACAGCCCAAGTCATTAAGAAGATCTTCAGTGTAAAAAGAACAAGGAGTCCTAGAAATGATGGTATGGCCCCCACAGAGTCTGATCTCAACATCATCAAGTCTGTCAGGGGTTACATGAAGAGAGAGAAGTAGCTGAGACTGCCTAAATCCACAGAAAAACTGTGGTCAGTTTGTCAAGATGTTTGAAAAAACAGGGTGCAAGTGTTAATGCTGTCTTGAAGGCAAAAGGTGCTCACACTAAATATTGATTTGATAGAGATTTTTTTGCTTCTTTTCACTAGACTTGTGCATTCAGATTCATATGAATTGCAAATTCGTTGATTCTTGAATCATTTTTGGTTCATTTGCACGTCCATTGTTCACTTAGATTGCATTTTGTTAAATTATAAAGATAAGCTATTTTCATGTCTATTTTTAAAAATAAGTATCCTTACTTTATCGCACAGTACTGCATAATAAGAAGAACAACTGACATAAAAAAGAGCCCAAACATTATAGAAGATGTCAACATGCAATCTGTGAATCATGTGAATTGTAGCAAATAAACCAAAAAAAAAAAGAAAGAAAAAACACAAGGGTCTGTAGGGAAAATTCCATTTTCTATGGAAAATCATGACAGTATAATATATATATATATATATATATATATATATATATATATATATATATATATATATATATATATATATATTGCCCCAAACTACAAGTATATTGTTATTATAACAGCCATTCTTAGAACAGTTGCAACAGAACTATCGGTTAAGGATGGATCTTCCCTTTGGCGTTTTGCTTCAGTAACAAAATGTCTCTTTGAAGCAATTTAAAACCAAAAGCAAACATATTCTATCCATGGGGCATTCATAGGGCTCAGAGGAAATATTCTATGTTTACAAATATACTGTTTACATGCTCAATTTCATGTACCTGTATATGACCTCAAATATGTATGGTTTTAAAAGGCTATCTAAGGGCAGATAAGGTAAGCACCAGCTTGAAAACATATTCTCATATATGGCTTATTTATGCACAATATGAGTTTTCTGTGTCAAGAGAAATGATTGCATATAGTCAAAATGTATTCATTCTTTTGATTTAGGGATATGCCATCTTAGCAAATTTAGACCTTCTGATAATAACTGCTGGCAACAATGTGTATAGCAGGTTTACAAATTTCAAATAACATTTTTAAATAAAATGCACATTTTACAAAACAATGTTTTTAATTAAAATTTACCAAAAGACAAAAAAAAACCAAGAAAATCTATTGTTATTAGTATTATTATTAGGAACAATTTGCTCATTTTTGTGATCATATTTAAGATTCATCATTAATTTTTACGGCCTTAACATAATTACAAAAAGGTTTTCTAATGATCTTTTTAAACTTAAACCTGGGTTAGCTAACACAATGTGCTATTGGAACACAGGCATGATGGTTGCTGATAAAGGGCAGTGTACACCTATGAAAATAATCCATAAAAATCAGCTGTTTCCAACTACAATAGTCATTTACAACATTTGCAACAACTACACTGTATTTCCGATTAATTCTATTATCTTTTAATAGACAAAATTTGCTTTTCTTTCAAGAACAAGGCCATTTCTAAGTGACCCCTAACTTTTGAATGGTAACGTACATATAGCAGAGACCCTGTTAAATGTAATATATGCATTTCAGAAATTGCTTACATGTGGTTACATTGCTTACATTAAGCATACATTGCTTAATATATGATGTTCAAATATGATGGTTCTGGATAATGATAAGAATATGTTATATATATATTTGTTGTTCTTTATTAGTGATTAAAGTAAATAAAATGCCAGGGAATTTCTGAGGAGAGTTCTGAAACTAGCCTTTTCGAATTATATTCTGATATATATTATGAATGTGATTTAACTTGATTGAAATATTTATAATATATTTATATTTATATTTGCGTATATTTACAGTACTGTATATGATCCAAAAATGGACTTTGTCAAAACTATGAAAAGACACATTTGATTATCTACATCTAATTCACAAATGTATCTTGTGCCTTAAATCCAGTAAGCAAATTCTAATTATTTAAAAAATAAACCCCCTCCTAATATTAGAAAGAAAACTTTGCAAGCATAAACATTTTCATATAGATATTTACTTAATTTTATTGAACTCAACTTAGTGAGCGCAAGTCATAGCACAGAAACATTGGAGAAGCTTTGGTGTTGGAGAAATGGTGTTGAGCTTTGTGCTCAAAAAATTGGCATAGATTAGGTCCAAATCTTGTAATGAAGTAGCATATCGGACTCCCAGGTACCTTCGAAATGGAACTGTGACATTGTTCAGTGTGCAGGATTACTGTAGTTAATGAAAAGTGCTATGCAACTTGGAAAAACACAGCATGCCTGAAAGGTTTAAGACACTAATTAATGATTACTACTTTGACTTTTAGATAATAGCAGGCATTATTAAACACTTATTTACATCCACCAGAAAAACAGAAATAAACAATAAATCATAGAAATAAATTAATTTATATTTAATTTCAGATGTTTACTTTTCATTAGTCCAACAGCAAAATTTGCAATGCATCCAGAGAAGACATTATATAGATCAACCAGTGACAGAGTTTCTTTGGTAAATCCAAATGTGATATTTTGTTGTATCCCGAAAGATGCTGGGTAGGTCCTAACGGAGGCCATCCATTAAAAATCCACACTATGAACCCTTAATTTCTGTAAATCTAGTTTGCCACTGTAGTGGATTGAGCTGTTAGTCATCCCTCCCTAAAAATATTTCAAATTCATCATTTCATAACACAATTGATACCATTTTTTGAAATATTAAGTCTAATTTACGACATAAAAATTAGTCTTTGAAATTTTAGTATATTTACAGTATATCATTTACCATAATATTCTGCTTTCAAACAGGTACTGGAACTTAATGTCTGGAAACTGGATGTGAAGTCTGGACTAGATCAACATCCGGTGCATTTGCAATTCCTATTTTAGATTTTCTATTTTGCTATTCTGTCGCTCAAACTCATTGTTGGTGCTGGAGTAGATATGAAAAGTTCGTTGGTTTCTAGTTGGAAAAGAACTGGTTTCTAAAAGGCATATTTCTGACATTGAATGTACTATATAGTTATTAAGAATTATATTTAAGAATAAACAAAGGGCAAAATATTATTACTTTGTTTTGGCACAGTAGCTGAGTTTCCTAAGCAGTCGAAATATAATGATAAAACAATGACTTTTAGACAATTATTTATCACATACCAACATACAGTGATATGCCTTATATTCACCAGTGAATATTTCCATATGCCAAAAATCTTAACATTTGACAGACACGGTCCCTGAAGCTAAAAATACATATTGTTTCTTTGTAATTAATCATGATTATCTAACATGTAAATTATATCCCGGACAGGTGAAGGTTTCTCTTTTAACTTCTTCTTGCATTAAGACTATATGTGTGAGATTAAAAAATGCAGGAAAAATGGATGGAATGAAATAAATAAAACCTTCACCTTAGCGAAGTGTGAGCTGACATGCAGTTTGTTGAAAAAGAAATTTAAATGATTGAAAGAAAGAAGCCAAAGTATACATCAAGTGACACCATCCTTCTTCGTTCTTTAATCACATGCTCGCGCTCAAAAAGGATCCAAATGTAGGTTGCTACAGAAGAAAATGTCTGTACAATTAGTGTCTGTGAACAAATGCAATGAGCCAAAAGAAAAAAAAAAAGATTTATAGAGAATTGTAGCGGGGGTTAAAGTACAGTTTAATAATTCCAATCTCAGTCATTTTTTCATATGTATTGTATGTGTGAGTCCATAGTACAGCATAATGTGTCATAATTTGGCCTTCCGTTCTGACAGCCGAGCTTGAGTTGGGCATTAAATCATTGCCCCGAGGAATTCTCATTCTGGCAATTCCTGGCGGTAGGACTGTCATCTCCTCCCACACATTACCTATCATTTTTGACATGATTGGATCAAAATTAGTCAGTACATTTAGATGTAAATTGGGACATCCAAGAATAATAATGAGCACAAAAATATAGCTCTGTGTAATTGACATGGCAACAGCTTAGTACAGTCTTCCACAGCATCTCTGAGATTATTAAAACAATGATAACAAAAGTACGGTATCAAAAAAAAAAAGTAAGAAAACTTTTTTGGAGATGGATATTTACCTAATCTTTAAATTGAATGAAAGTTGTTGTGATAGGTCCTCCTGCAGTTAGACATAGCTAATCATCCTATGTAAAATTACATTAGTCAAAACTCATTAAAAATGGTAATTTTCCATTTTACTGCATTGTGCAGTCACTACCTATCTTTTTTTCCCATTACTACAACTCTGATCCCTTTATTAAGATAAACGTGTATGTAGAATAAAATAGACATGTTATCATAATTGGAAGAGTCATAACACTGTTTTTCTCAATTTTTTAACATTTTCGAGGAAAACTCCTACGTTGGCCCATTTGTCAAAAAAAATAATTGATTCAAATATTTATAGCAATCTTACCATCTTTTTCAAATCTGAGCTCCCACCAAATAGTAGGAGAAATGTCATTGTACATTTCAGTTAGTCTCTTCAAATGTTACTATTGGTCTTGTTGGAGTTGACCCAATAAATGCAACAACTAAGTAAATGTGTTTATATCATTATTTGAATGATTTATATATCAGGTACTTAAGATTAAAGAAGGGGTAGTTCAGTAGATGTTTTTTTTTATTATTATTAGTAGTAGTAGTAGAATGAAACATTCAACTGCATGTTTAAAATGTGAGATTTAGGCAATTCATTTTTTTCTAGACAATGAAAATGTGTGGTAGGCTAAAAAGTAGATAGTCCCTAGCTGGAAACATTTTTATAGTGTGTGTAAATAACTGAAACCTCTAGTAGAGATACTTGACTTGAACAAGGTTAGTACTAACACCATTCAATTAAAAAAATACACATTTACAAGATGTGGTTAATAAGTCACTATATATGTATGGATTGAGGATTTTGTAATAATCCAATGATTACTGTTTTTTCAGATTTTGAAGACAATGCCTTGAATTAATTTATCAGATCTCCATTTGATTTGTTAACATAGGCTAATGGGTGAGTGTTTTAAATTTCAAAAAGATTGCTCATTATTATTATTAAAAACTAATGCTTTGAAACCCAGCTATGGTATGGTACATATTAAATAAAGACAGATGACTAAATTTGGACTATACCATGATTCTAATATCATCACAGCATGTCTAAATTATGTACGGTGTTGTATGGGCTATGATATACATAATGATAATTTAATAAAAGTTTGGTGTGCAATTAATTTAACATTAAATTACATTTTTTTTTAAACCAGTGTTAGAAGTTTAAATAAAATTATGAAGTATTGACTCCAAAATTCACTCAGGACAATCAATTAAGTTTATCAAATTCTTGGTTTATGTTCCTCTATTTGGTTTTGCAATATTCCAAGAAATCTACATTGTGTACATACATCACCATGATTGTTATTTTTTTCTGGTTATTCATATTTGACACGTCATAGTTTTATTAATCAGATTCATGGATTCTGCTGTAAAATTCTAAATGTTGTTTCTTACTTAGTAGAAAGTTGTATCTATAACATCTCAAAATGGTGGTGTATGATTTACCATTACATTTAGACTTCACTGGGACTGAGGATGAAAATGATTAAATATTACATTAGCACAAAAACTTTGGAACATAATGTTTTATAAGAGCCAGTGACACACCATTGTTTTATTATTTTAGCTGTGCAATATAAGGAAAGAGTGGCATACAAAGAATATATGAATAATACAACTAGATATTTATGTATAAGTGAAAATACTCCAACCTGTGCCCACCACATATAATGAATGACAAGTAAATAAATGGTCAAATCAAAAGTACATGCAAAAAATTTCTCAGGTTTTATTCCCACAATATTACATAAAAAATCAAATACAAGAAAATGACCAAAAAGGACTTACGTTCGGTACTGAATACAAGCGTATGTAGGAGAGGAGCAGAAAACAAATCTTTAATAATGCTTACAAAGTTACCAACCTACTTGTTTTCTTACTCACTGGATGTTTAATTTCTAAACCATCGCCTTGTTCTGTGTACATTATTTTGGCATTTATATTATTTTTGTTATATTGATTCCATGTAATAATATGTGGTTATTATAACATGAAATTACCCATTTATATACTACATTGTACAAAAGATTTAAATAAATATATGTAATATAAAAGTGTATATACCCGCTTAGATGCATTGTATTCTACCCTTAAGCATCATTAATTTTAATATAGTTATTTCAATTATAGTCAGATACCTTTTGTTTCATTTCTAAATAATATTAATCTTGATAACGTTTACACCTCTTTTTATTGCATATATTCTTGTACAATAATTTCCATGGACTATGAAGTGAAATCAAAATACTTAAAGTACCACATGGAATACAATGAGCCAGTGCTCTTACTGTAAATATCCTGTAAATACAATATACTGATACACTATGAAACTTATTATTCTACTACTACTAAAACAGTACCTGACCATTAAGTGTTAAATATATCCATAATCAGAGAAACCCAAAAAATCTACAGGTAGCAGAGACACATACATAAATGGAGCACAGCATACAAAAAGCATTAAGGAAAGAGAAAATCATTATTGATGTCGCAAAATTGATTTACACAGCAATCATACATTTTCCTTCTAAGCTGATGTAAGAGAAGGAATTAACGTCAAATTATACTTTTAACATTTGAACGTCCAAAATTAGTTACCTTTAATAAAGCAGAGTTATTGCCTATACGTTACTATGACAAGATAATGAACATAGCATATGAAAGGTCTTTCATTGTCTTTCAGTATGCTGGGATTCACTCACAGTGATGCTTTCTGGCACACTTTTTATTGTTTTGTCCCATTACCTAGGAATACAAAAAAAAGTATATTAGCAGATGTCTTTAAATTTAGACAGTTCAGGGTGTATATTTTGTCAGGGGATCAAGTTGAAAAGGTCAAATGCCTGAAGCCACACATGTCACAGTCTCTTACTACCTGGCACATAATTCAAACCCATACTGACTAGAGAATATGCAATCTAAAATACAGTTATTTTTTCGGAACTGCATGTAACGTCTAGTGGAAATGAGGGAACCAGAAGCAATGAAATTCTAAATTGATATTTTTTCCCCATCTGCTTATCAAGCATCATTCACCCAGTCCGAAAAAACAAAATTTACCAATTTAACACTTCATTTTTAATGCACTTTTTAAATTCATTATTAATTCATTATTAGTTAAAATATTTAACGTATAGAGTTTTTCAATAATGAGGGCAAGTAGTAAGTAGACATTTAATCTAATAGGTGTAATATATATACAAGCAAACTAAAATACACTTAGGCCGTTCATGAATGTTAGTTTTTGCGGCTTCATTTGCACATGCCTGCTGTTTTAGTGTATTATATTTTGCTTACTTTGCTTTTTTCCTACAAATGAGGGCTTTTGCCAATCTTTTCGCCAAATCTGTGAAAGTGTGTATTTGGAAATCTATGTAAAGAAATTGATATATATTACGGTATATTACTTATATTTTTATATGTATATAACATATACTCCCATCATGAGAGGAAGGAGAGATACAGTGGGGCACCAAAGTATTTAGTCAGCCACCAATTGTGCAAGTTCTCCCACTTACAAAGATGAGAGAGGCCTGTAAGGTACACTTCAACTATGAGGGACAGAATGAGACAACAAAGTCCATAAATCACATTGTCTGATTTTTAAAGAATTTATTTGCAAATTATGGTGGAAAATAAGTATTTGGTCAATAACAAAAGTTCATATCAATACTTTGTTATATACCCTTTGTTGGCAATGACAGAGGTCAAACGTTTTCTGTAAGTCTTCACAAGGTTTTCACACGCTGTTGCTGGTATTTTGGACCATTCCTCCATGCAGATCTCCTCTAGAGCAGTGATGTTTTGGGGCTGTCGCTGGGCAACACGGACTTTCAACTCCCTCCAAAGGTTTTCTATGGGGTTGAGATCTGGAGACTGGCTAGGACACTCCAGGACCTTGAAATGCCTCTTACGAAGCCACTCCTTCGTTGCCCGGGTGGTGTGTTTGGGATCATTGTCATGCTGAAAGACCCAGCCACGTTTCATCTTCAATGCCCTTGCTGATGGAAGGAGGTTTTCACTCAAAATCTCACGATACATGGCCCCATTCATTCTTTCCTTTACACGGATCAGTCGTCCTGGTCCCTTTGCAGAAAACAGCCTCAAAGCGTGATGTTTCCACCCCCATGCTTCACCGTAGGTATGGTATTCTTTGGATGCAACTCAGCATTCTTTCTCCTCCAAACACGACGAGTTGAGTTTCTACCAAAGTTCTACCTTGGTTTCATCTGACCATACGACATTCACCCAATCCTCCTCTGGATCTTCCAAATGTTCTCTAGCAAACTTCAGACGGGCCCGGACATGTACTGGCTTAAGCAGGGGGACACGTCTGGCACTGCATGATTTGACTCCCTGGCGGCGTAGTGTGTTACTGATGGTAGCCTTTGTTACTTTGGTCCCAGCTCTCTGCAGGTCATTCACTAGGTCCCCCCGTGTGGTTCTGGGATTTTTGCTCACCGTTCTTGTGATCATTTTGACACCACGGGGTGAGATCTTGCGTGGAGCCCCAGATCGAGGGTGATTATCAGTGGTCCTGTATGTCTTCCATTTTGCTCTGGAAAAAACCTCGTCTTATAATCGAGCAAATACGGTATGTTTAATGTGTATTGTAAAACAAGTCTTCTTTGAAAAATAAAGTATATTAGGTACAGAGCAACTACTTACAAAATGTTTGTCAATCACAAGCAGAGTGACTATGATAGGTTGCACTGCTTGTGCCACCCACCCTCCTTGTGGCATAGCCTCAAGCCGACTATGTAAGTAGAAAGGGCTGTAACTTTAAGTTTAAGGGGGCTTTGGGTGTTAGAGTTACTGGGATCTGGAAACTGCAGGTTGTTGGTAACATATTCAGTTTGAAAATGAATGCCACCTTCAGTTACGAAAAGAAAAAATAAATGATTGCTTCCATTCATAGGCTCACAATCAGGGCCAGACAGGGGATGTAAATCGGTCCTGACACCTTATGGTCAACTTAACAAAAGGGCAGGAATAACCTAATAGAACAGAAAATTGTAAAAACATGTGCCTCTAATAATGTGTATTGCTTATGTTTATTGAGTGGTACTGCCCACAAATATATTGACTTTATGCTGTAGGTATGTATATAAGTTTCAGTGGAATCATGATTCTAGCTTCACTCAATAAACTACCATCTAAGTTGTCTCCATCATGGCATACATGGTCATTTTACATTTACTGTTAATATTTTGTGTTTAATTATTTTGTCCAGTGAAAACACCTTTTTAAGTTAGGTGAAAATAGCCTCCATCATATTTAAGGCCTAATGCAGGAGCCATATGGAATATGATGGAATCGATCAGGAACAATGAATTAAATTCACATTAACCCAATGCTTAAATGTTCTGTTTTCCTACTATATATTTTTATTTGAGAGAGAGGTGTGAGACAGAACAAACCTTCCTAATTTATAGTCTGTAAAGAATTCCATTACCTACCATCCTACAGCTGCACTTAGGATGTTTAAAGAAAAACTGCAGTGCATCAAAGCCCACTCGTTATTCTCAAACTGCCCAATTAGTAGGTTACTGCATTAAAAGTGCTATGTTCCAACATTTTAAGAGCACAACTTGAAATATGAGGACAATAGTAAAGTAACAGAAGTTCCAGTCTCAAAAGACTAAAGTATCAAGTTGATGAGAAAAATGGATCTGCGATCTGTCTCATGAAAATGACATGAATTGGCAGCATTGAAACCATTGTCTAAATAATCTTTTTTCACTGAGGTTAACATCTGTAATATTTACGGCCTTAAAGTACATTATACTTCACTCATTGTTAGTTGGCTTCAAAAACACTTGTCCAAGCATGCTTTACATTACATATCTTCTACAGGCTGGAATGTATATGCCTCAAATAGTTTATGCACATTGAATAACTAGAATGAGTAATTTTCGCCAAATATTTTTATTTAATCAATATAATGTCAGCTATTTAATTTTGTATATTTATACATGTATATGTAGATTTACACTAAAATACACGGGAGGATATATAGGTTCTTCATATGTGTCATATAATGTTTACTACCAAATGTTTTGTGAAAAAGAGAATACATTTCAAGCGGAACATAAACAAAAGAGAACAGATATTTTACCTGTCTAAAAGTGATATATTACGAACATACCTTGTCTCCTGACAACACAAGCTGGATGCTGAATCTGATATGCTACACTCACAAATCGGGCAGCGCATCTATACTCCTATCGATCAACATTGAAAAGGCCTTCAATAGGTTGGATCAGACCTTCATGTCAGAAGTCCTTAAACATATAGGCTTTGGCCTAATCATTATGACCTGGGTACAGACCCTATATTCCTCTCCATCAACAAGACTGAGGATAAATGGAGCTCTAACCACTCCCTTTTCCATCACCAACAGGACTATAAAGGGATGCCCCCTCTCTCCATTGCTCTTTGTGCTGTCCATGGAGCCTTTTATTTGCATACCTCTTCCCATATATTAAAAAGGTTTCAATCATACGGTGTCCTAGCAAACTTAAAATGGACACCTTTAAATCAGAGATTCTCAATATCCCAAGACAGAAGAACACCAAATAGAACAGTCTTTTCCCTTCAAATGGAGCAAGGGGAAACTCAAATATCTGGGCATCTGGCTCACCAACGGCCTTACATGCCTTTACCAGGACAACTTTCCTAGAAAGGATGAGTGTGCCTTGCAATAATGTTTGTCATTTAAAATTAACAATGCTATATAGTTTAACTGTGTAATAGAATTATTGGCTGGAGTACAGAACATTTTTGTGCATTTTCATGTATGATGCAATAGTTTTCATGAAACCTATAATATGTCATACCTTTTGGCTATAGATGATACCCTTCTTGTTTCGGTAAGAAGAGGCTACTATGGTAGGCTTGCCCAAGGTCCCATTATAATTAAAGACAGCCTTATACTTGAACCATGCCAACTTTTACTGAGTAGATAAGTTGCTCTTTGAATGTGAAACAAACATTGATGTATTACCACTTTTGAAACAGGCAGACAAATATGAAAATTTAATACAGATGCCATCAACTATAGGACCAATAAAGTCTATACATAGGATAACTGGGCCCTTGGTGATGATATCAGAGGTATTTTTTCTAAATGAACCAGCGGGACCTTTATCTTTAATTCCATCCTCTAGTTCAGCCTCTTAATGTTTAGGCCATGCCCAGGAAAGAAGAGGAGAGGATTCCATGGTGGAGGTTTGCTAAACAGAAAAGGGATGTGGGCACCCTTATAGCACTGGACTACATAACATTTTTGATATGGTTTTAACAACTGAAGAGTAAAAAAGTTATAAGTGTTACCCATAGGGGATGCCAAATTAGACATGATTCTAGTTCTGACCACAAACTGGTTATAAAACTGATGGGCTAAAAGAGGGCAATAGTTATTATCAACCATAGAAATTTGTTGGCTGAGAGTCTGGCTGTTAAGTTGAATAGCCAATGATTACAAAGAACACCGATAAGTTTAAACAAAGAGTCACTTCCAAATGGAATTTTTTCCCAAAAGCTTTATAACTTTATGATGGTTGCAAATCTTGCAGTGCTGTTTTTTATAATCTTATCTAAACATTTTGGCTCACAGGTTGTCCTAAGACAAAAATTATACTTGAAGGATATGATACATTTTTTTCAGTTGACCAGCTTACATGTTCATGCTCAGGGGCACTTGTAGCATCTATGGACATACATAGTCTGAGGGGTCCAAAGTGGCGTCTCTAGGGGTGCTACTGGGGCTGAAGCCACGAATCTCTACTTCATAGCACCGGAAGGAGACACTGGGGCTAAATGTTTAAAGCATAAAGTCTCGAGAAATCGAAGAGATGACATAAATAAAAAGAGATATAGTGAAGAGAAATAATGAAAAGGGAGGATCAAAGAAAAGGAAGTAAGATAAATGAGTAAAGGGAGAGGAGTGGAGATATACAGGGAGAGATAGGAAACCGGGTGAAGTAAAGAGAAAGAGGAGAAAAAATTAAGAAAAAGGGGAAAATGGAGATAAATGGTAAAGAGGAAGGTAAGAAGATAAAGAGAACAAAAAGAGATAAAAAGAAAGGGAGGAAATAAACATAAAGGGGAGGGAAAGAAAGGAGTGATAAAGAGAAAGAGGAGGTGAGAAGGGGATCAAAGAAAAGGAGGATAAAAGAGAAAAGAGATAGAGACGTGGGAGAGATAGAGAGAAAATGGAGAAATAAAAGAAAATAAGAGGAGAGATAAAGACCAAAGAAAGAGCTGAGATAAAGAGAAATGGAAGAGACCACGAGGAAGGGGGGGGTCAAGAAGAGACCTGAGACCTAATAGGAGAGCACTGTGGGTTCAATCTGGATGCGTGGTAAATCCTGCAGATATATACATATTATAAGGTTAAAATGGGATGTCTAAAGCAGATAGACTTGGTTGCATATTTCACAAAGTTTGCTGGACATTGCCCCAGCTGTATAAAATCATCCCCTGCAAATCTTACACCAGAATTACAGGTACTCATAATGAAGAAGGACCATTCTTTGATGTTAGCACAGATCAAACAAAGGTTTCACAACAAATGCAGGGCCTGCAGAGGCCTCAGAAAACACCTTGGTGTTAGAGACCTAACCCAAGTACCCAGAAGACCTGCACTCTGTACTAGGCTCCCTATTTCATAAGATCCGTGGGGGACACGCCACTGGAGTGGACACAGGGCTCTGTGACCTTGAGGCTTTGGAGACGAAAGGTAGAGAGATGTCATATGTAGGATTCATAAATATCTATTCAAAAGATAAATTTTGCGACACGGCCAGGACTTCAACGTGGGACTTCAATGTGGGAAATCCAGCAAGTCACACCCTCCTGGATCACTTTACAGTCCGGAGAGGATTGGGGCCCTTACCATGGCACTCCAAGAGGCAAACGTCTGATACATGGGTCGATTCCTAAGACCGAGTAAGACCCTTCCAGGATTACTTCAAGCTTTTGACTTGCCTGAGATCACTTTACCAGAATGGTACTCCAAAGAACAGGTCATTCAACTGCCATTGGAGAACAGCGCCCCCAACATCTCCAAAGGTTTAGGTCCATCATGCAGGTGTCAGAGTGAAGGTACCTGGAGCTTATCATCATTATATCTAATTGTATTCAACATATTCAGAAACTACACGGAACTTGGATTAGGTATGATCACTCCTAGAAGCATCAGATGAATATTTCCAAAGGAAGATCGACTTGAGAGCTGGGGATACTGGTTAAATATCAACAGTACGTACTAGATTTGAAATAATTCTCTACATCTTTAGAGCCCAACCCATGGACCACAGTTTTGTTGAAGTCAAACTGGCTATGCCAGCCCAATCCCCCTACCGCATTGAACAGGTTAAATAACTATGCACCTCATACATGAGTGGGGGAATAGGCCGGGCAGTCGGGTTTGGTTTATTACTTATAAGCAACTATCATACACTTCTCTTTGAGAGCTGAGTTTTCAATATGTCATGTTCGGGAGATCCTCAAGAGCCTACAAGCAATCATAACAAAGTCATTCCGTCACTCACAGATCTGAACATATTTGCCAATATTCTAGCTAACAGAACAAAAGTGTTTTTACTATCTCTCATCTAACCAGATCAGGTAAGTTTTACTCCCAGCTATGAGGTGATTGACAAAACCACCACCACTTCAGTCCTCCATGCAAACATACAAAATATTAAACTGCTACTCTTATAAACAAAGTCTGAAAATGAGTTCTTCTGGGTTGACTGGTCCTTTCTATGCCTCAGTTCCTACGCCTCAAATTGGGTCTGGGTGAAGGCATGCGCACATGGTTAGGTTCTTTATATTCTCAGCTAATGGTCTGAATGAGGGTCTAAAATTCACTCTAGGACTCCATTAGGGTGTCCAGTGGCAAGACAGGCCTTTTTTTTTCCAAAATCCGAAATAATATAGACATTGAAGGGCTCTTTGTGTTAAGGACAGTGTGGACGATATGTTGTTTGTTCATTACCACCAAACATATATCTATACTGATCACATTGGGTAAATTTGTTAAATATGGAAATCTGTCAAATGTAAAAATGAACTTCAAAATCTGAACTCCTAATAACAAATCAGAGAAGGGACAAAACAATGGTGCAAAATAACTACTTTTTGTTGGTGCTCCTCTCACTTAAAATACCTTAGGTTTAATCTGCCTATACAACTAGATTGAATTTTCTTCTTCTATTGGAAAAATGAGGCCAGAAGCAAAAAGCTCCGAATTTTCTTCCACAATATGTGGATTCACATTCACTCACACTCTCATTCTTGTTCATTCTCTGACGCTCTCTAAATGCTTCCTACCTTCTCTGTCGGCCACTTCCACTTCTGCATCTTCTTCTGAATCTTCTTTATCTTCTCCCTTCTCTTCTCTATTTTATCTTTAATCTTCAATCCTTAATCCGCCATCTTCTTTTTTGTCTGTATCTTCACGGACATAACCCAGTGGTGGCTCTGCGGTGACATCCTTCACGATCCTCCAGTGAGCTCTGTTCAAGTGAGGGCAAAATGAAGGGATTTACTTTGACGTCCTCTGCTTCCGATTGGAGGATTAGGGACATGATGTCGGCCATATATAAAATGATGCCGCATCTGTGGAGATGTGGACAAAGATAGAAGATAGCAGATTGTGGATTGAAGACCGAAGATAGAGAAAAGAAAAGAGAAGGGGGGATATAGAAGATGTGGTCGGCAAAAAAGGTAGGGAAACATTTAGAGAGCGTGAGAGAGTGAACAAGAATGAAAGTGTGAGAGAGTGAGTGTCTGAGAGAGTAAGTAAGAGTGAATATGGGCATCAGACAACATATTTTGTTCCTGAATCAAAAATGGCCCTACATTTTTTGCCGAAACAAATGGGCAGGGAATGAAATTTGTTGCCCGAAAATGAATGTGAACCGAAAAATGTATCTGAATCGTTTTTGGCCCATTTGCACATGTCTAGTATTTATCTTTTCAACTTCACATTGCTTTATCCTGACACCCCCCCCCCCCGGCCTCCTACAGCCATAACCTCTCCCTTTTTTTCCTTTAAACTTTTTTTCTTATCCATCTATCTCTCTCTTACCCCTGTTGTAGCCTTCTTGCATCATTACAAACAGTCTGCTTAGTGCTTGCTACCACCTCAAGCCAAGCACCAATAAAAGGTAGTAATAATAATAATGCTTGTAATTTGTAATTAAGGGGGTAGCACTACCATACCAAACCTAAAGGCGCCAACACATACACAACCAATTTCTACAGCGGTTATTGAGGGGAGGATGAAGGCTGCTGGAAGGTAATCTCATGGGACTGAAATGTCAGAGAGAGTTTGAATGTTTAGAGGTTAAATGTTATTATTTATAGAACATTATTATTGTTTTATCAGTTATATGCAGATACTCTTTCCTTTTTTTCACCGAGTCTAATTGGTTTATTGTATTGTATTACAAGGTCCGGGTTAGAGTACATTACCTGCATTCTAATTTTCTAGCCAGGTGAAGGCACTGCCCCAATCTCTCAATTTTCTTCAGAGGCTCAGGATTTCCAAATAAGCGCCACAGCAGAAACCATGGAGATGACTGCTAAGTCTTGCATAAATATAGTATATGATATATCAAATTATAATTAAAGTAAATGCATACTTGGGCACTTATGTTTCAAATGGGTCATGCATTTTTTTTCTTCTGGGTTTTCTCTCATTCTCTGTTTAGGTCCTTTTTCTAAAATATCAAGGTTATATAGCAATATAATATCAATATATCAATATCTAACTATTGACAGACTTATATATCTGAATATCAATATCTAACTATTGAGGGTTTCTGGATTGAGCGTAAACCTATTTTCTTTTGGGTAATGCATATTTATTGAAAGAGATCAGATTAGTTAATTGTTAATGGTCCGCCAAAATAAAAGTAGCAAAATTCACTAAAACTAATAATCGCAATAACACTGCCTGGATATCAATGACCGAACGCCCGCTCATGCTAAATGTAAAAGATGGTGAATCATATTTGATCAAGATGGTTCTTAATTGTATTACGGTAAATAGACAAGCAAAGCTAAGTATTTTCTCAGGCCAGACATGATCATATATTGATCATAGAGTACTTGGATGTGGCACAAAGGAAAATAAGCAAGTAAGTGAGTGGATATTAAAATAACATATTAATGTAAATTGTACTAACAACATTGGATAACTAAATATCTTGTTTTCAAGGGAATTTTCCTGATTGGGGCATCTGTCTCTAGTTTTTTAAATTTCACTTTAAATTTCCAACTGAACCCTACTTAGGCCTCAAAGTAAAGTAACTTGACCCGCAAACATTACTTATATTTACCATAGTGAATGTCATTCTAAACTCCAGAGCAGCCAATTTATTTATCCTTAAAATATACAGCAAAAAAAAAAGTAGGCGTATATTTTCAAAAACTAAAAAACTAAAAAAACTGAAGGTTTAGTAAACCGCAACATTTGAATAAGCTTAATATATTATACTTAATGGATGAAATCCACTAAACACACGCTTGGATTTCTTTAGTAATTCTTCCAAGAAGGCCATTCGCCGCCTACGTGACCTCCTTTTTTAATGCAATTTTTTCTTAATTAATTTCCTTCATGTCACATCACCTAATGTACTAACATTTCTACCTGACTATGATCCTTGATTGCTTCCCTATGTATTTAAATAAGCCAGCAGTCCAGTAGGATGTAGGTTCCCACTCATGCCCTATCTACCTTCAAACTATTTTACTCACAATATTGGAAAACCAAAAAACCACAAGTTATAGGTAGTTTTCATTTAGTAGTAAAATTATTTTTAAAAGCTTTGTCTTTTTCATACCTAAAACTGTTGTTACTTGCACTAGCTTTTCTGTGAGAACTCCTTGGACTCTATTGCCATATTTCTCAATTTTGTTGTTTTCATTATGTTTCTTTATTGCAGATTTGTGAAGCATTATGTGTGTGTTGGATTTTGCCAGCCCCCTGGTACACCTCATTATTTGGACACCATTTTCCATTGAATTAGTAAATTAATCACATAACTGTTTGTTCTTGTATTACTCACCCTCCTTGACTTATAACTTTCTCAATGCAAATCAAACGCCACAGTTCTATGTTTCAAATATGATGCAATTGATATTACACTAAAATGGGCACACCATTTATTAAATTAAAAATATATTAGAACAATTAAATACAACTATGAATTTTAATGTGAACTCAATACACGAAGATTTTCTAGTAGTTATTAACTTAATACCTTATATCCATCATCATAAAGCTGCTCATATAACTTTCCGAGGCACTAAATCTTACACTGATTGCCATTGACATTCTAACAACCTTAAATGACCACCTGCCACCTAGTGAATAAATTTAAGATTAATATTTGGAAACACTATACACCCATCTTACAGCAGTTGCCCACTGACAGATAGCTAAGCGAGTTGCTTAAGAACAAGAAAAACAAACAGTCAAGTTTATGTGGCGGAAGGCTGCTCATTTCCATTTGTAGCTATAGAACCTAATACTCAATAACCAATTGCAGTTTGCTGAAGATATTACTCTACATAAGAATTTGCTGTTTTGTAAATGGATTGATAGAGTACACAAAATCCTTAGAGATCTTTGAAAAAATTTACCCCCCCCCATATTCCAAGCAGCAACATACATTACGGTTTTATCCTGAAACCTTTGGGCAGTACAGGATCTGAAATAAAAAAATAAGATTTCTATACACTATTATAAAGCCATTCCACCCACACTGAATTCCAGATGGTGTTTTTGTTTGTTATGTTCCTACCTGTGTTGGTCAACTTGAAGGCCCATTAGAACTGCCTCCTGGTCTGGCAGGCACCCAGAGTTCTCCCCACTGTTCTCCAGGGCAGCATCCTACAAGGCACCACCATACTTATACAGGGCTTAAGGGGCACATGCACGATCGCAATATGTCGGTCTTTGGGGTAATATCAGACGTGCAGTGATGTCATCACGGCAGCATTTTACTGAGATAAAACTGCCTCGCCCATCTCTGTGCTGCCTTTCCCTGTATTATATTCTGGAAGTGTTTCTGTTCTGCTACCCTTTTCAGGACCTTTTCCGGGATTTCCCGGTAGGCCGGCAGATTCGTAGGCCGGGCAGCTGCCCAAAATCTAATCTAAACGGCCAGCATTACTTCAATTCTTTTTTTATTAAAGTATTAAAGTAGCTCCGGCCGGCGGTGTCAGCACGCGCCGGCTGTTTCGATTAAATTTCCATTAATCTGATGGCCGCATAGTGATGGGAGGAGCGTGAGGGGTGAAAGCTCCGCCCCCTCACACTCAGACTGCTGGAGCACCGGATGTCCTGTCACTGACATCCTGTCAACATAGAAAACGGCGGCCTGCAGCTACCAGAGGACAGAGGCCAGGATGAAAAAGCCCCAAAGTGGAAGAAGTAGAAGGTAAATAAACAAATTTATTTTTTTTAACAAACTGTTTAATATTTTTTTATATAAAAGCCTTATGCCCCCCATATGCCACTCTGCCTCCCTGATATGCCTTATGCCCCTTATATGCCACTCTCCTTCCAGAAATGCCTTATACCCCTATATGCCACTCTGTTCCATGATATGCCTTTTAACCCCCTAAATGCAGGGGTATAAGGCATTTCTGGAGTCAGAGTGGCATATAGGGGCTACAAGGCATTTCTGGAGGCAAAGTGGCATATAGGAGGTTAAAATGCATATCATGGGGCAGAGTGGCATATAGGAGGGTATAAGGCTTTTCTGGAGTGCCCCATGGTATGCCTTTTAACCCCCTATATGCTACTCTGCCTCTATAAATGCCTTTTAACCCCCTATATGCCACTCTGCCTCTATAAATGCCTTTTAACCCCCTATATGCCACTCTGCCTCTATAAATGCCTTTTAACCCCCTATATGGCAGAGTGGCATTTCTGGAGGCAGAGGGGCATATAGGGAGTTAAAAGGGGGCAGAGTGGCAAGCCTGGGACAGATGTCTGGCACTCCACCAGAATTGATCTGTGTTTATTTTCTGGATGTACCCTGCAATACGAAAGGCATCAGATTCTACTAACTTAATCAGGTTCTATTAACTTAAGTAATTGAAAGCTCCTTGACATGGGGCTCTGTGCAAAAGAAAATAAAAAGGGGGTAGAAGGGGCTGTTGGCAGGTTGGCAAATAAAAGGAAATAAAAACAAAAACAAAAAATTTCTTAATCTAAAAATGTTTGCAGTAGTAAATGTTTTGATTCCATTATGTGTAATATATTTCATTTATTATGGCCTTTTAACAGTTTTGCTTTCTGGTATTTTAATACAAATAATATGATAAAAAGAATGTTTTATAGTTATTTGTACGGCAAATAGTGTGACTCGGGTATGTATAAGGGGTACGTGTGGGCATAAGAGCTCAATCGCGAGATAAACTATATGGGGCTGCTCTCCAAATGTTTCCAGGGCTGCTTTTCAGTCCCAGTCCGGGCCTGTTATTGCTGAAACATCATCCCAATGCCAACACAAATTGAGCTGTATAGCTTTGCCTAATGTGAGTGGTAATTTATCTTGAAAGAAAGCACAGCTATTTTATTACACATAGAAACACTAAGATTATTTCTGTATTTTTTTATATATGCAAAGTCATATTTGGACCACAGCATTGTGAGAATTCTAAATATAAGTATTATTTGTTGTAGTTTACTTCATGCACTTGATATGACTTTTTTAGATTTTTTGTAAAATGTGGTTTCTGCTACACTTAATGAAGTTATTAATCTCTAAATTTCTAAATGTTATTTTAAACTGACAAATGTTAAGTGGCTAGCATGTAATTTAGAAAATGTTACAGAATAGTGCTGGTACCTATTTACACGTGTATATATATATATATATATATATATATATATATACACAGACTTCCACTACAAATGAAGGCCTTCACAGTAAATTTGGATGTGCTGGCTTCCTGTTACGGTGGCCAATCAACAGGTCCTGAGAGTAAACTAAAAGTAAAAAATATAATGGTTTGATTGCTACCATGGCAACAAACAACCTCATGAGCTTTGTTAACTAACTACAATTTCCAACTAGAGCATTGATGAAGGTAATGAGAGTTGTAACCTTCAAAAACTAGTCAACTGGTATCCCCTTGTTATGAATGTTAACCCAGCGGAAAGTTGGGTTCTGTCAACTAATGTATCGGAGAAACATACTAAGGGAGTAGGGCCTTTAAAAAAGAACATTTAGCTTTTATTACATAGTATTATAGCGCTATTTGTGCCGTTTGTTGTCATTTCATGGGACACATGGTTTGCCTTAAAATAGGTACCTATGAATAGCTAAACTTTTCCCGAAGAAAAAAAAAAATATAATACATAGTTCCATATTTACAGTGTAAAACTGGGAAAAAAATATGTCCAAGCCCTGGCAATCAAAGAGTTACATAAAAGGAGTATTAATGTCCAAAAATGAAAACATTTATTTGATAATGGTTTTGTACAAATCCCTATTACTTTCATTAGCTTTGTAATTTCACTTGTAAACGGGCATAATATTTTTGGCAGATGTATTTTCTGGTAAGAAATATGGTTGATTTTTTTAAACTCCAGGGGTATATAATATGCAGCATCATTCAATTGTTCCTAGGAAAGCCTGTTATGTTCTTTTCACTTATTACTGCTATTTCTACTGAATTACAAAACCCACACATTACTCAAATTATTTTAATCCATTTGCCTGATATACCATTGAATACTGATACAGAGATTCTTATGGTTTCTTTTTTCCCAGACATGCCAAGTTGTAGTATATCTCTGTGAAGATCTGTTCAATGGGGTATATTGACTTTTGTTGGACAGTATTTTGACAGCCCTTTATCTGTATAATTTGCCACCATTATTGTACGCAACACTGGCTCTGCTCTTTTCTCCCACTCCCCCATCCTTGGCTACCTACTCCTCTTTCTTCACTCCAGGGTCTCTCTCCTTTTAATGCCCACATCTACCGAATCAGGAACAAATCTGATTTCTGATTGAACATCACTTTATTTGCCAGTTCTCTGGTCTTTTCTTATCTTGTTCCACACTTCTCAGGCTTTGTGCTTAAATTATGTATTAAGGTCAATGTCAAAATGCGGAAGATCTGTAATCTTCAGGGAGCTCCCTTTATTCGTTATAACAGTGAAGACTGAGAGTAACTGTCAGGGAATTTGGGATATGCACAGCATGGAATCTTGCTACACAGCAGGGCTCTACAAAGCCTCGCTCCTTGTTCTCCTAGGACAAACCCTTGATAGATTTACCCAGATAACCCATCTCACATTAAAGCTCTCTTGTTTCTACTTCAATCTGAAATCTGTCAAGTGCACCTATACAGTAATGTCATAAATCAAACGTAAAATGTGTACACTAGAGACAACACGAATGTCATGTATTCACTTGTAGTTTGAGATCTTCTAAACTAAAACGGTGTCAGAAGAATAAGGAAAAGCTAAAAGAGATGGGGGATTTTTTGTCTTTAGAAACCACGAAATTGAGTTATGGAAATGTAAGGGACTGCAAACTTTATGTTCATTTGAATACTTCTAAAAGCACATCCCAAGTTTGTACTATTTTTAATCAGGGGCAAATTTCTGCTGTCTAAAAACACACTGTGTAAACAAGCACTGTGGTTTACTGCAAGAGCTGGGTATTGATTCTACTCGTTCTTCCTGACAGCCGTTTGTCAACAAGGATTTGCATCTGATTCCTATGGTTTGTTTAGAAAAACTACACGTTCTTTGTATTCCTTATGAGGTAGATACAGTATAAATAAAGGAAAAGGGTAATATCAGAGCCACTTTCAATATGTCTGGGAAGTTTAAAAAATAACTTGAAACCACAATATGTGCAAATAAATAGGTATTGAGAAAAGAAGGTCGGGGTATCTTGAATGAATTCTATTCTATAGTAAAATGGAGGGTTTAAACAGTTGTACACCCGCAAATGTATTTTTTAATCTTTTGAAGGACTTATTTTAGCTTACAAGTGATCTTGGCAAATGTAACTTTTTCAACAAGTCATACTTAAAAACACCATGGCTTGTAACAGATGCTTAAAAAAGCAATATAGTAGGTATTACTGGTATGAGAAGCTGCAGCAAATAGGCAGAAAGCATAGTTTACAAAGGACCGATGGTCTCAAGCACCTTAACAAGATTTTTATAAAGGCATTAAAGAAACTCAATTTTGTTGGGAATCAATGCTAACTAACATCATCTACAGTAATTATGCATGAGATTTATTTCCCTCAGCAGTAAAAATGAATTTAGCCCTTAAAACTATTAGCTAGAAAGAGCTTATCTTTATTCTATGACTAAAAACACATGGTAGAAAAGAACAGCTCTAAAGTGAGAAGAGGCATAAAGGCTAAATAGCTGTGAGATATGAATAGGCATTACCTCCTTTTCTTTGGTCTACTCTATAGAACCATACTTTTACCTGTGACTGATTGTCTGTGAGGGTTGATGGGGTAGTTTCCGAATGGGTTTCCTCTGAAGAACAGAAGGTGCTATGCTTCAGAAGAAAGAGTCAAAAAGGACCAGCTGGGGCAATACAAAAAGGCGCTGTTCAGGGTTGTAGTAAAGTTTCCAACTGTCTATTGGGTAGCACCTTTTGGAAAGGGGGCTCATGTGGCTAAAACCGAAAACTACTTGACGTTTTGGTTGTTGCATATCCCGAATGCTTCCATCTTTTGGGCTGTAAGTGCCTGGATGGACTTTATGTCAACAAATGTTTCCACATGGTTTGCTCTATTTCCTGAGCTTATTTGTAATTGTTCAGTTAATTCTTGGTGAATAATTTGGCCTCCTGTATACTTACTACCTTGATATTTATTTATATACTACCCCTTCATCTCATGTTTGGTTTTGCTCCATTTTGCAAGGGATTCTTGAATTCTTGTTGGTTGTTGTGGGGTGCAAGAGTTAAGTATGGTTTTACTTGTTAGTCTTAGATGACTAAGCCTAAGAGTTTAAGTGCAAGGCACTCCCTGGACCTGGTGGTGCTGACTGGTTATGTTTGACTACAGTGAACTTGTAATCTGGTAGTTGCAGCAAGGATAATGCTTTAATGCCCCTTTGGACCTATTGGTACATCTAGGATAAAGATGGCAGGGTGCCCTTTATGAAGATCAAGCTGTCTAATGATAGCCTCTACTCTTCCCTGTCAGCAGAAGCAAGCTTTGCTGGCTTACTAGCAACAGATCTGGTGTAACAGTGTGAGCACAGGTATACTGTTACTATATGAACGCCCCGCAGGTGTATCAGGCATTATTTTCTGTTATGTGAAAATGGTGTAATACAGTGTAAAGAGGAGCACAGACTGTCAGGTAGGACTGATTTGCATAGAATTATAGGCAGGGATATGGCACATAATTTACAAATCGAAGCGGGGGTCAGGTGAGCACTGCGCAACAGTAGTGTCGTCAGCTTCCGGCAGCTTCCGGCAGATGATTCGGAGGTATCATAGGGGATGATCTGAGATCGATTATAAGATGAGGTTGATTTTTCTTTTTTGTTGCTTATAATCAAGCAAATACTGTACCATAACCGAGTAGACCTATGAGTTTTTTAATGCAAGGAGGGCTTTATGACCTGCAAAATTATATTGACTGTAGGAACCTGCTGCATGTGTCGTGCCGTGGCTGTAGCAGCCTTGGTGATAAAGCACTTCAGTGTTCACAGTTCACAGTGTCTCCGAAATTACTGTTTTCAATAAATATGTTATAACTAATAGCCTATTGTAGCTGGCAGTTCCCTGTCTTAACCTCAGGTTGTCTCATATACAGTATCTCACAAAAGTTAGTACACCCCTCACATTTTTGTAAATATTTTATTATATCTTTTCATGTGACACTGAAGAAAAGACACCCTGCTACAATGTAAAGTAATGCAGAGCTTGACAAATTTGTTGTGAATCTAGGCGCCAGCTAAAAAAGTTAGGAGCCAGGATTTTTTTTTAATACTAACAGTTGGTCAGGAGTGATCTGATCATCATCACCCCACTTACTAAACTCATAGCATTTGACCTGGAAGCACCCTGGACTTTCAGGTCAGTGCTGTTTTTTGTTGTTTTTTTTTTTATTATTTTTTTTAATAATTTTTTTAACTCTTTCAATGCTGATGTTCTATTAGAGCACAGAATTTACTGATACCGTATTGGCTCGGATATAGGCCGCCCCCATATAGGCCGCACCCTAAAAGTTTGGTGCTTTTTTAAAGAAAAAGTTTTTTTCCTGTCCTCCCTTCCCGAGATATGCTGCCACTGTCCTCCTCCCACCCCCCCGGAATATGCTGCCACTGTCCTCCTCCTCTGCCCCCCCCCGACTTACCGGAGCAGACTCCCGGGTGTCTTGCGGGGCCGGCGGGGGACATCTACGCAATACGCGTATACAACTTCCGGTGCCGGCACAAGCCGGCACCGGAAGTTGTATACGCGTATTGCGTAGATGTCCCCCGCCGGCCCTGCAAGACACCCAGGAGTCTGCTCCGGTAAGTCGGGGGGGCAGAGGTAAAACGCATCATGCGGACGGTCCTTGCGATGCGCTTAGACAACCTCCCGTGCCGGCACCCCACCCGTGGAAAGTGCTGGCGGGGGAGGTTGTCTGAGCGTATCGGGGAGTAGGATGCAGGTCCCCTGCACCGCTGCGGGGGATCTGTATCCTAACCCCGCTGCCTGCCCGGCGCCCGGGACTGCATGTCCTGGGCGTCGGGCGCTAGACCCCGAATATAGGCCGCACCCCCACTTTAAAGACTTAAAGTGGGGGGAAAAAGTGCGGCCTATATTTGAGCCAATACGGTATTTAGTCCCCACAAGCTTGTGGGTACAAATGTTAACCCCTGCAATGCCACGAATGTGTCATACACAATTGTGGCATTGAAGGGGTTAACGCTGCACTGTCGCTCTCAGGGAGCGATCAGGCAGCAGGGGGGTGTTGGGGCTGGTCTCCACACTCATGTGGAGACCGAAGAACCCTCTCCCCCTGTCCCTGAAGCTGCCTCTGGCAGGGAGGAGTCTCTTTGATGACTCTTGTAGGCTTCCATGCCTACAGGAGTCATCAAAGGGCTTGTGGAGTCTTGTTTTTGCTGTTGCTGGTCTGCCAGCAGCAGAGCCCCGTACAAAATGGGAATTATCCCCTTAATTGAAGGGGTTAACGCTGCACTGTCGCTCTCATGAAGCGATCAGGCAGCAACACACCACCCCCTTTCCTGAAGCTGCCTGTGGCAGCTGAAAACACGATTGCAGGTTTTTCTGCAATTTCATTTTCAGCCTACAGAATCACTCCGAGGGAGTGATCACAGGCTCGGGGGGCGGGCTCTGAGTGGCTGTGCTGACTCCTGGGCAGACGACAGCAGCAGCAGCGCCCCCGCGATCACCACGATTGTGGCGACATGGGGGCACTTTTTAGGGATTTAACAGGCTGGCAAACACCTAGGCGCCAGGGCAAAATGCTCAATCGCCATGGCGACCTGGCACCTGGGATTTGTCAAGCCCTGAAGTAATGAGTGCACAGCCTGTTTAACAGTGTAAATTTAAAATTATAACTGGACACAACCTTGGCAACAAAAGTGATTACACCCCTAAGTGTAAATGTCCAAATTGGGCCCAAAGTGTCAATATTTTGTGTGGCCACCATTATTTTCTGGAGCTGCCTTAACCCTCTTGGGCATGAAATTCACCAGAGCTTTACAGGTTGCCACTGGAGTCACTCCATGACGACATCACAGAGTTGGTTGATGTTAGAGACCTTGAGCTCCCCCACCTTCCGTTTGAGGATGCGCCACAGATGTTCAATAGGGTTTAGGTCTAGAGACATGCTTGGCCAGTCCATCACCTTTAGACTCAGCTTCTTTAGCAAGATAGTGCTCGTCTTGGAGGTGTGTTTTGGGTCGTTATTATGTTGGCATACTGCCCTGCAGCCCAGTCTTTGGAGGGAGGGGATCATGCTCTGCTTCAGTATGTCACAGTACATGTTGGCATTCATGGTTCCCTCAATGAACTGTAGCTCCCCATTGCCGGCAGCACTCATGCAGGCCCGGACCATGACACTCCCACCACCCCACGGTTGACCCCATCTAAAACAAATAAGTTTATCTTGGTCTCTTCGGACCACAGGACATGGTTCCAGTAATAAATGTCCTTAGTCTTCTTGTCTTCAGCAAACTGTTTGCGGGCTTTCTTGTGCAATCCAATTTGATGCAGTGTGTGCGTATGGTCTAAGCACTGACAAGCTGACCCCCTTCAACCTCTTCACTAACGCTGGCAGCACTCATATGTCTATTTCCCGAAGACAACCTCTAGATATGATGCTGAGCATTTGCACTCAGCTTCTTTGGTTGACCATGGCGAGGCCTGTTCTGAGTAGAACCTGTCCTGTGAAACTGCTGTATGGTTTTGCACGCCGTGCTGCAGCTCAGATTAGGGTCTTGGCAATCTTCTTATAGCCTAGGTCATCTTTATGTAGAGCAACAATTCTTTTTTTCAGATCCTCAAAGAGTACTTTGTCATGCGGTGCCATGTTGAACTTCCAGTGACCAGTATGAAAGTGTGAGAGCAATAACACCAAATTCAACACACTTGCTCCCCATTCCCATCTGAGACCTTGTAACACTAATGAGTCACATGACACCGGGGAGGGGAAATGGCTAATTGGGCCCAATTTAGACATTTCCACTTAGGGGTGTACTCACTTTTGTTCCCAAGGTTTAGACATTAATGGCTGTGTGTTGAGTTATATTTGATGGGACAGCAAATTTACTCTGTTATACAGACTGTACACTCACTACTTTACATTGTAGCAGAGTGTCATTTCTGCAGTGTTAAAAAGATATAATAAAATATTTACAAAAATATGAGGGGTGTACTCACTTTTGTGAGATACTGTACATATTTGCTTCACATAAAAAGTTGCCTCTTTGATTGCTCTAAATGCTTTAAGAAATCAGTCTGAACAGCATGATAGTAGATATAAACAACATGAATCAAAAGAGTACTTAGAGAGTTAAAATTAATAATATAATTGGAAAGGTTAAATATTAATGGTCTGAATATGGATACCAGCATGTTTATGGGAGTAAAGTGTTATGGTATTCTTAGGGCAGACTCTCTTCTATTCAATATTTGAAAGTAGCTGAAGTTAATATTTACAAATAGTCTTATTAATGCACGCTTTGGAATTCATGAATAAAATCAATAACATTTAAACAATAACTAGATTTGAAAATGTCAGTAAGAACCTGGGGTAGGCCATATTTATTTAATATTGGTAATGAATTCAATATTCTCTCTGTGAACATATGGAGTGGACCTTATAATGGCTTTATTTATTTTTCTTGATACAAGCACAAAGACAATGATAATATAAATATATGTTATGTTATGTGCCTAGATATTTTATTTTTGGACATTTTGAGTTTGATAATGTGTGACATCAAGTCTTTACTTTTCCAACAGAGAATCATTTCATTCATTTAAGATGAATTTCATGAATCTGAACTCTGTAGCAAATAGTTTTCTGTTCTCTGAAATCAGTTATATGTCATGATTTAATATCTCTGATTTGTAACATAACGTATATATGAATGTCATAAAATAAACATATACTATCTGATATATTTGTCTCAATGGTTGCATAAAATTCTACACCAGTGTGGAATATGATGGCTCTACACAAATCAATAAATAATAATATTGAACTAAGTTGCATCTTCTATAGGAAGGATTATCATGTACATTATGTCTCAGCGCTGATTTCTAGTTGTAGTTTTGACTGTGCCGCTCCCTCTGAACACTGAGCTCTATGTTCCTTGTTTTTTTATGGCTCTAAGCACCACACACCTTTCAACCATATTGATTTAAGTGAGCCGGTCACAATTTTGGGGCATCGTGGCACCAAGCTGCCCCATTGTCCCACTTTTGTAAGCATGGGCTGGTTAGGGAGATCAGAAGATCTCCCCTGATGGCCCACCAAGCTGTGAAATCTCCTTTCATTTTGCAGTACGTACCTCAATCACAGCTCCCACATGGCCTCCTCATGAAACACTGAAACAGGGCACTGGGATATGATGTAACAGCCTGGTATAATGCTACATTGTGTTGCAAGGTAGCAAAGTAAGTGCATGATCCTGTCCTCGGCCCAGCCCCTAATCATGACTTCCCCCAATGAATGTGTCCTGTTTTGTGGACCTGAAATGTCGTGGGGTATGACACCTTGTACTCATATTTCATTTTTATTTCACAATGACTGGGTTGTCACACAGAAGGTTACATATAAAAATGTTATTTTGGTGCAAAATTAAGGTCTTAATTGATTATATAAACCTATAATATCCACCATATGAAACACATGCTTGTGTTAAACAAAAATAAAAAAATGTAATATATAGAATATATATACAGGGGTTGACAAATTTGGTTTATATCAATAAACCAGACGAAAAATACAGCCAATTTGTTTTCTGTGACTAACATACTTACACACTCACAGTAACATACACACTAACACACACCGTAACATACTTACACACATACTAACAGAAATATACACTTTTCTGAAGGCTCATATGTCTGACCCTAATGGTCGGTTTCTTTTTGTCAAGGCACTATCGCGGATTCTGTTTATACTTTTGCTAATGTGTATCTCCCTAATAGGCAGCAACACCGTTGCCTTTCCAAGATTCTGCGATTATTCCAAGAAGGTCTCTTGATCCTGGGCGGAGATTTCAATGTGGCTCTTGAACCCAGACTGGATACTTCCGAAGGGCACTCCTGCACTCCCCCGCATGTCTCCCAAAAAAAGAAAGCTCTACTTCATGATCTTCAGCTAGTAGATTGCTGGATATTGTCTCTGACCTGCGGCGACGACATGGCGTCTTAACGAATCACTTTTTACGGACCCGATAGAGCAGGCCCATAAAGATTCTCTTACTGATGATGCCTTTCAGCAATTGGTTCTTCTGCGTAGGGACCTCTCTTCGTTGTTGGTCACTAAAGCATGGTGCTCTTTTCTGAAGCTGAGGGCCCTTTATTATGAACACGGGGACAAACCAGGTAAATATTTGGCTAGGGCCCTGAGAACTCGCTGCCGACCATATTATATCCCTAAAATACATTCGGCGGACGGTTCCCACCGCAGGCTTCCCAATGAGATTATGTCTGCCTTTAAGGACTATTATTCTAATCTATATAATCTGGTGCCCATTCGTCTGCTGATCAGACTGCCCGGTCTGATACGATACGTGCTTATCTTTCTAGAACGCTGCGGAGGAAGTTGTCTGTGGAGGAGGCAGATAGTATGGAGGCCCCTATCACTATAGCTGAACTGGGGGTGGCGGTTAAGGCGTCTAAGCTTGGGAAATGTCCTGGCCCAGACGGGATCCCTTTGATTTATTACGGGAAGCTGTTGGATGTCCTGGGGCCACGGATGGTGTACTCATTTAATTCTATTTTGGAGGGGAGGGATATTCACCCACATACCTTGATGGCTAACATTTCCCTGATCCCCAAGGAGGGCAAGGATTTGGAGCAATGCAGTAGTTTCCGCCACATTTCCCTGCTTAACGCAGACCTCAAATTGTTTTCAAAAATTTTGGCCACTCGTATGCAACGGTTTATCCCGTCCCTGGTACATCCCGATCAGACAGAGATAGTACGCTTAGAGCGGTGAATTTAATGCATTATGCGATCTCCTCCAGGACTGAAACCATCCTCCTGTCAACAGATGCTGAAAAAGCCTTTGACAGGTTGGATTGGTCCTTTATGTTTGCGGTCTTGGATCATATGTATTTTGGACCAAATATGCAGCGCTGGGTCTCCTCCCTTTATTCCCTCCACTCGACTCGGGTGCGCGTTAATGGAGTGTTAACTGACTCCTTCTCTATCACGAATGGGACCAGACAGGGCCGGCCGCTCTCTCCCTTACTTTTCATTCTTTGGAGCCTTTCATGGAGTCCATCCGACAGAATGGGGACATTCGGGGCCTCTTAGTTGGTAATGTCATGCACAAGGTCCTGGGTTATGCCGACGACTTACTCTTTGTTATCACGCAACCGTGGCTAACGCTCCCGGTCATACTCCGTGAGTTGAAAGAATACGGGGACTTGGCTAATCTCAAAATTAATAATTCAAAATCTGAGATCCTGAACCTTAATGTGGCTACGCTTGACGCTCTGCATTTGGAATATATTGAGAGCCCCGACATTCGGGCCCTGTTGCAGGTGTGAGGGGTGGGGCGCTGTGCTGGTTTCTAGGAGCACCCTCTCCCTCCTTCCTGTTTATCTTCTCTTCTCCCTCTTGTGTGCCATGTGTACGCAATGTGTTATTCTTACCGCTGTATATGCCCTGTGTTCGACTATGTTGGCCCATGTTGGGCTATATATCTGCCTGTATTCTGTGGACTTATGGACCCTTTTTTCCCCTTTGTTTTCCCTTCCCCACTTATTTCCTGTTCTGTTGTTGTGATAAAACAATAAAACATATATTTACAACAAAAAAAAGAAATATACAATTTTCTGTACCTCTACCTTTGTACACTGCTTGGACCAACACCAGGAAATTATGTCATCTACCTGCACTCAGTGTGCTGGACCTAAGGGATCATGGTCAAGCGGTAGGCGGGGTATGCCAGAGGGGAGTGTTGGTGGCACTGGGCACAAGGCCTCAAAGTTTGAAAAGTACAGTGCTCCCCTGCAAAACACTAGGCACCAGAATGCAATTTCTTCTCGCCATGGTGCCCTGATTATAAATAATATAATTTATACAGTTAATATTTTGCAGGAACCAGACACATGTAATTTTACCTTACCTGGTCGAATATAATTTGATGACTTGCCAATACTGTCTCTGCTCTCAGTACTGTAGTGTTAAAAATGCAAGGTTGGTTAGTATTAGCTAATGTTTATATTTTGTGGAATATTTTTTTGATCACTACAAAACACTACCTAAATGGAGATGTGTGTACATTTTGTTATTGACATACATTTTGTTGCCAAGCAGTTGTTGACAACATTTATAAACTTATTTATCTCTGTCTTGTTGTTCACAATTATCCAATTCCCTACTTATCCATCTTTCTTTTGTTTTCCTTTGTCAGACGGGTTAATGCATTCATTCAGAAAGCTGACATCTTGAAACAGACATAACATTTGACATTGAGGTCTTTTAAATTAAATAATGTGTAACTAATTCAATAAAGTAACAACGAAGGCAGGGCATTCAGTTTAGCAATTAAAGGCTATCTGACCAGGGATCAGTTCATGTTTTCACATATATTCAAGATTTTCTGGATGACTAGATAAAAACACCATCCATTTGTATTGCTAATTTCAAATTAAAACAAGTTTTTTTTTAAATTGTGTGTTATATTTCTTTCAGCACTAATCACATAATTTCATGTTTATAGACATCTGTACATTTGTCACATGCATGTGTTCAAGCTTGGTTACATTAGTTCAATCTATTAGACACCCCGACTCCTTATGATACTGCCTTGTGGGACCCTCATATTACCAAAATGATTTCATTGTAAAATAAGGACTTATAGGATTGGCATGGAAAATAAATATTACAGGTCTTATGAAAGATCCATGACAAGACAAATATCAGAGACATAAATGCGGAGTCATCAATAGTAGCGCTTTTTGCACATGTGCGTGAGAGGGGGGTCTTGTTAGACCCCTAGATCTCTTGCATGACCCAGTACTGTAGCACATACAAAGTGGTAAATGGGATAGGTTTGGCTGACCACACCAATCCTAGGAGCCAGGATTGGAGAAATAGTGTAAATGATCATGTTGAACCACTGTGCATTTGCAAGGGTAAAAACATGGCACTCAGCTTTAATATGCATTAAAGTCCATGTGATGATTAAATAGCATGCACTGTATCTGAATCCTTGCTCATGAGAGCCTTTATTTTATTAAGCTTCTTTGTTAATTTACAGAGAAACAATCTTCAACATATCAGACGAATTACATCTACAAGGGCATTCTAGAACCAAAATGCAAGGCAGATTTGCTCTGCATAAAGGAAAGCATCAACTCCAGGCTTCTGGATGTCATGGGCCTTGTCAGTAAGTTGCAGTTGGTATCCTTAAGACACACATTGTATATATTTTTATCCAATGATTATTTTAAATGTATAGAAATGTTTTCAATGGATAAACCAATATATAGTTGTGATGTATAAATAAATAAAACTACAAATTTTCATTTTTTGTTTTACAATATTACCCAATTTCCACAGTGTCTGCATGCACAAATATTCAATATATATTAATATGTTGCAATTGTTGTACATTGAAAGGTACTTCTGATGCCTATTTGTCATATTCATTTGTTCTGGGTAATTTATTTTCCTACATTAATACATATTTAAAGAAAAAATAAGAAAGCATTCAAAACACCATTTTTAGAAAGCTGCACTAAAACTAAAATTCTTCTTGACTATCAGGCTTAATTAACATCTGTACAATGACCTCTGCATCCAGCCCATATCAAAAATGTTACAGCAGAAATGATTCAACATGAACTCTATAGCAGAAAAGACTGCTTACTAATGAATACTAATGAACAGTAATTACTGGAGCTCAGCCGTTGAAAACCCACTGCAGAGACATATGCTAATAGGATTTACACAGCAAGACCATAGAGCACACCAAACTAAGGATGCCGAAACTCTATCGTATGCACAGCATAGGGGAGATGATTAACTTGTATATCTCCAAAACTGCCAAACGGAACCTTATTCCTTAAATGTTTATTTAAAAAAAAAAAGTAATTAATTGCACCCTTTTTAATAGCAAACTAATAATGATACATTCTACTACACTCTTATAGCAAAGCCCAAGGCTGTCAGATGCTAGAGGCTTCCTCACAGTGTAGTAAAATTTGGACATCTGGCTGGGCAGCTGCTCCGCATTTGCATTCTACCAAGAGACTCAAAAAACCTAAAATACAACACTTGTAAATACAATTAGAAAACCATAGCATTCTGTGCAAACAATAAAACAGAGAAACCAATTACTTACTATTAAAACCCAGTTTTTCATTATCGTACATCAAAACAGCCATGGGAAAGGGAATGTTGATAGAATAAAAATTATATTTATTTTGTGTAAAATAGAGTGTACAATAGATGTATGGCAGTTCACTGTGAACAGCTAATAAAGTATCAGGGAAAGAGCTATTCCAAATTGTACATGTTATTTATGGGATATTTAAAAAATTAAACAAGCTACACTAGCAGACAATTGCCCCTATAGTTGTTTAAGATTATGAATTTTTAACTCCAATGAAATAAATTAATCAATAGGTTAATTATTTGTTTTTAGGCTGTTCATTAAATTGAAATGTTTTTGGTTTAGATTGTCACAATATTCAACATAAAACTCTGGAGATGAATTTGGATTTGGCAAATTTGGCAGATAAATTTGGATTTTATATAAATCCCAAAATATAAACAAATCAAATTATCTGTAATTAACATAATAACTGTGTCTGTTAAACCTCCTGGCTGATTAAACCTTTAATAAATAAGCAACATGGTATGTTCATGTTCTGTTGGTTTGCAGCAAGATCACTCATGGTCAACAACCTTCGGCCATTTCTTGGAACATATCTCTACATGTGGCAGTAACCATGATTTGGTTATAGATTCATGTGTGCTCTTTAGGGGCGTTGCTAGGTCTTCAAAAGATCCAGGACTAGAGCCCACAGCAGATTTGATAGCAGTGGAGTCTTTGCACACACTGAACATAAAACCGGTATATATAAACCGTATTGGCCCAAATATAGGCCGCACTCCCCATCCCCAAACTTTAGGTCTTTAAAGTAAATCAGACAAACAAATCATGTATTTGCAGGTATACAATAATAATGTAGGGAAACATAGCATTGCAGGTATAGATCAACAGAACACACAAGACCAGCATTGCGGGTATAGATCAACTGGAAATCACATGTAAACTCAGCACTGAGGGTATAGATCAAAAAACACATGGAAAGAGCACTGCAGCACTCAGCAATAAAGGTATAGATAAAACCCCCTAAATTACAGGCATGGATCACAGGTTGCACACCCCAAAGCCAGCCCTGGCGTCCACATTGCCCACATAGAATCTGACCAGCACCGAGATAACACACATAAGACTTGCCATCTTTGTCCCCAAACATCCCAGCATGAGTCAACTTTGTCCCCAAACAGTCCATCCTATGCCATCTTTGTCCGATAAACACCCTGCCTGCGCCATCTTGGTCCCCAAGGCTCAAGCACCCTGCTTGTGCCATCTTTGCCTTTCCACAAATCCAACACTTTCACAGTCACTCACTAATTCACACTTTCATTCACATTATTCATTCACATAATCATTTATTCTCTCCCTCATTCAGACAATTCATCCACACATTAATTAATTCATTCTCTCCCTCATTCACACAATTTATCCACACACTAATTCATTTATTCTCTCACTCAATCTCACTCTTTATTTATTTCAATATTCTTACTACCCCCTCTCTCACTATCTACCCCCTCCTCACTATCTACCCCCCTCTCCCACTATCTACCCCCCTCCTCACTATCTACCCCCCTCTCCCTTCCCTTCTCACCATGCCCCCCAACTGTCCTGATTTGGGTGGGACACTCCTGATTTTGGGTCTCTGTCCCGCCTATCCCTACCTTTGTCCTGCTTTGCAGGGGCAGAGGTAGGGTAAGGCGAGAGCCTTTCTAACCTCAGGTGCAGCTGCGCGGGGCGCACAGCCGCCTGATCAGCAGCTGCAGCATGCAGGACTAGTTGGGAGATCACGATCTCCCTCTAGTTGGCTCAACATTAGGGAGCCAGAGGTCTGTCTCTTCGATGAGTTCTGCGAAAGCCATTAAAAAAAAGTGTACCTCTTTCACATTTTGAAATTTTGGGATGTATGTCTCACTATCTACCCCCCCTTCTCATTATCTACTCCCTCTCCCTCCTTCCCTATTATCTACACTGCTCTGCCGCGGTGTGCGCTGCTTCACTACTGAGCTAGAGGCCTTGCGGAGGAGACAGAGGGGAGCCGAGTCATTGCTGAAAACTTCATGAGCAACCGCTCAGCGCCACTCTCTCTCCTCCACGTCCCAAAAAAAAAATGACGGCGCTTCAATTCCGAGACAATGCATTGTCCCGGGCTGAGGCTGCCCGGGACCCGGCACTTACAGTCCCATTGCGGGACTGTCCTGGGCAATCCGGGACATGTGGTCACCCTAAATAGGGGCAGAAATAGTAATACTTTTTAAGAAAATCCCAACGTAAGTATTCAGATCCATTTGCTACATTTTCATGATCACATGGCTAAAATTAGATGTCTTTTAAGTTTCAATCAAATGTGCAAATTGTATAATGATTTAATAAGAGGTAGCAATTGATATTGTGTAAGTATTTAGAGAAACAGGTGTTCATTTCTCTTTTTTGAACTGCACTTCAAGCATTTTTCCTGTATGTTGTCAAAAGCCAATTAAGCAATCAAATCAATTACGCAGGGTCAACGACCTTACCGGGGCTAATTCTGGGAAAAAACTCCCTGATCTCTTAATCAGCTGCTATTTTTGAAAACACAAATCCAATGACCCCATACAATATTAAAGACACTCTTCCACCTACTATACTTACCTACTGTTTGATTAAACACTTTATAACTTAATACATCATTAAAAACACCATATCTCGCACTTGTGAATGCCCATACCCTTTTCAGAAGAATTATTTAAATCATGTAAACTTTTCCCTATTTACTTAGGAACTGAAAAAGCTTATTTGTTTTGTTGCTTTTATTTTATAAACAAAATCAGAAATGTTTTTGTTACATTTTATTAACAATGTGACAAATATATTTATAAACATTCTAGTAAGCCCAATAAATGGTTTCTCTAAGTTGAACTGTTGTGCATGAATGAGCCTTAACTGTCTATATTAGAGGGGTAATTGCAAATTAGAATATATATCAGATTTTTAGTTCATGAATTTAAAATACACCACAAAGCAGTCAATCAGAAAAAAACACTGTGAACAGAATACATACAATATATTTTCAGCAAACAATACTATTTAATGAGTAATATTCTTCATATAGTATGAACATGTTGATAGCATTTCACATAAGCCCTGGACAGCTTTTCATAGCACCCAAGCCATTCCAAGGTATCTGACCAATGCTTAACATAGAAAGCATTGAGATTTTGTTCATTGTATGATCTCTTCTGTTACATCCCAAGCTGTGTGTTAGCCACCTTCTGAAACCAAGCCCCTGCATGATTCAAAATTTATTCAACCACATTTGGACTGCTTTGTCAGATCTGCAAGCAAGTTTATTAAGTCATATTTTGTATACTTATTCATGTTTTCCTCTATTTTGACCATCTATATCAGGGGTGTCCAACATGCGGCCTCGAGGTGCGGCCCGCGTGAGATCGGCAGCCAGGATCACAAGCCCTGCTGCTTACTTGTGGGAGGGTCTATTCTCTGCTGCAGTCCTGCCTCCTCTGTGGGGAGAACGAGGGAGGTCGCGCCCCCTGCTGAAGTCTGCCTCCTCTGTGGGGAGAACAAGGGAGGTCGCGCCCCCTGCTGAAGTCTGTGAGCGGCATCGAGAGCTGTAGTAGGTAAGGGGGTGGGGGAGGTTGTTTGAATGAGTATGCCTGTGAGGGAATTAATGTGTGCATGAATGAATGAGTGTGTGTGTGTGATAGCATGGATGTGTAAGTGCTGGAACCTAGGCATGATGGGACTGTGATTGCTGTTAGCAATCACACTCCTATCATGCTAAGTCAGCCAGTACATGCTGAAACCTGGCTAGCTGCCCCCTTGTGTATTGATGCTGCCAGCAGTATGGGGTCTGCACTTACAGCCATCCTGTACCAGCATGTACTGGCTGACTTGGCATGATAGGTGTGTGATTGCTAACAGCAATCTGCTAACAGCAATCTGCTAACAGCAATCACAGTCCCATTATGCCTAGGTTCCAGCATTTACTGGTTGCCTGGGTATAAAAAGAGTGTGTTTGCTGTTAGCAATCACACTCCTATCATGCCAAGTCATATTGTTGATTTTTTTGTCCAATTGTGGTGTGTTACTTTTAATAAAAGTGTGGTTACACACTAAAATTGGACAAAAATTACTGGTACAATGCCTAGCCAACCAGTACATGCTGGAATCTGGGTATGCCTGAGATTGCTGTTAACAATCATAATATATAATTTTTTGGTACAATTTTGGTGTGCAACCTACTTTCATTAAAAGTATGTGGGGGGGTCATTTTCAGTTTTGGCTAAGTGAACACTGAATTTTCGGTTTTGGTCCAGAATTTTCATTTAGGTGCATCCCTAGGATAAATAGAACTATTTCATTTTAACTTATCCAGAATCCTGAATTTGTAGTCACAAAACTTTCTAGGCCCAGAAATCAGTGAGAGAAAAAGTAAAGGTTTTGTGTCATTTACTTTATTTTAATCTGCATATCTTATTAAAGGCCATATTTTCTCACAGTGAAAAATGAGTGCGGCCCTCGCACGTATACAATTCTGATGAAGTGGCCCACAGCAGAAAAAACTTGGACACCCCTGATCTATATATTTTGGGGAGATTGTTTCTTTTTTGGCCAAATGTTGGTATTCACCTTTTAAATGAACTCTCCTTTGTCCTGATCCCTCCCGACCTACTACAAGCCATAACTCTGCCCCTTTTGTATCTAAAAAACTTTATTTTATTACACTTCTTTCTCTTCTCTGGTAGCCTTTCTGTTACATTCCAAGCTGCGTGCTAGCCATCTGAAACCAAGCACATCTCTCTGTTCATTTTATTTATGCATCCTCTTCTGCATCTTGAAACCACTTAGCTCTAATTACTGCTACAAGAGACATCCAACTCCCTCTTTTCATCCCTCCTTTTGTTTCAATTACCCCTACTATTCCCTTAGATTGTAAAATCACGAACGGGGCCCTCAATGTCCACCATTCCTGACTGGAACTTTGTGTAAAAGTACCATAAGGCTAGACGGCAAGTTTACTGTCAGGGTTTTTAACCCCTGATGTATCTGTGTATATTAATGTATATTTGTTATGTATGTGTTAACTTCTCCATTGAAATTTTACAGCGCTGAGTAATTTAATAAATAAAACATAATAATAAAAAGTCATAATAATGATTTCTGATTAGAGAAGGATTACATTTTGGATTTATCTGTTAATGATAATGTTTGTGGCAGTGTGTTTTTTGTATATTCAGTTGTTTTGTACGTAAGATATGAACATTCACTGAAAGCAATTGGGAAAGAAGACATATTATGTATAACAGGTGATGGAAATGTGACAGACGACCTGAATAACTCCTAAGTACTCTATAGCTCCTGGACCCACCGTTTTACCTGCTTAGGTTTAGATGCAAATACTAAGAGCAGGGAATTAAGGATTGGCAAGGTTAAGTAAAGAAGGAAACCATGATAAAAATGTTGCTGAGAACTTATTAAAAATCCAAAAACCCAAGTTGCATAAAAGTTACCTTTTTACCAAGAATATTTTTAGCTAAACCTTCCAACATAGAAAAACATGTATTTTTAAGCAAAAAATAATAAATACTTGACATGTCAGTAAAAGCTTTTATTTCATGTAAAAAATAATTACTAACTTAATGTGCTATCTAAAAGACTATTTTGTAGAATATACACGTGCTGGTGTAGAAAACAGAAACACAATGCCTCTTCTTGTTACTTTCATATTTCGTGCATCAGAGGAACTGCGAATTCAAAGCTATGTACATCCATTTAAGCTCACAGCTGAATGACTGCTAATTACCAGAGCATTTGGATTTAAGCACATGCAAAGAGACAAAAGGCTTTTTTGACAAGACTGCCCTAAAGGCAGAGGTAGATGTAAGGCAGTGTCCTTGGTACATGGGCATTACATGGACAGAGCATCCTTGATGTAATACACAGCTTGATTAACCCCACTGGGTGCCCATTAGGGCACATGGATAGATGCCTTATAAGTATTTGAAAAGCCTGCTAAGTCAATAGGTACTTCTTTTGGTTATCCAAACTAAAATGCTTAAAGCCTCTTCAATCATCTTCGTTATCAAACGTTAATAAAGTTTTTGTCGGCTAAAAAACACTGCAAGAGAAAAAGGCATAAAAGGACATAATTTACTCATGGATGACAAGCCTCTCTTTCATCTGATGGATTGCTTTCCTATGTTCTGCTGTAATCAATGTCACATGGGTTTGTCTTTCTAGTCAGCCCTATTTTATTTTTCTCAAGGAGCTGTGTACTGTACTTTTACTAAAAAGGACTCTTAATCAAAGCTTACCTTATCCTGAGGTAATTATTACAAAGATTGTTGAATTAAAGATGTGAGTTTTGACACTTTGGCAGGGGGTAAGGGACATGGGTCTCTAAGGTCCAAATTATGCCTGAAACAGACCAATTAACACCATGCAACTTCTTTTATGTTAACTTCAATTAAGATTTCTTAATAAAATTAAAGTTCTTTTCTTCTTTATAATCTCAGAATGTCAGTAATGTACATCAAAGAAAATTGCCGTAGTCCGAGAACCATAGGTAAAACTGATTTGCATGAACAAGTCTGCATATTTCAAAGGCTCACAGAGCACATTTTGCATTTCTTATTATACAATATAAGATAATGAATTAAAAAAAGAATACTGTGCCTACAATAAGAAAAAAGTCAGATTCTCTGGACCGGGCTATAATAAAGGCAAGACGCTGCCATTGTTACTTTGTCATGATGTGAGATGTCTAATATTTATCAAAGAGGTTTGGCCCTTTTGGTAATGTACAGGTAATGAGAGACATCAAAATGAAGGGCAAGAAACGCTCCCAAATGTACTGTGCCAGAAATGCCCTTTTTCTACGTAGTGTAGGTCGTGAGAGAAAAGGAAATTTAATTTGCACAACCATGGGGCCGATGCTGTGTCATCGGTCTAAACCATTGAGCCTGTTTTGTGTAATATAGTTCAATGACTATTTACTTAACACCCTTGTGATATTTCCTGTTAATTTGCTATTCATGGAAGCACAAACTGTATTTCCCAGATAAACCTATTAAAGATGTTTTAATTAATCTCTGTAGTGTAGCAGATGTTTTATCTCTCATCAGAAAAAAAATAATAAAAATGGAGAAACAAAACCAGTTTGTCATAGGCTCAGCGAAGGTTATCTTTAAAAAGTTATATTCTAAATAGTTAAGGTACACAAAAACAAAACTTAAATTGTAACATTAGTACAATTCCTTAAATCTTAGAAAGCAAGAAAAACACAGAAGTGAGGGGTAATTTAATGTACGCTGCCATTTCTTTTTCTAAATACGTTTCTTTCTTGTTTAAATATTTTAATTTTATAAAAAGATCCAGAGCTGCAGTGAGTAAAAAAAAAAAAAAATTTCATTGGTGGATCACAGAAGCCATTGATTCGTCCATTTCGTCCGAATAACAAACCAAAAAATGCGACTCTGGAGGAAAGAAACGAAAAATGAACGTGCAAATCTTCATTCATTTGTTCCGTCGTCACGGCCGCAATTTTAACTGTACTAAGAGGAGAATCTCGCCCTTTTGCCTGCACTAAGAGGAGGGACATCGAGTGAGCTGATCTTTGTTTGTCCAACAGGTCAGTACTGTCACATCATGCTGAGGACTTGTCCGATGGCTGTGCTGCATCTTTCAAAGAAAAAAAAAGCAGACTAGTAATGAAGAGAGCCTATATAAGAGCAGAGCAGGCAGAGGATCCGTTCATTTCACTGTGACTGCTTTATGTGACATTGCTGTGCTGTGTCTGAGCAATTTACAGAGTGAGATTCTTCTGTTTGAAACTTGGTGAGCCTCAGCCTGCCATTTCTCAGTGCTAAGACTCTCTAAAGTTTTGATTTAATTAAAATCATTAATTAATTCAATTAAGGTAATTTAACCAGTCCAATACTATCCTTAACATTAACCCTAGAATTGCATTAAACTCTGTTAGCCAATAAATGGTATAATTTTAATTATACCTTTCTCCTGTTTTTCAATGGCTAACACGGTACAAACCTTTTTAACCTTAACCCTATAACTCGAAGTTAATTTTGACTCTCTTTCTTCCATCCATTGATCTGAAATCCAACTTCTTCTACGCCTTTATTTCTTGTTTCCATGCCAACCAGGTGGTTAAATGGCATTTCCGAAAATGAAAATGACGAATTTCAAACATGAATTTTCCGTTGGCGCCCAAGACTACTTCCCAGGATAGGGTAGGTACCTGGAGCTGCTAGTGTTAGGACTAGCCCCAGAGAGGTTTTAGTGGGAAGAAACTGGGTGGAGAGCAGAGGGAAAGGATTTTGGGATTAGTGATTTAAATACAGAAAATAAGACATGACTATGCCTGAGAACATCGGGTCATGGTGCCAAATTTCTGGGTTGAGGAAGCAGTGCTTAACCCCTTCGTGACAAAGGCTTATTTTACTTTTTGTACCCTTCGTGACAATGGCCGTTTTAACATTTCTGCGCTGCTCGTGTTTAGCTGTAATTTTCTTCTTTCCCGTTTACTGAACCCACACACATTAGATATTGTTTTTTTCAGGACAAGAAGGGCTTTCTTTAGATGACATTGTTTTGATTGTATCATATTATTTACTATTAAAAAAAGTATAAAATATGGTGAAAAATTTAGAAAAAAATGACTGTTTCTAACTTTTAGTTGAAAAATCTTTTACTCATCTATAAAAGGTAATAAAAAAACCTGCTAAATAGATTCTACTATTTGTCCTGAGTTTAAAAACACCCAATGTTTTTATGTTTTTTTGCTTTTTTCTGCACGTTATGGAGCAATAAGTACAGGTAGCATTTTGCTATTTCAAAGCCATTTTTTCCAAATCTGGTAATTCTTCCCCCATGTGCCATTTTGGGTATCTTTGAACCCGGCCAATGCAATTTACCCCATCAAATCATATATTTTTTAAAACTAGACAGCCCAGGGTATTCCAAATGCTGGTATTTTAACCCTTTCCAAGCACTTATTCTACCATCAGCCTTTGTCAAACTTTATGGTAGTAATTTTTTTGCATTTGTTTTTTCACACACATTTTACTTTAGGTATGAATAAACAGGTTCTGGTATATGTCACTATCATAAAACACCCCAATATGTGTTTAGCAACATCTCCTGAGTACAGCGATACCTCACATGAATGATTTTGCCTGGCTGTTTGGGGGCAAAAGGGCCACATTTGGGGCATGTGCATTTTTCAATGTTGAACTTTGGCATTTGGGGATCCAATGCCCATGCCCTATTTGGTACATCTTTGAGCCGGGCCATTTCAGTGTGCCCAATAAATCCATATATTTTTGAAAACTAGACACCCCAGGGTATTTCAAATGCTAGTATTTTAACTCTTTCCATGCACCATATCTACCACCAGTCTTTGTCAAACTTTGTGGTAGTCATTTTTTTGCATTTGTTTTGTCACACACATTTTACTTCAGGTATGAATTAAAAATTTCTCGTATATGTCACTATCACAAAACACCCCAATATGTGTTCAGCAACATCTCCTGAGCGCAGTGATACCTCACATGAATGATTTTGCCTGGCTGTTCGGGGGCAAAAGGGCCACATTTGGGGCATGCACATTTTTCAATGTTGAACTTTGCAATTTGGGGATCCACTGCCCATCCCCTATTTGGTACATCTTTGAGCCGGGCCATTTCAGTGTGCTCAACAAAACCATATATTTTTGAAAACTAGACACCACAGGGTATTTTAAATGCTGGTATTTTAACTCTTTGCATGCACACATTTTACCACCAGCATTTTTTCAAAGTTTGCAGTAGTATTTTTGTGTGTGTATTTTTCCCACACACACCTACTTTATGTATGAATTTACAGCTCCTGGTATATGCCGCTGTCACACGAAAACCCAATATGTGTTCAGCAACATCTCCTGAGTACAATGATACCCCACATGCATGGGTTTGTCATTTTTGGGGGGAACTAAAAGGCCACATTTGGTACGTGTGCATTTTTCTAATTGGAAATTAGATGTGTGGCCATCCTTCCCCCCGTGTTAATTGGGACCTTGTTGAACCCGGCCAATTCAATTTACCCCATCAAATCATACAGTTTTTAAAAGTAGACACCCCATGGGCATTTAATATGCCAGTATTTTAACTCTTTCCATGCGAGAATTGTTTTAAGCGAATATGCTAATTTTAGGACTTGCTCACAAAAATATATTTTTTATATATATATTTTTTTTTTTTGCCTTTGCTGTTTTTTTTTACATTTTTTTTCAACTTGAAGGTTCCCCTGATAGTGACATCAGTGGGAAATTATTTTTCCATTTTACTGGTTTTTTACTATTTTTTTTCTAATTATTATTAATTTTATTTTATTTTTAATTTATTTTTTCTAATCACACTGTGATTAGAAAGCTGAGCTCCATTGACTTGCATGGTTGAATGCAGTACCTATATTCAACCGGCAAGTGGAGCCAGAGTTCTCTAGAGGGTCTGGAGACCGTCTAGCGAACTTTTTAGTCTTTGTTGGTTTTTTTTCCCGGGCTTGCTGATGGCGAAGATCACCGGCAGCTGAGGCTGTGACCGCTCTCCGGAGCGGTCACACTCCATCCCCAGGTAAGTGTTTGGTGTCGCTGGATGCCTCCTGATCGAGGCATTCCAGCTACACCATTTAAGTTTAGGAGGCGGTCGTTGATCGCCTCCTAAACGCTTTTAAAACGGGCATCCGCCGCCATACAAAGTATGGCGGATGTTGACGCCCCGGGGAGGGGCCAGAGATGGCCCCTTTGTGCCGATAATGGCGTTGCTGAATGCCTCGAGGTCGAAAATAGATCGCTTTCTGCACCCGTTTAAAGACGTGCCGGTCCTGGCACGTCATTTGTCGTTATCGACTTGAATTTCCGTGACGTGCCCGGACCGGCAATTGTCATCAAGGGGTTAAGCACTCACAGGTGGCCGGAGTCTAGGTACTTAGGTATGGACAAGATAAACGATATTTAATTTTAAACCAATCATGAAGGCCGACATCAGCAAAACCTCCAATCAATTTAGATTGGGGATGCTACAGATGATGGCAAATAGAGCAATTGGCCTCCAGTTTTGCTGAGGGGGGAGCACTCTAGCTCTCACGGAGAGCTTTTGAGAGCACTCTAGCTCTCATGGAGGGATGCCATGGATGGATGGATGGATAGATAGAAATGATGAAATACTAAATACATTTCAGATTGTAAGTGATAGGTACCCACCCCAAACAAGCTTCAGCAATGGCTTTTGCAAGATTTTTAGGGTCTTAGTACTTTAATATGCATTTATGGATGGCGAGGCTGTTTTCTTTAAAAACGGTCAGTTTATAGTTTTTACAGTTAACTTTAAGGTGAATGCATAGTAAAGTACTTGTGACTACTGTAACATGCCATCTTCCAAAACACAAAAAGCAGATACAGCTACCTGATTCCTTGGGTTTTTGACGATTCTCTACTGCTACACTCAGGTAATCAGTTTTCAGGAAAGTGTTTTCTGCAAATGCTTACTGAGGTCTGAATAGAGTATAATACTTGTGGGGAGATGTGTTTAGCTGAAAATATTTCCAGCATGGAATATAGCTGGGGGCGGGTAAAAATGCAAATGCAGAGGGCCGGTGGCAGAGAACACAACACACCTACCTTTACCACCGCTCAAGCAGCTAATCTAGTGCGTCACTATATAGTTACCAGTTAGATTTATACAGCCACACACTCCAAGAGTATCAAAGTGTAGCGTGTGGCTATGCATTTCTAGTTGGCAACCACACATATGCCTTTAAATGGCCACTGGCCTGTAAAAAAAAAAAACTGAAAAAAACATGCAGACCAATCTCTGATAATTAATATGCATAAAAACTCATATATGGATATTGCCATATACACATGTAGCCAGTTGTGTAGCTAGACAACATATATATGGACAAACATTTGAACCATACTCAATATTAGGATTATTTATTAACAAAATTCTACTGTCAGAAATACCACTATGCTATTTCTAAACATGTTGCGGTGATGCTGTTTTCCTTTTACTATTGATCGACAAATCTCCAGACCCAAGGCTATATATACAGGCACATCATGCTGTTCGCAGAAGCCAGACCAATGTTACATGCTTTTCTTTTACATGAAAGGGTTTATCTATCATTTATTCAATATTACTACAGTACCATTACAACATTTCTGTTGAAGATCCCATCTCTGTTGAAAATTGTAAAATATCTTCAGTATAAATAGATCAAACAATCACACCAAGCAGATCACATTTCTAATTTTCTTCAGTATATCATTAGTTGCTTGAGAAAGCTATTAAGTAACTGTTTTCCCTAGAAACACGTATTATAAACTAATTATAATACAGATAATTAACAAGAAAAACTGTTTTTACTGTATTTAGAGGAAATATTACCCCACACGTGCAGCATGACACATCCCGGCTGGTACTGGCTTGATCTACAGGATACTGGTAGCCGTAAGGAAAATAATGTACCTCATATAATACGCCCCTGCCTTTTAGTTGAATAGCTCCCCAAAAACATCACAAAAAACAGGAGTGAATCCCTTGCCATATATGTTATCAAGTGGCAGGACATATTGGATGAGCTAAACGGTATAGTTTTGACTTGTTATTCTAGCTGTTTATTTTGTATAGTTCAATTTAAAACATGAAATGGAATAAGCAAGTGTTCCCTGTTGTCCTTGTCTGTTGTTATGTCCAAGTTTGAAATGGGTAGTAGGAAATTACCATATCTTGATGAGACGGTCCTATGTTTGCACCCATTCATCTGCAGTTTTGCTTGAAACCAAAATCTTTACCTTAATTAATGTTTAAATAAGCACTTAAAGTATTCCACATATATTCACCTAGGAACCTGTTAGCTTTCTATGCAGCAAAATAAGATTCCTCAATTTAGATCTGTAAACAGAATATAATTTAATCTGCACCACATATAGTAACATAAATTGTTATTTTGAGAATTGCTTGGCACATAGAGCATGCTGGTAACCATTCTATGAATAACCCCACCATGCACTTAGTTGGCAACAAGGCAGAGGCACAGAAATTGGTGTGTTTCTGTGCCAGTGCGATTCATAGAAGGCACAGGTCCAAGGAGCAGAACCTGCATTACCATAAATGTCTTTCTTCGAGTTCACCTATCAGATTAAGTTTAAGATCAACAAGTTTGGGGACAAGGGGTCCGAAGAAAGAAGAAACTGAACGAGAAACCTTTAGAACCAGGGCTTCACCAGGAGACTCTGGGTCAAAGGAAGAGAGCTCCCAGATATGGTCAAGATCCCAAGTGTGAAGAACCATGCATTAGGCCACATATAGATTGTAAATCAGGCATACGATGAAACCCAAACTTGCACCAGTGAATTTCTAGAAGGCAAAATAATATTCAGATGGTGCTGAACACATTCATGTTTATGATCATTGTGAGATAAAGTAGCTCACACTACCACCAAGTGGTCAAAGTTAGAATGCTAGAATTTTTACATGGAGGAAAAAGCATAACACTGTTAAAGTAACATTAAAGTACATTTTAAGAAAATAGCTAAGCCAAGTATTAAAACTGGCAGGATTGCTTTTTTCCAACACAACTGACTCCTCTATGCTCGTAGACCATCTTCTGGAGTGAAGATGGCAAGTAAACTTGCATTTTTCTTCTAAGCTCTTAAGGAACTTTTACTTTTTTACTTATACTGTAAGTTTTGTTTAATGTATTCTCCTTCCATAAATGTCCCTGTTATGGAAACACTAGAGTTATTCCTTGTCCTAAGACACTAGAGTAAAGGCTGTGCACCAGGAAGATTGACTTTGACATCCCTACACACAAAGACAGTTTATAGAGTATACTGTACAATCATATACACTTATTGAAGTGTATCAATAGCCTTGGGTACTGTCCAACCTATACCAAATAGTAGAACTTGATAATTTATATAAATCTTATCTGTCCATTTTGCTCTGAAGGTAAACACCTGAAGGGTGAAGGCATTTTTACACTTGAGGACGTCATCAGGATAGCAGGATATGGCTGATTATTTTTCCTTTTTTATTTTTTTACACATTTTTATTTATTTATGTATTGTTTTTGGTACTGCTCTCTTTATATTGAGTCTTTTCACACCCTAGGGATATCTTTTGAAACAGGGGAAACCATTATGATGTCTCTGTTGCAGTAAGAGAACCCCCTTGCTGTCGTCACTTTGAGAGCTGTCACATTCATTCGCTCATCGTGGGGGCATACATTTTAGGACCAGCTAGCAGAAGGGAGATCTAGCCCTGCTGATGTTTAAAGTGGGTAAGAGCACATCTTAATTTAACTGCTGGAATTTTGTGACATACTATTATCAGCATTAAAGCCTTTTCAGCTTGTATGACACTAATTTATTAGTGCTTGATCATGTAGCAAAAAATGTGAATAAGACAAATTTTGACATTTAAGAATTATTTGTGGGAAGGGTTTGGGTGCCCAACAGAAGGATGTTTATTTGAACTATGAAGAACAACATCTTTAAGAAAGGCCCTGATGTGTGATTTTTATGGTAGCCTTACAAGCAGAAATTCAAACTTCAGTGTAACACAACCACAAATGGTCACCAGTATCTTGTAATGGGTGCACTGACCTTCTCAACCGCGCCACTGTATTTGGATTTGTCTAGTCAGGCAACTGCTTTGTAACACATATGCCCTATCAGGGAAACTACCATGAAGTTCTGTTACCCAATAAGTATTCACAACACAGAAAGGTGTCTGCTTGAAATACGAGTGTCTTCTGAAGAATCTGAAATACATATACTGTTTTATCTACAAAGAAAACCCACTGAAACCAACCAGCAGATATAGCACATAATACATGAATGGGCTACCTTCACGATGCCAAAGATGCTTTCTCCTCACTTATCGTCAAGTAATGTTATACAGGCCATTATAGAACTGAAAGATATCAGGGGCCTATGCATGATTACCAAGAAACCGTTATGTGACGTGTCATCTGAGTACTATAGAAGAATAGAATCAAAGTTTATATCAAGCAGGTCTTTCATAAACGGTTCCTGATAATGAGATTAAGAAAAAGGGTTGTATGGAGTGAGACCTTCTGAAATCTGAAACTGTATTTTCGACAATGATGAAGGACATAAAGAATAACATTTAAAGTCTGGAGATGAAAGCTAGAGCAATAATCTGTGGCCAAATCAGTAAAATACAGAGTGAAAGTTCACTAGGTCATTTTTAAGATCATTAATGAACTGAGAGGTTAAAATATAATGATGTGGATTACTGGCAGTTTGCATGGAAAACAGAATGTGCATGGACATGTTTATACGATCATTAAATTAAATCCAAATGTTAGTTTTCAATTCTGCAGTCACTTACCTACCAGCTAACGAAAGCAACATAAAAAGAATGTAGAATTCTGATCCACAGGCATTTAGAACTATATGCACATAATAATTTATGCATTTGAAACAAAGTGAGAATTCAGGTATTATAACCAATATATAGGTAAGGTGTAGAACATCTAAAAACAGAATGAGGTGAATAATTTGAAAATAGATTAAAACACAATTAAAAAATGTAGGGTAATTTGTTAAAACTGTGCACAGAAAAAGTACACATATCCCTTACGTTTTGATAAGGCATGTCCTTACAGTCAAATGGAAAGTTTACAGCTTTTTTTTTTTTTCTAGTTTATAGCATTATTTTTGAAATAATGTTTTAATGACTGGGCTGAGGTTTATTTGAAAGCTTATTGTCTATAAAAGGACAAAGCACATTTGATCTCAACAAAGGCAATTATGTGATTTGATTTGTGAGGAGAAAAATGTAATATAGAGTAATAAAATGAAAACAATATAAAGTAAGAGCCAGGAATATTAAATTACCTAATCGCATGACTCATAAACACAGAAGAATCAAGGTTTATGTCTTGTAGTGTGGAATTACCAATCAATATTAAGGTTTATTTAGGCCATCTAACTTTAATAGCTCAAATGAAGTTGTTTTCCCATTTCTTACAAATTTTATTTTACTGTGAACAAAAAATGAAATTACGTAGGTTTTATTGAAGACCAAATAGTTTTTTTTTCTTTTTAGATTATTTCACAATATTGTCATGTAGAAGGCTGGTAAATCAATACCAGAACAAGCTGGCTTAAATAAGATGGGTACAAGATGTACCGTTCCAGAGTTCTCATCAAAAACTGTTGTTTTTTTAACTGAAGTGTACATTACAGCATAGGTCCGTATAAGGGAAAGAGCAACATATAACTATGGTAAGTGCAAACACATTTGGGCATTCAATATTTTTTCCCTTTCTTTATCTTTTTAATCAAATATGAGGATTATTTTAAGCAATATGTTTTGGTAGCAGAACTTAGTAGCAGGGTATGAGCAAAGGAACACAATTGGTACTGCAGCAAATAGACCACAGGAGAAAAGTAGGAGGATAGTCAGGCATAAGTTGAGGTTAAACCAGGAGATAAGATGACTATCATGCCAAATCAGAAATGAAAATGTGTAGTCAGCAATGAGTTGGTGTCAAATAGAAATACCAAATAACATCATAATGAATCAGGATCTAGAGGCAAAACAAACAAATGTGCAGAGACCAAACCAGGTAATAGATACAACTTCAAAACACCGATTCAGAAGGGTAACCAGAGATAAGTCAAAAAAATCAAGTCTGGAGTTGAAGGAACGGATCAGTAACAGGGGATGAGCAAATAGGAATTACCATTAGTGGGAATTACCTTACTGGGAAAGGTTTTACACCTGAGCATTGCACCACCCTCTTGGCAATTACCAGAGTGTCTGTGATGCTACCCGAGGTGTCCAAGGTTTGAATGTGTAGGCACAACTCTCATCTTCCTTGTAGAACAAATGACATGCACACGACTCCCAGTCCAACGCCTAAGATGGGAGCTGCGGAGGAAGCACACAATACATGCTTGCCAAGTACATTACATTTTTCATGAAATATATTTATATAAAACATGTATAAAAAAATGGTATTCTTTCCCTTTTTTGTGTGCGTTCTTGGATTATTGCCTATTATATATATATCGTGATAGGTCCGACTTGCCTTCTTTCCATTTGGGCACCTTGAACTTTAAAGCCCCTTCATTGTATTGTTTTCTCACCACTGATGGAAATGTGCAGAAGGCAGTCTTTCACTGAGCCAATGGTGGATCTGAATGGCAGTGAGTACACCATGTGGGCTCAGGCAGCAAAGAATGTGTGCAAGACAAGGAGCTAGGGGTGGAGAAAGAGTCAAAAAGGGATGATTCTGCAGAATCCCTGCATGTATTTGCAAGAAGGACCCAGGAAAATGTAAAGGGGAGCCATTAAAGTGCTTTGCTACATTGTGTGTGATGTAATCACAGAAATATGAAGACTGCAAATGGCGCCCACCTCCCCATATGGACGCTCACATGGATTTCATGTAGATAGTTTTGGACATTTTCCAGCAAACAATAGCAAGAGAACGAGCTTTATGCTGTACAGCATGCATGCACAAGTGTTGGGAATGGCCTTACACATGCCCCCGGTGCATTCTCTTTTGTGACTGGGCTTGGGGCTCAAGTGAACATAAATTTGTGAAACAGGCTTGGACAGCGACATGAGCGGATGGTTAAAGATGCAGGAGATTTGTACAGAAACATTATGTAAAGCATGACAAAGGTGTAAGAAATTTTGTTATTTAGTAAATTTAATTAAATATAAGCAAATAAATAACATTTGGCATTCCAGCTCTTTTAAGTAATAAAACATCTTTGCCTTAAGAGTTTGCTGGCTGTGCATTTATTATTACACTATGTTGCCATTTTTTTTTTGTCGTAAGAGGCAAGACAATCGCTGACAATGAAAACTTTTCTTCTTGCATTAATGTGCAACGAGATTTAAGGTTGTATTCAAATGAAACATGAATTTTGCATTCTGTGCACTTTATTCTTTCTGTTGTTTCTTCCTTTGAAGCATGTGTTTAATGTCTAGTGATTGTAACATATCCATTTCATCTACTTAAATAATCCTGGCTTGTGGCTAGACTACCCTATTAAAGGTAATATTTCACTTACTCGTAAGGCAATTGGCTAACCTTTCATAGATTAGTTATTTGGGAGAATGGATCTTCATAACTCATAAGCATTATTATGAGGTTCAGTGATTATAACAGGTATTTAACTGAATGCATTTCAATTGAAGGGAATCAAGGCCTGTTATGATATTTATTGTTATATTTGCATTAAAACCTCATCCAGTAAAAAGCTAGTAATTGCTTATGACGGAGTGAAATGTACTGTAAGGAGTATTAGAAGACGATTGTTTCTGTAGTCTGCATAATAATGTGGTATATCTGATGTGAGAGCTTTTAACCATCTGAACACAGGGAAATTCCCTCAAAATAGCTTACATTAATCATAATTATGTTAGACTATGAAATGTTTTTGCCAAATTAATTTTTTTTTTTTTAAAGATGTAAAGAGTTTTAAAGAATAAATGTATATAATGCTATGCAATTCAGCACTTTTATGGAAAAGATGGCTTCATTATGATTATACACTGTGTAATGCTGATATTTGGGTGATGCCTACAGGCATTAGACATAATAGAAGTCCATAAAAAACACGTAAGATACTAGTATTTTTTTCTACATAAAACGTATTTGTGTTTTTGTTACATGGCCCCCTAAGCACCCTACTAATTTCAAGCAGACATGTGCAAAAGGGTCTGAAATGATCCCGACTAATTTTTTGGTTCATTTTTGGCAGATTTGTTTTCAGGCAAGAATGACGTTCCCTGCCTATTTGGTTCAGATGAAAATCAGGGGAGGGCATTTTTAATTCGGGAATTAAATTTGGTGCTCGGTGCCCACATTCGCACTCATTCTCTTTCACTGTCTCTAAATGTTCACCTACTTTCTCTGCCGGTCACGTCTGCTTCCGCTTCCGCATCTTCTTGTTCTTCATCTTCTCTCTTCGGAGGAAGGAAGGCAAACTTCCGACAAAATCACTGCACTTTTGGTGACGGAAGAGACGCCATTTTGGCAGAAGTTCACACCAGATTATGTCCACGGAGATGCGGATGCAGATAGAAAAGAGAAGAAAAAACGAGAGAAGATGAAAGGTAGAACAGAGAAGCTGCAGAAGTGAGTGGTCGGCGATAGAGATAGGCAGAGAAGGTAGGGAAACATTTAGCGAACGAGAATGATAGTGTGTAAGAGAGTGAATGAGAGTGTGAGTGAAAGGGCCTGTGAATTTCATAGGAAAATTCTAAACTTTTTGTTTCTACATGGATTGATGGTGGGTGCTTGTAATCTAGCTAATACTCAGAGCTGGTAAGTTTTGGCCACGCTATAGAATCATAAATTTTGATATTTGCCCTTACACACAAACATCCTGGCTTACACTTGCCCTTGCAGCCACATACTTGCTTGCCCTTAGACATACTTTCCATAACATACAAACACTTTCACAACACAAGCATACTCTCTCTAATTGTCTGTCTCACCATTTTCTTCTCTTCTTCATTTTTTCTGCCTATCTTCTTTCTTATCTCCTCCCTTTTTCATTATCTCTCTCCTTTCTTCCCACCTCTCTCTTCCTCATTCTCTCTCCCATTTCTCTCTATCGCAACTGACTCTGGCACTATAGATACACACATACACTGACCCACCAATTTACATATACATACACATACATACTACCCGAGGTACACTCTAACTCTAAAACTATAGCACACACAAAAATAAATAAATAAAATACACAAATCTCCTCTTCCTTTTACTTCCTCAGTCTGTCTACTCTGTTGCTCTGTGTGCAAGCTGTTCACCGATGCCTCTCAAAGTAAATGTATTGCGGGCACTTGTGTGCCGTGCACCTGCCGAATGTGCCTCAGGGCCCCCCATTAGCCAAGACACCAGTACTAGGCCAGTGGTAGATGCAGAGCCAGACCTCGGGAGGGGCAATCACACCAACAGACACCTAGAGACACACACATCCATGCACACACGCTAACACACAGACACTCAACGCTAACACACAACCAGACACTCACACCAACACAACTAGACATTCAACACTAACACACACTTAATACTAACACACATGCACACACACACAACAGACACACATGCTAACATAACCAAAGACACATGATCACACGCTGACATAACATCACACACTTTTACTAGCATACCTAGATACATGCTGTCAGACATCACCCAGAGTCCCACAGACCGCAAGACGTGGCCGCCCCCTTTAAGAGGCCTGGCTGGACTTAAACTCACTATGTCGTCACCTAGTTCTGTTATGGACTGAACTCCGCCTCTCTCAACTGGCCTTGTCATCAGGCTTTAAAAGCAGTATTCCAAGACATAATGCACCCTTCATTTTGGCCCAGTTAGAGGGAGATCTCCTCAACTGGCCCTGCTCTGCCAGTGGCAGGTAGTCGAGTCTGCCTTTGGAGAGAGCTTGAAGGGTGACAGAACCCCTTCCCTGGAACTTACCTTCAGTGCATGGAGCCACTAGGTATTAAGACTGACCTTGTCTAGCTGCGGCACCCCCTTGATTAAGGTGTCCCAGCCAGCTGCCTGGGCCGCCTGGTACTAAGGCGGCCATGGTTGGATGCCCAAAACTAACTGTCTTTTGTTTTTACATGTATCAGAAGCATCCCAATGCCTAAAACAAGCGTGTGCAAGAAAAATATAATAGAAAACTCATTTTTCCCATGATGAAAAATCTCGACCAGAGTAGATTGATTTGTATAGCGTCATGCCTGTGCCCTAAAACTAAACCTGGCTCAAAGGAACTGAAAGATGTTAATAATCTGTCCACTGAATGACTGGAAAGTGTACTATGCGTACAGTTGGAGTCTTGCTGCTCAAAATAGTTAACTATGAAAAGGCCAATGTGCATGTTTAACTCATGCACACTAACCACAAGAGTACTTTAATTAACACTGAATATCTCTATCAAACAATAGATATACAACATGGGCTTTATGCATTTTGCTATCACCATACCCGAACATGCAATTTCAAATAAAATCTAAAAATAAATATTACAATTTAAACTCATACCAGGGGGAATCATAAAAACAGTACAGAGAAATGCATGTGTGATACTAATATTTTACTGGCTTCCTTTTACATAATGAAATATTTTCTCAGTCATGCTATAATAAAAGTTTAGACTGAATTTGCAGATTTTACCACAATTCTCTTTATGCTCCCAGTTGCCACTTGTTTGGGGAAGATGAAAGTTGAGTTGAAATATGCACCTTTCCTGTTTTCATCTCTAATTGAATTCTCTAGTGACCCCTGATTCCCTATGGCTGTATTTCGGGTTTTGATGATGAGAAATAGAATTTTTTATTTGGATAATACAATTTTCTCACTTGCTGTAAGCGACCTTCAGCTCAATTTCCTTTCCCTAGAGATGCCATATATTATAGAATTGAATCAAATTCCTTATTCATAGAAAAAAAAAAGTTCCAATTTAATCTGAATATTCAGCATTTTTCACTGGTCAAGGTGATGGATGGCATATTGAAATACTTTCAGTTCAGGTAATAAAATGCTAGAATTTAGGTATGTATTAAAAAAAATAATGAAGCATATTCAATATTTTCCAAAGCCTGTGCAGTAGAAATTCCTCAGCCAAATCAATAGCTTTTCTTATTACTCTACCAATAACATCTCCATGGCAAAATGTCTGTAGTCAAAAATTAAGATATAATGTAAGCTGAAAAATTTTGCAGTTGTCAATAACAAAAAAAATGCCATATTTATCTAGGTGGATTTAAGAGGTTTTCTATGTATATATATATATATATATATATATATATCAGGGGCGTAACTAGACGCCTCAGGGCCCGGGTGCGAGAATCTGTTAAGGGCCCCCCCACCCCCTCACCCCCCCAAAAAACATGATTTTTACCCAACAATTATTTTTCAACTAATTCAACAAATTCAATTCACATATTGAATCATATCTGTAAAAAAATCAAAGAAAAAGGGGCGCATGTACAAAGGGCATAATCCAGGGGTGTCCAAGTTTTTTCTGCAGTGGGCCACTTCATCAGAATTGTATACGTGCGCGGGCCGCACTCATTTTTCACTCTGACAAAAAATATGGCCTTTAATAAAATATGCAGATTAAAATAAAGTAAAATGACACAAAACCTTTACTCTTCCTCTCACTGATTTCTGGGCCTTGAAAGTTTTGCGACTACAAATTCAGGATTCCCTAGATTTATTCTAGGGATGAACTAAAATGAAAATTCTGGACCAAAACATTCAGGGTTCACTTAGCCAAAACTGAAAATGACCCCCACCTTTAAAAATAATAATAAAAACTCACATGTTTAATAAAAGTAGGTAACACACAATTGGACAAAATTAGCAATATGACTTGGCATGATAGGAGTGTGATTGCTAACAGCAATCACACTCCTATCATACCCAGGCAACCAGTAAATGCTGGTACCTAGGCATGATGGGACTGTGCTCGCTGTGATTGCTGTTAGCAATCACACTCCTATCATGCCAAGTCAGCCAGTACATGCTGGTACAGGGTGGCTGTAAGTGATGTGCAGACCCCATACTGCTGGCAGCATCACTACACAAGGGGGGCAGCTAGCTAGGTTTCAGCATGTACTGGCTGACTTGGCATGATAGGAGTGTGATTGCTAACAGTAGTCACAGTCCCATCATGCCTAGGTTCCAGCACTTACACATCCATCCAGTAAATGCTGGAACCTAGGCATTATGGGACTGTGATTGCTGTTAGCAATCACACTCCTATCATGCCAAGTCAGCCAGAACATGCTGGTACAGGGTGGCTGTAAGTGCAGACCCCATACTGCTGGCAGCATCACTACACAAGGGGGGCAGCTGGCCAGGTTTCAGCATGTACTGGCTGGCTTGGCATGATAGGAGTGTGATTGCTAACAGCAATCACAGTCCCATCATGCCTAGGTTCCAGCACTTACACATCCATGCTATCACACACACACACACACACTCATTTATTCATATAATCATTAATTCACAGATTCATTCCCTCAATCACACACACTCATTCAAACACCCTCCCCACCCCCTTACCTGTACTGCAGCTCCCTCGATGCCGCTCACAGACTTCAGCAGGGGGCGCGGCCTCCCTCTGCCTTCTCTGCTAAAGCACAGAGGAAGTAGGATGTCACGTGAACTCCGCTTCCTCTGTGCTGTCCAGAAGACCCTCCCACAAGTAAGTAGCAGGGCTTGAGGTGCAGCTCGTGTAAGATCGGTTGCCCTGGCTGCCGATCTTACGCGGGCCGCACCTCGAAGTCTCGCGGGCCGCATGTTGGACGCCCCTGCCTTATTTAAAAAAAAAAAAAAACTCAAAAAAGATTTCGGGCGGCCCCTTGGCTTGGGCCCCCCTGCCGCCGGGGCCCGGTCGCAGTCGCGACCCCTGCGACCCCGGTAGATCCGCCATTGATATATATATATATATATATATATATATACATACAAAACCTCTTTTGCACACAGAGCAACAGAGTAGACAGACTGAGGAAGTAAAAGGAAGAGGAGATTTGTGTATTTTATTTATTTATTTTTGTGTGTGCTATAGTGTTAGAGTCAGTGCTTATGTATGTGTATGTATATGTAAATTGCTGGGTCAGTGTATGTGTGTACCTATAGTGCCAGAGTCAGTCAGACAATTAGAGAGAGTGTGTTTGTGTTGTGAAAGTGTTTGTATGTTATGGAAAGTATGTCTAAGGGCAAGTAAGTATGTGGCTGCAAAGGCAAGTGTAAGCCAGGATGTTTGTGTGTAAGGACAAATATCAAAATTTATGATTCTATAGCGTGGCCAAAAATTACCAGCCCTGAGTATTAGCTAGATTACAAGCACCCACCATCAATCCATGTAGAAAGAAGTTTAGAATTTTCCTCTGAAACTCACAGCCCCTTTCACTCACACTCTCATTCACTCTCTTACACACTATCATTCTCGTTCGCTAAATGTTTCCCTAACTTCTCTGCCTATCTCTATCGCCGACCACTCACTTCTGCAGCTTCTCTGTTCTACCTTTCATCTTCTCTTGTTTTTTCTTCTCTTTTCTATCTGCATCCGCATCTCCGTGGACATAATCTGGTCTGAACTTCTGCCAAAATGGCGTCTCTTCCGTCACCAAAAGCGCAGTGATTTTGTCGGAAGTTTGCCTTCCTTCCCCGGAAGGTTATATATATATATATATATATATATATATATATATATATATATATAAACAAAAAATAACAAATAGCCCTGCACTCCTACCTAAACATAAATAAGGTGACAAATACTAGATTCATAGTTCAAAAAACATGGTGCCCGGTGCTTGGCTAAAAGCAAAGTAACAATAATCTAAAAGTAGTAAAGCCAGCACTCACGGTCTTCAATAGTGCTTCATTTTTATTTGCAAGACGCCAAGAACGTTTCAGTCCACCTCGTGGACTTTCCTCAGGACAAGGTGGACAGAGCTCTATTTTGTCCATGTTTCTGTGGTGCAGCATGACAGTACATATTGTTCCTCTATGCTTGTTTTGTATGGAGAGATGTTAACATCACAGTTATGTTCCTCTTCCGTTGGTTGTTGTTTCATGTCTACTTTTTCCCCTCATAGTTTGTTGTTTTTTTGTCTTTGTTTTTATGAGAAGTGTTTTAAGCTTCATGTAGTATAATTGTAGTTTATGCTTCATCACACCCATGTATCGTTCCAGTTGTGTGTTGAGTGTACTGATTTCTGCTTGTATTTTCTGGTTGTAGTAAATTGCGATGGAGGGGGTTCTGTAGCCTTTCAGAGGTCATGTTGCAGAGTTGTTGTGCATTCTGGTTGTTGTACATATGCAGTATTGGGTTCTTCAGAATGTGGCCTTTTGGGATAAGGGTTTATGGATGTCACTTTCCATTTATGCTAGGTTCTTCAGGTGGGTTTTAGCTTCAATAGTGCGAGGTACATTGTGGTATCTTCCATGGCAATAAAGGTATAGGAGTTGTACCATGTTGGCCATAGAAAGAGAGAAAGCTTTCAAGACTATCTAGATTTCTTTTACATACATATAAACAGACACACACACTATATAGATATATACACGTACACTATATGGACAAAAGTATTGAGCTACACCTCTTAATTATTGAATTCAGGTGTTTCAATGAGACCCATTGATACAGGTGAATAAAATCAAGCACCTAGCCCTGCAGTCTGCATTTTCAAACATTTATGAAAACAAACGGGTCGTTCAGAAGCGCTCAGTGAACTCAAGTGTGGTACTATGATTATTATTATTATTATTATTATTATTATTATTATTATACTTTATTTATATAGCGCCAACAGTTTACGCAGCGCTTAATACAATACATAAATTCAAGGGATATGACAAGACAAGAATTGACAGACTAAGACAAACCGATACATTTGGTGGAGAGAGCCCTGCTCGCAAGCTTACAATCTAGAGGGAAATGGGGTGACAAACATAAGGCATAGAGAAAGGGTGAGAGGTATTGTGGGGGTTGTATCGATGACAAGGAAGTTCTAGCAGCTAAGATGGTATGCTTCTCTGAAGAAGTGGGTTTTTAGATGTTTCTTGAATGTTGGGAGGGAGGGAGAATGCTGAAGGTTCCTTGGGAGAAGATTCCAGAGATATGGGGCAGCTCGAGTGAAATCTTGTAGACGGGAAAAGGAAGAGGTGATGAGTGAGGAGGAGAGCCTTAGCCCATGGGAGGAACGTAGGGATCGAGTAGGAGAGTATTTGCTAATGAGGTCAGAAATGTACGGAGGAGCAGTATTATGGATGGCTTTATATGTCAGTACCAGGATCTTAAATTTAATTCTAAAGGTAATTGGGAGCCAGTGGAGGGTTTCACAGAGGGGGGAAGCAGAAGAGGAGCGACGTGCAAGGAAGATGAGCCTAGCAGCCGCATTAAGGATAGACTGTAGAGGAGAGAGTCGAGACAGTGGAGTGCCAACCAGAAGAGTGTTGCAGTAGTCAAGACGGGAAATGATAAGGGAATGAACCAGGGTTTTTGTGGATTCTTGGGTGAGGAATGGGCGGATAGGATCCCACCTTTGGCATTGTGAAATTTCATCCCTGCTAGATATTCCATGGTCAACTTCCAGTTAAGGAAATCTTAATGCTTCAGAATACCAAGACATTTTGGATAATACTAGGCTTCCAACTTTGTGGGAACAGTTTGGGAAAGAGCCAGGCCTTCTCGTCCAACATCAGTGACTAACCTCACAAATGCTCTACTGGATGAATGGGCAAACATTCCCACAAAAACACTCCAAAATCTTGTGGAAAGCCTTCACTTGGAAGCTGTAATATCTGCAAAGGGACCGATTACATATTAATTTCTATGTACTTAGGATAAATGCCCCAATACTTTTGTCCATATAGTGTATACATATATATATATATACATACACTATATGGACAAAAGTATTGAGACATCTGACTATTACACCAACAGTGTGTATATATATATATATATATATATATATATATATATATATATATATATACATATACAGTATATACACACATACACATCTGTACAGTTTATAAAGTTACTTGCAGGTGTTGGCAGAAACAGGTTTTGTATGATTGTCACAGTCTGGCCTATGCTCTAAGCAGAGGTATTATTCAGTAGAGACTTTAAAATCTTCCAAGAGCAGACAAGATCAAGCGTATTCACGGTGGTATGGCTGTAGGCAAGAGACTTTAAAATCTAACACAGAACTGAAGATCGATCCTACACTAGTTGTATACCAGAGTATAAGTATTTTAGAGTATAAGTATATACAGACTGAGTATTCTTTATCTGACCTCTCCTGTAGTCAGTAGATTATTTCCATGTCTTTTTTTCGTGTAGCCTTAAAAGAACAGTTTTTGAAAGGATTCCTTGATACAATAACAGCACGAGCATATAGATGAGCAAACACAAATGTCAGCCCAGCTGAAGTACTAGTAATAGTGCGTGCTTGGATTAGCTAAAGCATCTCCTCCTCTTTTGTACTATAGTCTTTTTAACAATTTTATCAATAAACCAGACAAGTCCTGCTTGGATCACATGCAGCTCAACAAGCTCAGTCCCATCTTGACCAAAATTATACATAGAGTGCAGTGAATATCCATTTTCTTTACAAACAAGAGAAGGAGGAGGTATATACCAACATTATTATTACTATATTTTTTATGTTGCCATAACACATGCACATAAAATAACCAGGCAAGATGGTTTATTTCACAAGATAAAATGAATAACTGCTGAGCTGAAGTATTAACATAAGAACATTGAAGGAAGTATTAGTTCCTGATCGCCTATTCTAAAGTTTACATCGCCTATTCTAAAGTTTACGGTGCAGTCAATGCTCTCTGTACTAATAGATTCAATACATTTAGAAATTAGAGCAATATCTGGATGATATGCTTTCCCGTAAGTGATTACTTGATCTGTACATAACTGATTTTGCATTTCATTTTTTTCAGAATAGATGTTTTGATGGAAAACAATTTCATTTACAATTCAAATCATATCACACACACATTCTGCTGAGTCTCCTAGCATCGTCCTGTCAACCAGCCTCCTCCCTGTGGGGACCTGTCTGTACTTCCTTGGATCATTGTGGGTGCCAGAGCTTTCAAAGTGAGCTAAACACCTCTGATCATCAGCTAAAATGTGTCAGCTTCCAACATCTTCTTTTCTCTAAAGGAAAAAAATGCAGATTCAATTACAAGTAAATTAGGCTCCATAGAGGAGTGTTTAGTGCTCACAGTGCAAAATACAAAGGTTTCTTAAATTAGTACTACAAGCAGGCAAATATAAAAGTTATAAAAATATGGGTAAGTGTACCGTCTGGATGGATGTGGCCGGGATGTTATAGGTTGGTCTATGGGTCACGGAAAGTTAGTACTTATTATTTCCCACACCACATGGGGTGGAAGAAAAGGGGAAGTGATTGTTGCCCTATTGGTTAACAAGGGGTCTAGAGGACCACACTTTTATGTTTTGTTATTTATTTATTTTAATTTATTTAAGGTTGTTTCCCCCCCCCCCTTTAGTTTAGGAAGATGCAGATGCAAATTGTCATTTAACTCAAGGTCACATATACTAGCAAATAAACTCAAGTATTAATGAAAGTGTATGCATAACTTAACAGACTGACCTCTCTGTGAATAGACCCAAATTATTTTACAGTAGTACTTTACTAACAGTGAAATTATTTTTTATGTCAGGTATTAACATTATTTGGAATTAAGTAACCTGTAATGAATCATTTCAAATGTGATATACCAGTGAGGAAAAAAACAACTGGGATAATCTGGTATCATTAAAGCAGAGTACAAGCAACTCTACATTATTGACATTTTCCTTGCATGGTGACTTAACTCATTCCATAAAATGTTAAGATAATTCTCAAGTTTCATCTTGTGTGTTAGTATGAAATGTAAAGTAATATTCCATGTATCGACAGTGCTTTTATAATTTTAAAAAAATAAAATGCTTAATATAAAACCTTTCAAAAACTACCCAACCAATTTTTACAAAACAAAGTTATACAGGGATTGAAAATCTTACAATTTTTTTTATATATTATATAGCATATATATATATATATATATATATATATATATATATATATACTATAAGTTGAGAGATATGAAACTGTGTCTTTTTATTTTTTATAAACTATTAAAGGTTTGCAAACACATAAAAAGATGGGAAAAAAGCATTGTAAAGCCATGGTGGATTCTGGGGGACAGCGGGTGTTTTATGGATGACTCAAATGTCCCAGTACATATCCATCTTATTGATGGGAACCCTCTGGCATCTGGACCTGTTACCCAAGTTCACCTGGGTTCAGGAAATCTACAGTTCAACTATTCTCACTTATTCTGGAGTTCCTTGGCATTTCTCTCCCCCTACTGTAAGACACACTGTCTACAGATAACCACACCCTTGAAGGGACAAAACGTCTCTGTCGAGCCCAGTAACCAAGAAGTGACGACACTTACCATTCCTCTTCCCTATCGGCCCTTCTCTGACATATTTGAGAAAAAATGGGCTATTTATCACCACACCACTGATACAACTGGCCAATCGACCTCTTGTCCAGTGCTCCGATCCCATATGGACGTATATATCCTTTATCTGGACCAGAACTATGAAGCAAGGCCTACGAGACAATGATGCCCTCAAAAAGGGATTTATTCTCCTGCAGGAGCGGGGATCTTCTTTGTTGGAAAAAAAGGATGGTGGTTTAAAACCCTGCGTGGACTATCGGGCTCTGAACTTCATCACTAAGAAGAACAGATACCCCTTGCCATTGATACCTGAACTACTGGACCCAGTATGGCTATATATCTACTCAAAAATCGATCTTTGTGGAGCCTACCATCTAGTCAGAGTAAGGGGGATGAATGGAGTACTGCATTCCGCTTCCGATACGGGCATTACGAAACTGGAGAAATGTATATTTGAGACATCACAGTTGAGTTCCTTGGTTTTCTACTAACCCCACAAGCTCTTGGGAAGGACGACAGAAAGATCGAAACCGTCCTCTACTGGGCCTACCCTAATACTAAGAAGGAGGTTCAATGTTTCAGTTTGGCTAACTTTTACCGCAAATTCATCAGGAATGTCTCCAACCTCTTACCACTACAGTAATCAGAAAAGAACACCAGTTCCTATGGAGACCAGAGGCCCAGGAAACATTTAACCATCTGGAAAGACTATTCACCACCGCTAGATCGCCAGGTGTGGAGTGTTAAAAGATTAACAAGAAATAAATAGATCAAAGACAAAAGAAGTGGGTTAAATGAAGAATGTATTCCTAATTGATCAACACGAGTGATCACCGGGTTTGACCCAGAGATTGCACCGTTTCTCCAGTTACCGACCCCACCCTCCGGTTGGCAGGAGCGGGGTCTTGACACGCCCCACTCCCCGCCCATTTTCCCTTGAATTATGGGTCGTTTCCAGCAGACGTCAGCGGGACCACCCCTGACATCAGCGGGACCTCCCCTAACGTCAGCGGGACCTCCCCTGACGCCAGCGGGACCTCCCCTGACATCAGCGGTTTGGCATCAACCGTGTTTGCAGGAGGAGGAATGCTGTTTATGACCCCACAATCCCCACCGTCTATTATGCTGGGGTCAGGTGAGGAAACCAGTATGCAGGGATAGGGGCGAAGTGTATAGCCGAATGTAGGTAAAGTCCAGTAACACGTACCAGAACCAGAGCAGCCGGATAGCAAGCGAGGTCTGGCAACAGGTATTAAGTCCAGCGTATCCAGGTAGCAGGTGAGAGTAGTCAGGTATCAAGCAAGGTCCGGCAACAGGTATCAGGTGAGAGTAGTCAGGTATCAAGCAAGGTTCAGCAACAGGTATCAGGAGAGAGTAATCAGGTATCAAGCAGGGTCCGGCAACAGGTATCAGGTAAGAATGGTCAAGTATCAAGCGAGGTTCGGCAACAGGTATCAGGAGAGAGTAGTCAGGTATCAAGCAGGGTCCGGCAACAGGTATCAGGTAAGAATGGTCAAGTATCAAGCAAGGTTCGGCAACAGGTATCAGGAGAGAGTAGTCAGGTATCAAGCAAGGTTCGGCAACAGGTATCAGGTAAGTAGACATCCAGGACAAGGTAATAGGGAGCTCAACCGTTAAAACAACCGAGCACTGAATGAGTGTCAGTGCTCGGCTTTTAAATGTGCCGCTTCCCAAGACCCCGCCTCCTGTCTTGCCGGTGTCCAATGGACATCCCGGCGTCTCCACAGGGGTATGAGAGAGGAAGGGGGACGTGGCGTGCAGTACCACGCACGTCCTTCTCTCTGTGGCGGTTCGTTGTTACGAACCGCCGAGCACCGGTACCGTGAGGCATCGGTGCCGCGTCGTCCCGCTGTATCCGGGGGATCGTGGGTGTCGGAGGACCGAGGAGGTAAGTATCGAGTACCCGCTAGTGGCGGGTACTCGGGGGACATGCTCCGTACGGGGCCGTGACAGGCTCCCCCCCTGAGGAGAGGTCTCCGGCCTCTCAAGGGACCAGGCTTGCGAGGGTGACGTAAATGGAACGAACGGATTAGGTCGTCAGCGTGTACCCCTCGGGCATCCTCCCATGAATTTTCGTCATCATCGTACCCTTTCCATTGGATGAGGTATTGGAGACGTCCTCTGTGGTGTCTGGAGTCCAGGATCTGGGCTATTTCATATTCTTCGGTATCATCACAGTGAACAGGAGCAGGGGGATCGGGACGTCTCCCAGGAAAAGGATTGGCGTGCCACTGCTTTAATAACGAGACGTGGAAAACCGGGTGGATCCTCATTGTTGGAGGCAGACGTAGTTCGACTGTCACAGGAGAGAGGACACGAGGCACAACAAAGGGGCCGATGAACCGAGGTCCCAGTTTCCTCGAGGGACAACATAATTTGAGATGGGCGGTGGAGAGCCATGCTTTGTCACCTGGTTTGTATATGGGAGCCTGGGTGCGATGCTTGTCTGCTTGGGACTTGGATCTCTCTTGTGCCTTGGTGAGGGTGCGGTGTAACGTTTTATGCATGTCGATCATTCGTGTGATTCGTTCTGTCACCGAAGGAACCATACCGGAGATCGGTGAACCGGGGAGCATGGAGGGATGGAATCCATAATTGGAGAAGAAGGGAGACATTCGCGTTGAAGAATGAATATGGTTATTATATGCGAATTCCGCTATGGGTACCAGGTGGTACCAGTTGTCTTGCAGGTGGGTGGTGAAACAACGGAGGTACTGTTCAAGCGTCTGGTTGGTTCGCTCCGTTTGTCCGTTGCTTTGGGGATGAAACGAGGTGGACAATGATCGATGGATGTGGAGTTCTTCACAAAACGCCTTCCATACCCTGGACGTAAACTGCGTTCCCCTATCCGATACGATAGTTTCCGGTAGGCCGTGTAGACGAAACACTTCCCGAAGAAAAAGAGAGGCCGTTTCGTCCGCCGTGGGTAGTCGTGTTGCGGGGATGAAGTGAGCCATTTTGGTGTACCTGTCAACCACCACCATGAGGGTGGTGTGGTGGTTTGAGGGTGGCAGGTCTGTGATGAAATCCATAGATAAGTCCGTCCATGGCTTTGTGGGTATGGGAAGCGGGCACAGGAGACCAGCAGGTCTGGTACGCGTGCTCTTTGCCTTGGCGCAAACGGAACAAGAACGGATAAATTCAAGGACGTCGTCATGGAGGGTAGGCCACCAGAAGGTTCTCTTTATCAAGTCCGTGGTTTGGATGGTGCCCCCATGTCCCGCTGCTGGTGTATCATGGTGATGTTTCAGGATCTGTAACCGTGCTGGAGGAGGGACGTAGATCTGGTTGTCATGGTAGTAGAACCCGTCATTCAGTCGTAGGTTCGGTGCATCAGCCGGTTTTGGATCGGAGGTATCAGGACGTAGCGCGTTCCAAAAAGAAGGAGTGGTAGCCAGAAAATGTCCGGATCTCAGCACTGTGTTATCATCCTGCTGCTGGAGTGTAGGGATGTCATGTATGCGGGAAAGCGAGTCTGCTTTGGTGTTACAAGAACCAGGCCTGTAGGTTATGTGCAGTCGAAACCGTGAGAAGAATAGAGACCATCTGGCGAGTCTGGGTTGTAACCGTTTGGCTGTTCTGTAGTATTCCATGTTTTTGTGATCTGTGTATACGGTTATGGGATGGAGCGTTCCTTCTAGGAGGTGTCTCCATTCTTCCAAGGCTGACTTCATGGCGAGCATTTCTTTTTCACCCACTCCATAATTCCTTTCAGCAGGGGTTAATGTTCGGGAATAAAAGGCGACGGGATGGAGCTGATTGTCTGTGTCGTCTCTTTGGGATAGGACGGCACCAATTGCGGTATCAGAGGCATCGACCTCAAGTGTGTATGGTTTTTGAGGGTTCGGGTGGATCAATATGGGGGCCGTGGTGAATCTGTCTTTCAGGAACGTGAAGGCTCTTTGTGCAGCTTCGGACCAGCAGAACTTTCTTTTGACTGATGTCAATGCGGTGATCGGTTGTATGACCTTTGAAAAGTTCCTAATGAATCTGCGATAGAAATTCGCGAAACCGACGAATCTCTGGATGCCTTTTCTGTCTGTAGGGACAGGCCACTGTAGTATCGCGTTGACTTTTTTTGGATCCATCTCCACTTGGTTGGGGGTTAAGATGAAACCCAGGAATTCAACTGTTTGGGTTTCAAAAACACACTTTTCGGGTTTGGCATATAAATCATTGCTCCTTAAGCGTTCCAATACCTTGGACACGTGTTCCCTGTGTGAGGATAACGAAGGTGAGTAGATCAGGATGTCGTCCAGGTATACTACAACGAAATGATCCAACATGTCCCGGAATACGTCATTCATAAAATGTTGGAAGGTTGCTGGGGCGTTACACAACCCATAAGGCATGACCAGGTATTCGAAGTGTCCGTACCTGGATCTGAAGGCAGTCTTCCATTCGTGGTCCTTCTTTATCCTCACCAGGTTGTACGCTCCTCTGAGGTCTATCTTGGTGAAGTAGGAGGCAGACCTGACACGTTCCATTAACTCAGGGATCAGAGGCAGAGGATAGCGATTTTTTATCGTTACGTTGTTCAACTCCCTGTAGTCTACGCAAGGACGTAAGCCACCGTCTTTCTTGGACACGAAAAATATGCCTGCTCCAGCAGGGGAGGTGGACGGTCTTATGAAACCTTTGGCCAGATTTTCATCAATGTAGTCCTTTAGCGTGACAAGTTCGGGATCGGACATGGGGTATAAGCGGCCAAACGGAATAGGAGCCCCTGGAAACAAGTCTATCGGGCAGTCGTATACCCTATGGGGCGGTAGCCGACTTGCTCCTTTCTTCTCGAACACGTCGGAGAAGCACATGTAATGGTCTGGTATGGTAGGTATCGGTAGAGAGCTATAATCGTGGGCAACATTAACGGACATAGGCGGCTTACAGTGAAGAACACATTTATTAGACATGAAGCGCACAACACTCGTCTCCCAATCAATGACAGGATTATGTGTCCTCAGCCAGGGGAGTCCCAATAACACAGGAAAAACGGGAGAGGGCACCACATCGAATATCAAGTCCTCTACATGGTTAGGGTTGATGTGTACACGCAAAGGAACGGTCTCTGTAGTGATGGGACCGGATTTCAGTGGACTCCCGTCCACCAACCGTAACGAGAGGGGTGTTGTTTTGTTTCGTACGGATATACCGTACCGTTGGATGACGTCAGCATCCAGGATGTTGCTACTGGCTCCAGAGTCAATCATCGCTGAGAGTACTATAGACTCTCCCTTCCACTGAAACGTAACGGAAAGGGATAGGTGAGAGGCATAATAAGTAGACGTCACATGGTTATTTGAGGCTGATAGCGAGGGTTGCTTACCCTTGGGTGATCGTCTTTTGTTTCGGCACTCGTTGGCATAATGTCCCTTGGTGCCGCAGTACAGACACAACTCCAGAGCCCTGCGCCGTTCTTTTTCAGCTACGGACAGTGGGCCTCTGATGAGTCCCAGTTGCATAGGCTCCTCAGGGTTGTCTTTGGGTGTGGTTCTGTTTTGGGGTCGCACGCTAGGCCAAGAGGATGAAGGTGATGATTGGCGTTCCGCCCTTCTTTCCCGTAATCTCCTGTCTATTTGAATGGACAGTCTGGTGAAGTCCTCCAAAGAGGATGGTATGGCGGTGCGGGCTAATTCATCCCTTATGGGGTCCGATAGCCCCAACCGGAATTGGTCGTGCAAGGCAGATTCGTTCCACGTTGTCTCCAGGGATACACGTCGGAATTCTGCTATGTATTCCTCCACGGGTCTTCTACCCTGTCGTAACGCCCTTATTGCGCTTGTAGCGGAGGTGGTGCGAAATGGCTCGTCGTATAAGGCATCCATGGCCTGTCGAAACGAAGCCCATGTCTCAAGAACTGGGCTGTTGTTGTGGAGCAGGTGATGGGCCCAGAGTTGGGGTTCGTCCGACAGCAAGGAGATGACCGTTTGGATTTTTACATAGTCCGAAGGATAGGACCTGGGTTTCAGGTTGAATAATATCTGACATGAAGTTATGAAGGTCTTGTATTTTTTGCGGTCCCCGGAATATTTATCAGGCATGGCTACCTGTGGTTCTGGAGCGGTTGCCCCCTGTATTACCAAGGGACTTGGTGGTATTTGTTGTTGCAAAAGGTTCTGACCGGTTTGGACCTCTTGTAACGATTGGGTGAGCGCTGCCATCTGCTGTGAGAGGGCAGCAACAGTCTCCGCTAACCCCGCGGTTTCCATAAAAGGCTCGGTTGTTATATTATGCTGGGGTCAGGTGAGGAAACCAGTATGCAGGGATAGGGGCGAAGTGTATAGCCGAATGTAGGTAAAGTCCAGTAACACGTACCAGAACCAGAGCAGCCGGATAGCAAGCGAGGTCTGGCAACAGGTATTAAGTCCAGCGTATCCAGGTAGCAGGTGAGAGTAGTCAGGTATCAAGCAAGGTCCGGCAACAGGTATCAGGTGAGAGTAGTCAGGTATCAAGCAAGGTTCGGCAACAGGTATCAGGAGAGAGTAATCAGGTATCAAGCAGGGTCCGGCAACAGGTATCAGGTAAGAATGGTCAAGTATCAAGCGAGGTTCGGCAACAGGTATCAGGAGAGAGTAGTCAGGTATCAAGCAGGGTCCGGCAACAGGTATCAGGTAAGAATGGTCAAGTATCAAGCAAGGTTCGGCAACAGGTATCAGGAGAGAGTAGTCAGGTATCAAGCAAGGTTCGGCAACAGGTATCAGGTAAGTAGACATCCAGGACAAGGTAATAGGGAGCTCAACCGTTAAAACAACCGAGCACTGAATGAGTGTCAGTGCTCGGCTTTTAAATGTGCCGCTTCCCAAGACCCCGCCTCCTGTCTTGCCGGTGTCCAATGGACATCCCGGCGTCTCCACAGGGGTATGAGAGAGGAAGGGGGACGTGGCGTGCAGTACCACGCACTTCCTTCTCTCTGTGGCGGTTCGTTGTTACGAACCGCCGAGCACCGGTACCGTGAGGCATCGGTGCCGCGTCGTCCCGCTGTATCCGGGGGATCGTGGGTGTCGGAGGACCGAGGAGGTAAGTATCGAGTACCCGCTAGTGGCGGGTACTCGGGGGACATGCTCCGTACGGGGCCGTGACACCGTCAAACATGGAGGTGAAAACATTATGCTTTGGGGGTGTTTTTCTGCTAAGGGGACAGGACAACTTCACCACATCAAAGTGACGATGGATGGGGCGATGTACCGTCAAATCTTGGGTGAGAACCTCCTTCCCTCAGCCAGGGAATTGAAAATGGGTCATGGATGGGTATTCCAGCATGACAATGACCCAAAACACACTGCCAAGGCAACAAAGGAGTGACTCAAGAAGAAACATATTAAGGTCCTGGAGTGGCCTAGCCAGTCTCCAGACCTTAATCCCATAGAAAATCTGTGAAGGGAGCTGAAGGTTCGAGTTGCCAGACGACAGCCTCGAAACCTTAATGACTTGGAGAAGATCTGCAAAGAGGAGTGGGACAAAATCCCTCCTCAGATGTGTGCAAACCTGGTGGCCAACTACAAGAAATGTCTGACCTCTGTGATTGCCAACAAGGGTTTTGCCACCAAGAACAAAGTCATATTTTGCAAAGGGTCAAATACTTCTTTCACTGAGTAAAATGCAAATCAATTTATAATTTATCTGAAATGCGTTATTCTGGATTTTTTGTTGTTGTTCTGACTCTCACTGTTCAAATAAAAATTATAGACTGATCATGTCTTTGTCAGTGGGCAAACGTACATATATAAAAATATGTATATAAAATATGTAAAATATTCAGCTGTGGCACCTACAGTATAGACAAAATTTGAAACATTTAAGTAATACTAAATTTTAAACACTTAGCAGAAACAGTGATTTTGTTATTTTTACACTAATGTGAATGTTAAAGGCAAAAGCTGAAATATTCTGCAATATTAAAAAAAATGGTGTAAAGAATAGTCAATACACATGGAACTATTTTAGGGAGATGCTTAAATAATTTCTTCTTTTCAATCACCACTGAACATTTAAATTACATTACCATATTAGCCATTATTATAAAATGATTTAATTAAAAACTTAACTGAAGACAATCATAGGAGTGAATGTTCCTTGGAACGTCTTCATCTGGAAATGGAATGGAATAGGTTATATCATTGATGACATCTTTTTGGTTTAATGTCCTTTTATCTGCCATAAATATGGCCTTTTTCCAACAGCCCCATTTCAAATTGGTAGATAGATACACAATCACTGCTAGCATTAAAAAAAGATATAAAGCTTTCTAAACCATTTGTGACAGTTCTCAGAATATTTATTAACAGCTATGCATAGATCTGAGATTGTTTTCTATCTGTGCTATTTTTATCTCAGAAATGGTATCCGGGAACAGTGGTTTGGGTAATGGAAAATAAAATCTAAAATGTTATCAGAATATAATGACAATTCTTAATACATTTAGGTTGTATGTGTGGTTTATTGCATATGATTTGTACAAAATTGCTTCCATACTCTATATTATAATCTCTACATTTAAAAGTAGGAGTATAATTATGGATTACGAACACTACTTTCCTAAAAATAAAAGATTTTGTTGTGAAAAACACAATTGCACTTAAAAATCTTTAAAAAAAATACCCCACAACAGTTAAATAATGATGAATTGTTCCAAAGGTATTGAAAAATGCAGTCCATGCTACTTCGGAATAACACTGGATTATGAGAGATAGTGGCTTCAAGTGGTTTTTACCTCTAGACCAGTATTTATGAGTTAACAGTTTGCGTGCAAGTTGAGGAACGTAGGGGACCCTTGAATATTTCTTAACCTGTGGAATCTGTAACTTTTGGGGTTCTTCTGATTCCAGGAAGTGCTTCAAAGATGATTTGATGCAAATGGTGTATTTACTAATGTAGTGTGTTGTTAATGCCTGGATGACCAAAACACCACTACAAGAATTTAGAAGCAAATAATTCAGATAAATACAGTCTTGGCCAAAAGTTTTCAGAATGACACAAGTGTTGGTCTTCACAACGTTTGCTGCTTCAGTGTCCTTAGATATTTTTCAGATGTTACTATGGTATACTGAAGTATAATTACAAGCATTGCATAAGTATCAAAGGCTTTTATTGACAATTACATTAAGTTTATGCAAAGAGTCAATATTTGCAGTGTTGACCCCTCTTTTTCAAGATCTCTTCAATTCGCCCTGGCATGCTGTCAGTTAACTTCTGGGCCACATCCTGACCGATGGCATCCAATTCTTGCATAATCAATGCTTGGAGTTTGTCAGAATTTGTGAGTTTCTGTTTGTCCACCCGCCTCTTGAGATTTTACCACAAGTTCTCAATGGGATTAAGGTCTGGGGGGTTTCCTGGGCATGGACCCCAAATTTCGATGTTTTGTTCCCCGACCTACTTAGTTATCACTTTTGTCTTATGGCAAGGTGCTTCATCATGCTGGAAAAGGCATTGTTTGTCACCAAACTGTTCTTAGATGGTTGGGAGAAGTTGCTTTTGAAGGATGTGTTGGTACCATTCTTTATTGGCTATGTTCTTAGGTAAAATTGTGAGTGAGCCCACTCCCTTGGCTGAGAAGAAACCCCACAAATGAATGGTCTCAGGGTGCTTTACTGTTGGCTTGACACAGGACTAAACATAACGCTCATCTGGTTCTTCCCCGGTAAGTTTTTTTCCGGATGCCTCAATTAATCGGAAAGGGAATTCATCAGAGAAAATGTACCTTTTGCAGAAAAAAGTCTTTGCCTCACTGTGTGTGCATATGCACTCACACCTGCCTGCTGCCATTCCTGAGCAAGCTCTGCACTGGTGGCGCCCTGATCCCGCAGCTGAATCAACTTTAGGAGATGGTCAGTACGCTTAATGGACTTTCTTGGGCGCCCTGACGCATTCTTCACAACAATTGAACCTCTCTCCTTGAAGTTCTTCTCCCGATAAATGGTTGGTTTAGGTGCAATGTTACCAGCAGCAATATCCTTGCCTGTGAAACCCTTTTTTACTCAATCAGAATAACAGAGGGATCTCCAGCCTTGTCCACGTCAACACTCTCACCTGTGTTAACGAGAGAATCACTGACATGATGCAGGGCTGAAATGCAGTGGAAATGTTTTTGTGGGGTTAAGTTCATTTTCATGCCAAAGAGGGACCTTGCAATTGATTGCAATTCATCCGATCACTCTTCATAACATTCTGGAGTATATGCAAAGTGCCATCTAAACTAAGGCAGCAGACTTTGTGAGAATTAATATTTTCCCCCAAAGCTTTCTATACCATCACAGGCCCTCAGAAGGGCACCCTAACTTTATTCCTCATCCGTTACCATTTCCTTTATAGGATTGCATGGGCTACGAGAACACCAATTGCACAAGGAAACTTCCTTTTTTCAGAGTCACTGTCTCTTTTATGAAAGACACAGGAAGATGTTTTAGTAAATATCTGTTTCATCTGTCTTTTCCTGTTGCCCTAATAGTTGTCTTTTTTTCTACTAGTAGCTTTTTGGAGTGATTGTGTGATTAGGTTATTATATAATGTTTAGGATTCTGTAACATTTAAGTAAACACTTTAAAAACTACAAGTAACAATAATTAGGGTAGAGGTACAGTGAATAAAAAAGTCTGCACACCAGGTTCTAGTGATTTTAAAGAATGAGACAAAGATAAATCATGTGAGAACTTTTTCCACCTTTAATGTGACCTATAACGTGAACAATTCAATTGCAAAACAAGCTGAAATCTTTGAGGGGGGGACTCACAATAAGTGTGAATACCCTTAAACTTATTGTTGAAGTACCTTTTGATTTTATTACACCATCATTCACAGTACTACTAGGGACAAGGTGCTCAACTCCAACCTGAGTCAGTAATCAGGAGCAATCCTTTTTTACCTGTCACCAGCAATGGGCCTAAACTATTGCCCCTCCTATCATACTTCTGGTGGCTTGGACATCATCACCAATAAGCAGTCCAGCGAATAATCAAAGGGACCAGAAAGCCACATAGCACCCTTTCTCCTCCTAACAATGCTGATGTGCTGTAATAGGAAGGGCCTTATAATAATTAGAGCCACAATACCAAAGCAGACTAGAGACTCACAACAATTCACTTTGGTCAGTTTCAGGGAAAATTAGAGGTGCCTTACCTTGCTGTTCATCTCTCTTCTGGCTAGACTTTATTTTTAGGTTTAGCCATTTATACTGTTATTTATATTAGGGATGAACTCAAAACGAATAATTTTTTTTTGTTTAGGTACGATTTGAGTGGGATCACAACAGGACAAACCAATATATATATATATTTATATATATATATATTTATATATATATATATATATATATATATATATATATATATTTATATATATATATACACACACACTTGTATTCTACATTAGACTATTAACCCCTGAAACTGATTGTTTTTGTACACATTTGACAAACAATAAAAGGTAGATAAAGCGTTAATTGTTGGCGCTATATAAATAAAAGATAATAATAACAAAGTTGGGCAAGATGGTAGAAAAAAAATCATACTAAAATGTTCATCCTGGATCATCTCTTGAGAATGGCTTTCCATATAGTAAGATATTCATCATGATGGGTGACCTTGTATCTGATTGTATCAGAAAGGATATTAAGAGCGATATGTGTATAAAGGATATGTCCATATATCATTATCTTGCCCCCTTTGCCAAAAGGTTTTATTTCAATGTCTAGTTTCCGGGTTTGTCTAAAGTGGCCATATGATGCGCGTTCAAGCGTACAGCTTCTTTTTCAATGGCAGATCAATTTCTCTTAAAAACTATCTGTATAAACAAGGAGTTCTGGTGATATTCAGGTTAAACAGCCCATCTAATTACCCCATGAACCTCACTAATGTCAATAATCACAAGTCCTTAGTCTGTCTAGGTTATGTAACATTCCTCTAAACTCCACAATATAACATTGATATTAAAAATGTTACAACGCATTTCGCTGCCACAACTTCGTACAGGGAGAGAGGGTGCCACGCAGCTTCCTCACATATAAAATGAGTCATCTCACTTGTTTCAGAATATTTATTTTTTGCCGTAGTTGTTGCACTAGATTTGAAATTTGCTTATAGGTACTTTACCGATTCTTGCATCATTGTTACAGATGGATATTCCTAAATGTGTCTCAACTGTGCCTTACTAAGCTACCTTATCGATAGTAAAGCCACTTTAAGATAACACGCAAGCAGACAATGGCTTGCTGTATTTCATGCCTCTGTATTTATGTCCATCACGTTACCTGGAAAATAAGAGAGCAGAAGTGCAATGCACTTGTATATGCACTAGGGGGAGGATGAGACCATTCATTGATATATTTACACGGAAGTTTATGGAAAACACAATGGCACATTTAACAACAAAGCTTTTTTTCCCAAAGAAAAATAATTTAAGGTTGTGACAATATTGACTAGACTGCATTCTATTACATATTTGAATGATCAGAATGATCATAAACTGACATCCACCCCTTGTGGCCTGCGGCAGGTATCCACGCTATAATTTCACTTAAACATCAATTACTAATGCCAGAACTCTACAAACACCGGCCTGATTGCCTTTTGTTTTAATACCTATTTTATTGCCACAATACATGCATACATTTATTAGGAATAGACCATGTCATTCGCGGCTGGTCTATATAAAATGACAAGCGAAAGCGGCCAGGTCTGGGGTCTCGCACAGGTATTCTGCCGGTAATTCCCATCTAAGTCTTTTAACCGCTTCACTCACGAAGTAGACGGCAACGCCGAATACACCGTTTCCTAGCAACTGCAAATAGCGTGTTCTAGTAACAGGAAGTGACGTCCAAGGCTCCAACAGTTCCTTTAATTCCGCCCTCCCAGTTCGTCACTTCCTGCGGCTCGAGTCCCGCCAGATGCTTTTCCTTGACACGGTGGGCGTGAGGGCGGGCCTTAAGCTTACCTTGAACGGAGGAGGTGCATGTAATTCGGTGTTACAGGCGGAAGCGCTGCTGTGACGCCTACCGGGGGGGGCAGTTGTTTGGAAACCGGGGAGTCACCTGCCCTCGTAGGGAACGTATAGGTATGCGCGGCATATTTGAATTCCGAAACAGCCAGCACCTAGCTATCTTTTGAGTAACAGGGCCGAAAGCAACGTGCCTTTCGCTCGTAATACGTTGCCGTAACAGTCAAGTTGTTTTGCGTGCGTTTATCTGAAATAGTATTCTGTTTACTGTAGTACTGTGCCCGGTCTTTAATACGCTATTGCATTTATTTCTCATAAAATAAATATGCTTTGTACAGGAATGTGTGATTTTGTGTTCTGTTTCTTTGTGATGCTAATCTAGTTGACTTGTCTGTCTTTTTTTTTCCCCCCTTCTTCTTCCATGGTGTATTCCACTTAAAAGTATTGGCGAGAGAAGTATCTTCCATCATGCCCACTAGTAAAGTAATACAACCCGTTTTAAAAATGAAAGTGGATGAGCTGTTTCTACATTGGTTGAGCGAGACGCCAACACAGCTACTACTGAAGGACTATTTAAGAAGGATAAAAAATGGAGAGAAGTTTCCCGGCGTCACCGGGCACTCGGATGATGAGACCATTTCGATTTCTAGCAAAAGCAATTTGCAACCTGCTCATAAATTACTAGACAATCTTTCCATCTCCTCCATGGCGCCCTGTAGTCCTCCGTCTCGTTCTCCATCTTCTCTCCCTCTGGGTTCTTTTGGAAGTCCAAGGAACGGGCTTACCCCGAGAACACGTAGATCTATTGGAGCAAGATTGGTAAGTGTGGTGTCGTTTTTCACAGATATTGTAACGTAAGCATTTTGCGTAATTTTTTTTAAATTTATTTTATTACTGTTTTTACCTATTGCGACATGCATGTGTACTTTTTGGTACAAGACACTTTAGCAAAGAAAGCTGCTTCTGGCATCTTGTAAAAGCAACAGCAGCCAGATGTACTTTTTTGCAAAAATGTAAGCATTGAAATTTTCTGAAAAAAATTATTATTGAACTCTGCATCTATGACATTGTTCCACCTGTGATTATCGATCTGCTGATCTGAAGACTGAAAGGTCTTGACTGTAGAGGTCCTTCTAACTTACCGGAAAGCTCATCACCATGCGTATCATGTTCTCAGTACCCACAGAGGTTTGTGTCTTTGCTTGAGGCTTACCGTACATTAAAGCTTGTTGAAATAACAGCTGTGCGTTGGTGTTCAATATCAAGAGAAGAGTCGCATATGTATTTGTGATCTTTAAATGTGCCTCTTCGTCAAATAATGCATTTTAGAGTGCTTTGTAAGTACTCTAATATGCATTTATGTAAAACAAATACATTGCTTACTTGTAGCGCAATGCCCCCCCCCCCCCCCAAGCAGCCTACCAGAGTCAGGAAAGTGGTCCCACTATAAGCAATGGGAGCTTTTTCTGCGTATAAGGGGTCTTACTAGAATCCCCTCCTCCCATTTGCACAAAAGGGCATATGGTGGCTGTGTCGTCCCACTGAGTATGTTCCATTGATTTTTATTTTTTTTTCCTTTGAAATTTGTGCTGTGTTAAATGAGAAATACTGCTCATTTTCTCACAGGAGATCCGGCGGCCACCTGGTAAGTCGACAGTCCTGGGTTTTCTGAGCGTACGGATGTTGGGACCCACTCTGTTGGTGACTTACGTTCAGATTAGCAATTGTTTTACGCATACTAGCCTGCTGAGAAGATCAATGTGTAATCGTACTGAAATATTTCGTATTAATGAAGTGTCACATAACTATAAACATGTATCACCGGTATGCAGGTTTAAGCATATAAACCGCATTGTTTTTTTTAATGTTCCCTTAATTTAATATTGATTTACAGAATAAATCAGGGCAATCTTATCCAGGTTAAGTAAACCTACGTCGTAGTATTTTACTGATTAAAATAAGCCGTATACAATACATTTCAAAGGTTTGGTGTCACTTAGAAATGTCTTGTTTTTGTATGGATCAGAAATAGAGAGTAGATGTTGTTTGTCAATGGCTGTTGTAGACATGGCTGGATTTGCATAATTTCTTCTTGATAAATTGCAGGTTGTTTGGGTCTGGCAGCCATCAGAAACATTTTAGATGTGCTAGTTCTGCATAATATACCTCTTTTAAGTGTTCAATTTACCTGTTCCCCTGCGCAAGAGAGGTCCTGTTGACAAGGATGTGTTACACTATGTCTTTGTGTGCGAGCAGGTTATTGTTTTTCTGCTGGTAGGCAAGTCCTACTGTTCTCCAAAAAAGAATTGCATCCTCTGTAATTATGTGACTTGTAATCTGAAGAATAAAATTGCATGTTTTTGTCATTTTGAGACTTGGAATGAAGCTGTGGCTACTCCCAGGCATAGTGATTTTTTTCTATTTTTAGAAACCTAGTAAAATTTCCAGGATACAAATGCATTCTTGAAGGGATTAGTTACAAATTTGCTCTGCGTCATCCATCTGCTTCTGCTTTAGACAGCTGGTGCAACACCGCCACCAAGCACTAAATATAGAAATCATTCATATTTTCTAGAAGAGCCACCTTCCCTCGTAATATATGTTCTGATTTGGATAGCTGGGAAAGTGTGCACCATTCAAAGCAGTTCTTTATACAACAAAGTCCAAATGAAGACATTTAGTATTTTTTTTGTTGCTTCCTCTTTAATTGTTTGACAAGATAAATGCTATACATGCTATGACAATGACATGATGTCAAGAAATCACAATAGATAGGGACTGGACTGAGTTGATCTAATCAAACATCACTTTCTATGCTTTTGACTTTGGCGGTCCACACTGGTATTTGTATGTGCACATGCACCTTTTGGTCCTGATTTGTAGTATAAGGGTACACGGTCAGAAGTGCTGCGTAAATTGTTGGCGCTATATAAATATAATGGTTTCTTTAGCATTGCACTTGTGATGCACAAACTGTAAAAATTACAGTTAAAAACTTTGTTTATAGTGCATAAAGATAAGCCTGCATGTGTTTCTTAGCGTCTCTACTAGTCATGGCTGTTGCTATAGTGTCCAGCCCAAACTCCTTTCCTTTTATTTATTTATTTTTTTTCTGTATTTTATAACTCAGTCCATCATTTCACTTGAAAAGACCTTTGGTGTGTTAACATATTTCAGTGGGTGACTCTTTCTGATGTTTCATCGTGTAGTGACATGCATTTTATTTTCTTGTGTGTGGGCTTATAGTTTTAGCTTACTTCATTGTGTGGCATAGATACATCTTGTAATCATTTAATACCCACTGGTATGCAATTTCCTCCTCTCTAGTCTTTTCTGTGCTTTGTTACATACCTGGTTGCTGCCTCCTTACAGCATGGTTTTGAATGAAACTGTTCAGGCAGGCATACCACATGTAAGCGTCCTTAAGTGCACTCTGTATTTTCCTCCTTGCTATTTCCAAAGGTGCAAACAAGGGCGATTCGGGCTGAGGTTGGTGGGTTTTGTTTTTTTTGTCTTTAGTATGTATGGGCATTCTGTTGTAGTAGAAGAATACATATTCACTCGGTCAGGCCCAGGGTTTTCATAACCAAAGGACAGAATTCTTTTTTTTTCTTCTTGTTTGTTAAACCATGATTAAGCCTTTTCCATATTTGGTGAACCAATGTAAATTATACACAACTTTGTATCAAGTATCATTTTGAAAAATAGGGCCTTCTTTAATTAAAAAAAAAAAAAAAACATACTTAAATGGGGGAGGATCATTTTCAATTGGCCAGATTTAAAGATGACCCAAATAGGACATGGGTACAGGATGACCAGATTTGAAAAGAAAACAACTTTCAAAAAAACATTGGGTATTTGTAAGTTTTCTAAATAGTTCTAAAATATTAGAATCTATTTTGCAGGGTTTTTTTAGTAGCTTTTTTAGATGAGTAAAATATTTTTCAACTAAAAGTAAAAGGTTTTCAATACTATTTTATTACTATATTAGATAATGGTATCTAAAGAAAGCTGTTCTTGTCCTGAAAACAATTTATAATTTTTGTGGGGTTAGTAAATGAGAGGAAAATTACAGCTAAACAAACACAGCAGAACTATTACAATGTCCATTGTCACGAATGGTACAAAAAATAGTCCTGCTACAGGGGTCTTTATACATAAGATGGCTAGCGTGTACCATCTAATAAATTGGCCCATTAAAACTAAACGGGTAGATTCAAGCACAAAAATCTTTTTCTGACTGAGGCACCATTTGTGTGCCTTTTTACTCTCGAGTATTTCAGATAGTCACAAAATCTAAAACAATGTGAAACCCAGACGGACCTTTTTTAATAAATATTTATTTGCAAATCATCTCCATAGCCTGCTCATTAAAATATTCTAAATATATCTACACAAATACAGAACTTTGTAGTGGTAGATGTAATCCTTTTATTTTCAAGGTCAAAAAGGATAGTCCATGCCTGCAGGACATTAAAAATGTTTGGACCGCTGCCTTACTATAATTTTCAATGAGTCATTCGTAAACAGCTAAAGCATTTTGTTGGAAATGTCATTCTGTGCCTCTTAGATAAAGAGCACTGCCCCCGTCTGACTTTGGAGTCTGTACCGGCAGCTGGAACTATATCAGCCACAATTAGGCGTATGTTTCAAGCATCCGAAACTGTACATTCTACTTATAATATTTTGAAGCTGCCGCTTCCCATAAACTAAGAGATTGGCCGGCTGGAAGGTCCATGGTGAACTCCATGCTCTGGCCTTGATTGGTTTGTATAGCAATAGCAGAGTCTGTATAAAAGTCTATGATTCTGTCAATGATTTCATATTGGTTTCAAGCCCCCCCCCTCTTCTGCGTATTTTACAGTCCTTCCTAAAAGCTTCGCTGTTCTTATCTGGCATTTTTGCTGTTCATGGTATGCGAATGGAGCTGTGCTCAGCATAAAGAGCTTTGCTCCTTTTTCTTTTAAAACAGGGGTCATGGTAATCATTACCTCAAGGTATCTTATAGATACCGGTGCATTGCCAATAGAGTGCTTGTGATATGGTAATGTTTTTTTTTTATACTTTAAAAAATTGCTTTTGTGTGTTTGTTTTTTTTGTCTGTTTAATTATATTTTAAATCTCTTGTAGTCTGCAAGAGTCCCAGACTGAAAGAATGTGTTTGATTACCCAGGGAATGTACCTAAAACATTACGTGCTCAAAGAAGGCGAATTAAATGGCTTGGCAGCCCCTTTAAATGGGTGTAAGCAAACGTCAGTTTTTGGTGCTTGTCACCTGGAACCTTTTTCAGCGCTTTCCGATTGAAGCCGCTTGGTATGTGTGGGAGATGTCATCGGTCAGGCGGTACGAGATAAATAGCTTGCCTTCCTTCACTATAAATACCCACCGGCTGAATGTAGCTATAGAAATGGTACAACTAAAATAGAAAAGGAGGGCTAGATGTGGGGAACAATTGCACCATTGTGTCTAGAAGTGGTAATATGTCAGCGGAGATGAGATGAGGCTTCGTTAAATGAACATGTTTTAACAGCTTTTGTTGGGGGGGGAAAAAACAAACTCTACTAGTAATTAAGCTTGATGTTTGAAACGCCTTTATTCTAAAGAATTGTACATGTAATGTTTAATATCCGATACGTTTGCATTACTCATGTTTGGAGCTGCTTGTCGCTAGTATAGACTGTTGCAGAACTTGGCTACATTAGGAGTTAAAGTTAAGACTTTATCTAAAGCTGGCTGTCAGGGCCAACAGCAAAGGTAACTTTTCTCCTGATCTTTCCGCTGTACTGCAAACCAGTCATTTTATTGGCCTGTGATTGACTCGTAGAGTTTATGCAGCGAGGAATGTATAAAGAAGTCACAATGAAAGTAACACAAAAACAGGACTCTGTGTCTGACAGTTGTAATGTTTTGCCGTGTGATTTTTGAAGCGGCCCTTTCTCTCCCTCTGTAAAAATCACAATAAGCTTGGACAGCCTAGACGTAATGTATACTCGGCTGTAAGTGGCGTTGTGTGACGTCACCGGTGGGAGTGATTCGGTGGGGCAGCTGTGACTGCTTGCCCCTTCACCCTTTAAAGCCCTGAATCCTTCTTGCAAGAAGTGAGGTCAAGACAGCCTTTCTATGCCTCTGAGACTCTGAATATGCAGCTTGACAGCCAGGATATAAATTCCTCTGGGCTTGACTTTTATATAAGTAAATAGTAAGGAGAGCTGACTTCATACATTGCAGCGATGCGCCCTGCAGTTGTCTCCAGCTTGAATTCCCTTCATGTATGTAAGAAGAACATGTATTGCTTGGGTAGATCGTGCTGATTGGATTCCTCTCCTGCCCTCCACTGGATTATCAGTTGCTGCATATTTGCTAATGTGATAGAGGCCGCGTTGAAGGGAAGAAGAATGTAAATGCCCTAAAGAGCCCTAGCCACTTCATTCACGGAGCGGTTACTGTGGTGTCTGGCGAGCTGCAGTTGTAGCAAGAAGCTGGAGTCGTAGCAAGAAGCTGCAACTTCCCACAGAGTTTGGCTGCTTTGCTCCCCCTCTCTCGTTTCTTAGTTTACATGTTACGCTCTCTTCAAGCAACAGGGTGATTCTTTTTGCTGTGTGAAGTCCCTGGAATTCTTTTTGTGAGGGGCAGTCTCCCTCTGACCGTTCAAGCACTGTCATCAAGAGGGTCGTGTAGTCTGTCCCAATGTATGGAGCCGGACACTGGTGCTGCACGTCTTCTCAACTAACCGCAGGACTTTTTCTGTCATAACAAACCTGTTGCCGTTTATTTTTTTTGCTGGGATTTTATTTTGCATCAGACGTATTTTTTTTATGAAATCTGGAAGTATGAGGATTAAGGAGATCTCCCTAAGGCAGGATCCAGACCTGAGAAAGGAATTGGCATTGTTGGCTCGTGGATGTGATTTTGTTTTGCCTTCAAGATTCAAAAAGAGACTCAAGGCTTTTCAACAGGTCCAGGTTTGCATGGCATATACTTCTTAAGATCTTTATGATAAACATGCTAAAGGGATGGTTTAAACATTTTATTTATATAAAATATTCTTTCCCATCCCTGTAGATTGTGTGTAGGATAATAGCTCATTTTTGTGTGTATAAATTTGTTTTTATGAAATGTGCTTTAGTTATGCAACTAATATATTAGTTTGTAGTAGTCATAAGGCCAAACTAGTAGACCAACTGGTACCCAAACTACAACAAATCAAGGAATGCAATGTTCTGTGTTAAGAAGCCTGAGGGACACAGTCCGCCCGAAGAACTGTCACACTGCTACCCCCAGCAATTACATGGCCAATGAAATGTACATCAAAGGGATGACTGCTTCTTTAAAAGGATTGTATCACCATCACTGCTTTTAGCATCACTTATTTTCAGAACTACCGATAGTTAGTGTGTGTAACAGCTTTCTGTCTTTTCCATGGAAACATTTTCCTTGAGTGTAAAATACATCGATATGGATTAGCATGGACAAAAATTGGGGGAATTTCCTTTACCGGGAGGCATGTGATATTTTGGGTGACTTTCTTGCTCAAACACCACACTGAGCTGATTCTTTATGGCAAAGATAATGAAGTCTGCCCCTCATCGGACTTTCATCGGTCTCAGTGTGCTGTTAGTTGACATTCTGTCTACTGCGGTCAGTAAGATAAGGGGTCAGGGTGTTTGTGTAGTAGATTGAGCGAAGATAAGAACTACAACACATACAGATGGCTAATATGCAACTACCAGAAAACATGCAAAAGCTAGAACTGTTTTTTTGTATTTTTTTAGGGGGGGGGGATAGCAGTTCCCATTTGTGAGTTCGATTGTTTTAATAGAGTTTATTACCAGACAAGAGCCGTACGTCCCATCTCAGCTGCCCTTTTTTTCATAGCTGTTACAAAACATGAAACCTTATTTGGTGTGTGGCCACGTCTCCGTTCCGAATAGCCTTACGTCTGTCCGATGCTTCCTTAAATTCCCTCGCTGTGTTAACCTCTACTACTTCTGCTAGGATACCGCTCCACCTGCCCAGCAAACAAACACTCTGTGACGTCAAAGCCAAGCATCTTAGAATTTAAGCCTGTACTTTTTGCTGAATTATGCCTTAATTTCTTCAGTCACATTGTTCATGTAAAGTAGGAACAGGGTACTGGTAAAAGAAAGCAGAAATCTTGGTGCTCAACACTTCATGTAGCAAGAAACCTTCTGTATGCATTTTATATTTTATACATGAAATGTACTAATGCCTCTACAATTGTCACGTTTCTAAAATTTCATATATTCTGGTGCTTATAGCTATTGGTAACTTCTTACTCTTGCATAAGATACCTAGGCCACCACAAGAAATAGTTGCCCAGATGCTACGTACATGGCTAGTAATACTTCTATTGGACTAAGAGCCATGCAGTAAGACGAGCTGCTTCTCTCCTTGTGTTCAGGTGGCCACTGGTGCCTCTCCAGATTTGGTGGCCAATTTTCCCCTTTTTGGTTATACGCCCTGCTGACAGGAGGCTGCCACCAGCAGTCAGTGGACAGTGTTTCTCCGTGGAAATCCCTTGCTAGCATGTACTGACACGACGGAAATATCAAGTCCAATAGATACTTCACCCCCATACCTTCAAAGAGTTATATGAAAAGGCCTACTTTTATGACCGGTATGAGCGTTAACAGTGGTTTCCTAATAACACCCACGTGTGCTAAAAGCCCACAATCACCCTTTCAAGTTCCCGTGTGGATTATCCATGAACATGGGACCTACACATTTGAACATGTTTGGTGTATTTAGCCTCTGATTTTTCTACTCCCTGTAATGTGTGACCTCTGTCCAACATCATTTTGGCCAAACCATACTTCAATTATTGTGAATGTTGAATTCAAGGAATCGTGTGTTGAGTGACTTTGTGTATCCTTGTCCTTTTATTATCCCGTACTATGTCTTGAAACGGTCTGGATTAAGGCAACGAGAAGTCTTGCGTATATATCTGAATTTTGTGTGCACCCTTTAAGATATAGGTGAACTTGCATGGATTTTTGGTTACTTAGTCTGCTTATTTTGTTTTCTCCATTTTATTCTTAAGGCACAGCCAAAAAAAGAGGAGCCGTTAACGCCTACCTTAAGCCAAAGCATTCCGAAGTTTTACTTCCCTAAGGGCTGCCCGAAAGCAAATATGAACATTGATCTTATCATTTCAAAAATCGAGAAGACTTTTTCGCTCTTTCCGAACGAGAGAGCAACCCTAGAAGATATGGGGAAAGTGTCAAAGGTATTTAAGTATGTTAAATATAACAACTTATAAGAGTGATAACATAAAGTAGTACGGAGCCAGTGGTGTCCAACCTGTTTCTACTAGGCCCTCTAGCACAATAGTTCCAAGGATGATACTTGAGGCATAGTGTCACACAAAATGCTGAATACTGCATGTGTAAAAGCCATGTTTGAAGCCCTTCTTTTTATATACGCAACTGCTTTCGTAAACTCCACTGCGTCACTCATACAATTAAAATGGAACCTATGAACAGAACTCTCTGCTGACATGACAGATATTAGGCACATAACCTTACCATGTTTGTGATTAAAAAATATCAAAGAAATTGATACAAGGTCATTTCCAATTTGGACTTTTTTCATGATATAAAACTAGTATTCTAGTGTTCCATTGATGCTATATGTTCAGTAGTACTATCTGAGCAATCGCTAGATGGTTGCTTTTAAGAACTCAAAACCAATACGGGTGGATCTGCAGTGATACTGTATACCCGAGACCCATCTATGAATCATTCTAGTACCTAGGGTATGTTTATAATGTCAGTTTCAAACCCAGCTGTATTGGTTTCTTAAACCCCTAACAGGAAGTAGATAATGTAAAAAAAAAAAAAAAAAAGTTGTATTTAACTATATGAAATCCATTGACACGCACGGCATACATCTGGGTTAGTACCTGCACGCTGTAAACATAACTCTGCGTTTCCGGTTTCATTTGTTGGATTCTTTCTTTCTGCACATTACGCATCCGCCTTTATCTAGTGTGCAAACTAGTACAAGTAATCTATGATTTTGTAAGTGATATTGCATTGCCTAGGTTCCTACAAAGAAAACTTCTTTTAAACAAAATTCCGTACTACCAAGCACATGACAAAGGTAGGAGTCCCGTAGCAATACAGTGCGGAGGAAAACATTGTTTTTGTCCTCGCAAGCAGTTTTAATAGTTTAAGCTAGGCAGGCAGTGCCAGAATTCCCTACTGGGACATATTCCCAGTACAACATCGAAGACAGAAGGGTGTTTGTTTTAATTGCCTGGCCTGCTTTTTGTCATGTACTTTTATCCCAGCGTGAGGCTTTTAAACTGCTAAATAAGGCAATGGGCAATATTTTATTTTTTTTCTGCTTCAAGAGTTTGTTTATAAACTGTTACTGTGTAACAGCGTCTGTGGATATTACACCTAGTAATAAGACCGTTTTGTGTAGGTACTAGGTGAAATCAAGCACTGTATGTAATGTTCTAAACACTTTTTAACACTCTTTAATGGTACGATCCATTGGGTAACTTGTGTATTACAGATACAGACAGGGCTGGATGCATCTGCATGCGCATAGCACCTTAGCGACCCATTGAGTGTCATGTGTAAATATACTACAAATGAAGACCTGGCGAGTTGCATGTGTCCACAGTCCGCTGAAACTGAATGTATTACCTTTGTTGAGGTGATGCTGGGATGTAAACATACATGTGTTTCCCTTCCAGGCTTGTGAATGTCCTATTTACTGGAAGGCACCGCTGTTTTATGCAGCTGGAGGGGAGCGGACAGGGTTTGTGTCGGTCCACAAGTTCGTGGCTATGTGGAGAAAGTACGTTTCTATGCCCCCGCTATTCTTATTTTGTTATGTCTTCTCGGCCAACAGTGTAAAACTGCCCTGTTTTGATCACAACTTCTAAAAAAAAAATAACAATCATATTGTGATTTTATGAAATTTATATGCCAGTGTTAAACAAACATCCCTGCTGATGTCATGAACGCCTGAACATGCATTTATATATTGAGGCGCTAATCAGCATAGGGATCTCTCAGCGGCAATTTTGTTCATTTTGTGCATTTCAGTGCCAGCTGGACCCCAGGGCTGAGTTAATGTTGTTTTTTTCTTTTTCTAGAATCTTACAAACGTGCCATGATGAGGCTGCTAAATTTATCCAACTCCTAGCCAAGCCCGGCTGTGCTTATCTGGAGCAGGAAGACTTCATTCCCTTTGTGCAAGTAAGAATTCTTTTTTGAAGTTGCTACCTGAATGTAGCAATTAAAGCATTAGGATTAGGGCACAAACCCCACTGCTTTTTATTTTCTAACGTGTTCGATTGCCCAGTTACAGATTATATACGTTCGGCTTCATTGGTCCATCGTAGTGGTGATATCGCCACCGCGTTTCTGCCAGCAATGATGTCAACTACAGAAATCCTTCAAAGAAGGGTAGCATTGTTACCAGGACAACCGAAGCTTAATTTAAAAAAGGGGGGGGCTTGAGAAAAGAAAGCTTATTCTGTCCATATGCTGAATCAGTCCTTTAATGTTTTGCAATTATCGTTGTTGCTAAACATTTTTGCAAATTGTTATATCTAAATTGGACAAATCACTTACAATGTAACCAAGTATTGGTAGAATTGGAGCAGATTTTCTTCCTTGTCATGGAAAAGCTTCTTTTTAGAATTCTTGCATACACTGAAACCGCTCGTGGCAGCCTATGTTTCTATTTATTTTTTTTAAACTTCATTAAGGGGCATGCATACAGACATAGGATTTGATCATTCTGTCTGTCCGTTTTTTTTTCTGATCTAAAAACTCAGACCTTGATCATTGCGTGGTCTAGTCTTAAGTTCCAGATTTGTCTCTCATGTATGTTTATATTCCCTTACTGTATTTGCATCTATCACTTCTGATAGAAGGCCACTTATCGTGCCTCCCTCTCGGTAAAGTAAAACTTCCTCGCTTTACATCAAACAAACAAACAAAAAAAAAAAATTCTCATTTTACAATGTGCGATTCTTTCAAATGTTCAGATGTTTCTATCCCAAACATTTTAAAAGGTAGTTTTAGACAGAAAAACACAACCAAAAATGTGTATGCAAATCTGTAATACCTGCATTTCGTGTCTTCTGTCCAGGATGTGGTTAACAGCCATCCACATTTAACATTTCTGAGAGAAGCCTCCGAATTTCATTCTCGCTACATTACCACAGTAAGTATTTATTTCCTTTCCTTATATTCTATTGTCAGGTTAACGTTTATATTTGTTAAAGTAAAAGTACATCAAGGGTCTGATTTCGCTTCCACACCTTATAGACGACAAATACCAGATTTTGCTGCAGTTTAGCGATAAAGATTTGTCAATGACTTTACATTCAGCTCATCGGTTGCGCTATGCATTGAGACGAGACAATCGTGTCTGGTTATTTAGCAAGAAAGGCTTAGTACGTCCTACGTTTTGTATGGTTAAATCTGTGACGACACGCAGAAAACATAATTAACTATGAATTATACCAGCTCAGATCTTGTAGGAGAACCTCAAAGCTTGGCTTTTCATAATCCAAGTTAAAAGTTTCAACTCTTCTTTTAAGTTGTGTTCTAAAACACAGATGGCTCTATCTATATCGATTTGGTATAGGGGAAGAGACTTTTTTTTTTTTTCTTTTCTTCAAACTGCGGTATTCTTTAGTGTTCGGTGGACCAGACCCAGTCCAGTTGTTAAGAATCTACACAGGGTGTTTTGGTTTTGTTTTTTTTGAGGGGGGGGGTTAGAATTCCCAGGACTTAATTTCTTACGTTTTGAGTCTGCAAGTTGGTGATTCTGTAGCCCGTGTCTCCTCTCTTGAGTGCGTTGCATGATCACTTCCATGCACACACACACAATACCCTTATAGTCATCCCAAAATGTGTTTAGGGAATGTTCTATTTTGTATTCCTAGTAGTGATCTGGAGACCTGCTATATAGGCAGACCTGCTTTCAGCCAGTTCTGGCTCCTTCTCCTAATGCCGAAGCAGACATATTACCCACGCTTGCCCTGTCCAAGCAATAAGACGGCAGACGGCACTGTTTGATGGCGCGTTCCTTGTTTAGTAAAAGACATGCACTCCCTCTCGCTTTGAAATGAGTCATTGAAAAGTTATTACGCCCCCTGATGTCTTTTGACATTGTGAGTGTGCTGTGAAGTTCTGTTATATTGAAGCTTTTTGGAGTATATATCTTGGCTGGAATCCTGCATTTCATGATAAATGGATATTGTGACAGTGAATATTTACATGTCTCTAATAATATTTTGGCATATGCAAACGTCTATCGGTACTCCGAGAGCGCTTGATATGGTGCTTCTTAAAATCTACCAGGGAACGACGAACAGTTGTTAGGAACATAATTGCAAAAAGGCCAGACTCCCACTGATCTGTCTGCATTTCACACCAGTTGTACAGTAGTAACGTGATCCGTGTGCATATTGCTAAATAATGTGCTAGATATTTAAGACTGGGGATTTTTTCTTTTGTAGTTTGTGCCAAATCTGGTCTTTGCATAATCTTTTTAATGTAGATCGGTGTTAAAGGAGTTTTAAACTGTGTTTTTCACTTGCTTGGTCAGAAATGCTTTTGACTTGATAAAGGGAGGACTCCCGAAAGCTCGTCTATTATTTTAAATACTGTTAGTCCAATAAAAAAAGGTATTACAAGATTCTGCAACATTCAGTTTTTTTGCATTCTTATACACTGGACTAATACGGCTACCCCAAACTAAAGGAGTTTGTGAAATATTTGTGTAGTGTTTACTTGGTAGACGGGGTGATCTAGACTAGAGAACCTGTAACCTGTGTGATGAAGCACTTGGAAGTTTGGGTATACCACTGTCACAAATGCACAGCAGGCCACCGCAAAGGGCTTTGTGAAATGTTAGGTTCTGGTGATTTTTCAGTACTCTTGTGAATGTGACAATCGTATGTAACTTTTTGGTGTCACATTTATGAACTGGATCAACAAAGTCCTATAGAACTATTTTAGTGATTAGCTCCTCCGCATTTTACATTTCTTTCAGATAGTTGTCCTTTTTTTTTATGTTCTGTCTCCTGTCCGTGACAAGATTACACTTCAGAGAAGTTATATTAATCTACAAAGCTGAAACTTTAACAGAAGTCCTCGGTTTAAAGTGGAGGAAATGCAGTCTGCAATATGCATTGGACCTGAACAATAGCGTGACCTTTTTCTTAGCGTGCCAGCATTTTATTTATGAAAGATTTACCGCACATGCAGGTTATTCAGAGGATATTCTACCTGGGGAACAGGTCATGGTCTGGTCGGATTACGTGCGCTGAGCTTAGAAAAAGTAATTTTTTGCAGGTAAGATAAATTTTTATTTTTCCTTTTGGAGACGGAGAAAATGTTTTAAAAAATGACTAGACCTGCAGTTTTAACTAAACAGAAATTCAGTTCCATCATAACATCAAATTCCCCCTGAGTCCAGGTCTAATCTTTACTTCATGGTAACGCCTGTGCCTATCCCAATAAATTGCTTATTTATACAGTAAGTTGTTTTTTTGTGTATTAAACTTGATCTGATTTCCATCTAAGACACAACAAAAGAAGCAAACCACCAAACCCCTGAAGTTTTTTTTTTTTCTTCCTTTCCTTTTGGTCTTTTTACAGCATATAGCATTATTGGAAGAGGAAGATATTAATCAGTCCACGGATTACTTTTCATATGAGCATTTCTACGTCATCTATTGCAAATTTTGGGAGCTTGATACCGACCATGACTTGTTCATTGATGAACAAGACTTGGCTAAGCATAATGATCACGGTAGGAGGAAATCCCAATACTAATGTCATGTCTATTATATTTCTACTTAGGATGTTGTTTTAAGTAGACCGTTAAATTCGTGGGGGCTCATCAAACTGGCACAGTAGATGGAAATAAATGCAGGTTTTACCTCATATAGAGTGGTCTCTAAATGTGTGGATTCACAAGTCATAGGGTTGTATAGTGTTAAATCATACAATGTTCAGCCTATATCTGAAATCTGCTTTTTAAACCATTAACCTTTCAAATGTGCTTAACGATGGGGAGAGTGTCAATTTGGCACCAAACATCAGTGTATATGGTTTTCCTGTTCACTTGAATAAATAAAATTGATACCCCCCCACTATTTGCCACTCTGCTTCCCTGATATGCTTTATACGACCTATATGCCACTCTGCCCTCCCAGACTTACCAATGCATTCCCAGACTTGTCCTCCTGTGCTTCAGACTCCCTGGTGTCTGGTGTGGGTAGCTGGTGAACGTCTGCACGATGCGCGTAGACAACCTCTGCTGGCACTCCGCCGGGACTTCTACAACTGAGCACCAAAAGGTCATGTCACGCAGGCGCTCTGTCATAGAAGCCCTGGCTGGAAGTGGATGGAGGATGGAGGTCTCCTGCGGGGGATCTGGATCTTAGTCTTGTAGTCAGACTTCTATTTGAGGTCTGATTAGAAGACAACCTGGAATATAAGACGAGGCATATTGTCTTCTAATCGAGCAAATACGGAACATTGTATAAAATATGTAAAATTCAAATTTCAAATGCATTCTCCGAAACTTGTTGCATAGAACTAATTTCATTTTGGTTTTTTCATTTTTGTTTTTTTCACAGCCATATCAAGTAGAATTATAGAAAGAATATTCTCTGGAGCTGTTACACGGTAGTTATGGTTTATTTAAACTTTGATAAATCTTTTATATATTTTTTTTGAAAAAAGTAGAATAAAACAAACAATTGAGTTCCCTGTAACTCAACACAAAGTTAGAGGCTATGTAGCGCTATAGAAATAAAATAACTTGGATTCTGTACAGCAGAGCAGATCATTGACTGCAACAAAGTGCATACACTATTACAAGCTGTTATTTCATATGGTATGGAACCTGTATCTTATTCAACTATTCTTTGTTTGCACCCCCCACCATTCTTTAGGGGCAGAAAAGCCCAGAAAGAAGGAAAGATAGGTTATGCAGACTTTGTATGGTTTCTATTATCTGAAGAGGACAAGAAGACACAAACCAGGTGATTAACTGAATACACTGTATAAAATATTATAATACACTATAAATACCTGATGCCTAAGCTCAGAGGCGCCCTTGTTGTAAGGACTTTACTGTCTTCAATTACCGTGTACCCAGCTGAAAATGCATGCAGGGTGTGCAGCATTCACACGCGTGTATCACCATCGATTCGGAGCACAGAACCATGTGTTCTCAGCTATTTATTATTACTGATTGAGAACACTGCAGGAGTAGCATGCTATGTGTATACCATCACATCACGCAATGTATACCATCACATCACGCAATGTATACCATCACATCACGCAATGTATACCATCACATCACGCAGTGTATACCATCACATCACGCAGTGTATACCATCACATCACGCAGTGTATACCATCACATCACGCAGTGTATACCATCACATCACGCAGTGTATACCATCACATCACGCAGTGTATACCATCACATCACGCAGTGTATACCATCACATCACGCAGTGTATACCATCACATCACGCAGTGTATACCATCACATCACGCAGTGTATACCATCACATCACGCAGTGTATACCATCACATCACGCAGTGTATACCATCACATCACGCAGTGTATACCATCACATCACGCAGTGTATACCATCACATCACGCAGTGTATACCATCACATCACGCAGTGTATACCATCACATCACGCAGTGTATACCATCACATCACGCAATGTATACCATCACATCACGCAATGTATACCATCACATCACGCAATGTATACCATCACATCACGCAATGTATACCATCACATCACGCAATGTATACCATCACATCACGCAATGTATACCATCACATCACGCAATGTATACCATCACATCACGCAATGTATACCATCACATCACGCAATGTATACCATCACATCACGCAATGTATACCATCACATCACGCAATGTATACCATCACATCACGCAATGTATACCATCACATCACGCAATGTATACCATCACATCACGCAATGTATACCATCACATCACGCAATGTATACCATCACATCACGCAATGTATACCATCACATCACGCAATGTATACCATCACATCACGCAATGTATACCATCACATCACGCAATGTATACCATCACATCACGCAATGTATACCATCACATCACGCAATGTATACCATCACATCACGCAATGTATACCATCACATCACGCAATGTATACCATCACATCACGCAATGTATACCATCACATCACGCAATGTATACCATCACATCACGCAATGTATACCATCACATCACGCAATGTATACCATCACATCACGCAATGTATACCATCACATCACGCAATGTATACCATCACATCACGCAATGTATACCATCACATCACGCAATGTATACCATCACATCACGCAATGTATACCATCACATCACGCAATGTATACCATCACATCACGCAATGTATACCATCACATCACGCAATGTATACCATCACATCACGCAATGTATACCATCACATCACGCAATGTATACCATCACATCACGCAGTACTTTCAAAAGCTCTCTAAAAACCCACCTTTTTTTTTTTTCTTCTTCAAGAAGCGCACAACCGTTCTTCCTAATATAACTAAGCCATCATCCCCATCCAAGCAGTCCTCTGCCACGGTTTCACTTCCCCCTCAACCACCGACTAAATTGTAAGCTCGCCAGAGCAGGGCCCTCTTCTCCTCTTCTACCCGTTTGTTATTGTGTGTGACGTTAAACTATTCCACTCATTGTAACCGCGCTACGGTATCTGCTGGCACTTTATAAATAAGTGTAATGCAATGTACTTGGCATTTTGCTGGCATGAATGTGTCCGTAACCCCATTTCTCTCCAAATACATGGATTCTAGTTAAATTCTGACATTCCCATTTCCCCCACGCAGTATCGAGTACTGGTTTCGCTGCATGGACCTGGATGGTGATGGAGTGTTGTCTATGTACGAGCTTGAGTATTTCTATGAGGAACAATGTCAGAAGATGGAAAGCATGGCAATTGAGCCGCTACCTTTTGAGGACTGCCTCTGCCAGATGTTGGATCTTGTGAAGCCACAGTGTGAAGGTATTTTACGTCTGCTGGGTGCTGCTAGTCATTAGGAGTTCGGTGTAATGCCAACGGCAAATATAACTTCACTTATTACATGCTTTCTGTGCGTGCGAACAGAGCGTTCACAGAGCTGGAGCTGACTGAGGACTTTATGTATGGAGGTGTTTGGTGGGGAAAGAGGAAAGGTTCTGCAGAATCTCCCATGCATTTGCAAGGACACCACATAAAGACATTAACGTGCATATGTTGGCTGGAGTGTCCCATTTAATGTATCGACAAAAAAACCCTCTGTCTCCATAGCTTGCCTAAAACTTTAACCTTCATCCAGCAGCACTGTACATAATCCTACTAAATAAATGACAAAGACTAAGAATAAGGAGTTTTCATTTGTTGAACCATTGAAGATTATTTCTTTGCCTGCAGGAAAGATCACTCTGCAAGACTTGAAGAAATGCAAGCAGGCTCATCTGTTTTATGATACATTCTTGAATCTGGAAAAGTACTTGGACCATGAGCAAAAAGATCCATTTTCTATACTGAGAGTACGTAGTACATGAACTTTCCTGCTGGGTGGCCGTGAAAACGCTTTATGCTTTTCATACTTTACACTGACCACAAAACCGTATTTTACAGGTAGGCGAGAACGAAGGACAGGAACTTTCCGACTGGGAGAAATATGCTGCTGAAGAGTACGCGGTCCTTGTGGCTGAAGAGGCAGCAACTGAACAATGGAACGATGGGTAAGAGACATCAATACTGCAAATATATTCACATTTCCTCCAAGGATCCAGTAACCCACTAAATAGTAAGTGTTTTCTCTACGAATCCGCAGGGAATGTTGGAGCGGTGCTTGTCTTTTATAATACGGATTTGTCTTTTATAATACATAACCAAGTCACAGAGGGTGAAAGATTTAACTCGCCTGCAAACTTCTTTGTTTGTTCACACACTCCCATATATCCATTTGCTTTAAGTTGAAGTAAAAGCATTTGAACATTAAGTGTTATGGTGGAAGTGGAGCAATTGTTATGGAAGACATGTTTATAGAGGTCTTTCTTACTTCCTGCATAGCTTTTTGGAAGCTACTCACCAAGAGCGGTCCTAGTCCTTTGTGTTTTATAAATATATATAATTTCCTGACACACATACTGAGAATGCTTCCGTGACAGTACAAGATCTGTGTGGAGGGCAGGGATGTTAAATCTCATCCATTTCAATCAAAATGGGGTCTTCTAGCATTTAAGCAGGCCTGAAATGACTAGATCTTAATGTTGTTTTTTTGTTTTTAGGGATTATGCCGAACTTAATGCTCTCCACACCCCAGTGGCCACTGACAGTAGGTATGCTGATGAAAAGAGGCCCTTCTTTGACATGCCCTCTCACGATGTGCCTGAAGATCTGGAGGACTATGACTATGAGGATGACTTTGAATGAACAACACTGTTGGATTCATGCAGCTGGCCTGCTCTTGTATGTTCTGTAATGCCTGAATGACATTGTCATCTTTATGCCAGGGTTATGAATTCCCGTTCCGCACACCTGATAATGGGTAGTGCTCAAACTCCTGGGCCTTACCGTTCTGTTCCCATACATAAGCCGGCTTGTCTGTCCTAATGCTGGAGAAATTAATAGAAATAGATCAATAGAAAACCCAACACAGCAGATACTTTAACTGAGGGATGACCTACCCAATGTTCTAAACCCCTCTTAACACTACCTCGGTTAAGTGTAACTCATGCAAGGTTGCCTAAGCAAACCGAATGTATGGACTTTAATCTTGCCTTATGCCTTTTTCTGCCCTTCTGTCTTGCTTTATCCTGCCTGCCCCATCCATGAGCTTTATAAATAGACAGACACCAGAAAGAATAAAAGGGTTTTGGGGGAGGAGGTGGCATTATCTGTGCCAAGTGACAGTCTGGGAGTGAACATACATAATGGTGGATGGGTCACTATTGTAGCAATCTGAATATCACACCATTCATTTCTTAGTTTGCTGCTGAACCTTATTGCTATAGCGTGCGCAGGTACTCATCTGCCAGACGTCGTGTCAACATTGGTCAAAGGCCATTAAGACCTAGTCACATGTCTGCCTCTCTGGATTATCGAAACTGCATCTGGATAATGCCGATTGTGTGCATAATTGTTGGAGGTATGTTTTGGCGGACAAACAGCAGATCAGTATTAGTTTATTGTCACATTCCATTTGAAAAAAATGCAATTTACGTTTCAAACCTTAAGATCCAGTTGTTTCGGAGGAAATTATACTAATTCTAATTATACGCTAAGAATCCCTGTACTTGTATATATGTAAATTTTGTTTGGGTTACATTTTTCTCCCCCCTGTATTTTATTATAAAATTTTCAGGTGGGGAAAAAAAGCTGTAAATGTTTGCTGTGTAGAAACAGTTAAAAAAATTAAATATATATTTATTGTATTTTGAAATAAACTATTTTTTGCACAAAACTTGTTCTATTTTATTCTTTGTTAACTTTAAACTACCAAACAGTCCATGAGCTGCAGAATCTTCCCCTTCATGTGGATATGTACTTTTAATAACCTTTTATTTTGTGGTACGGGTGTAAGGAGAGGAAACGCTGGTCTGTGTAAAGAACAATGCACACAAATTTCCTTAGAATGTCCAAAGAAGTCTGTAATAATCATTTTCCAGAAATGGATTTGAAGAATGGCTAATGTGTGAGCATGTTGAGGCAACAAGCAATCATATTTTTACAAGGAACAGCTGCAACCTGTTGTATTGTGCTGTTGTAGCTTTTGGAACATGAGGGCCATTGGCAGTTGCTCCGAAAAGCAGAAACCTTCCATTGTTTGCAGTGTTTTGTCAGTTTTTATACATAACTATGATTGTGCTAAACGTTATTGCAGCATGGCATGCCTGCCTGATACTCACAGCTACATGGTATAATTATTTAGAAAACCCTATGGGTAATGGCAAATATAGGCTCTATGGATCTCTTTTATTATCATGCAAAATCCATCTTGTTTAACCAGTGAACTCCTCAACCTATTTAGAAACATTTTTAGAAAATGTTTATGGGCTATTTCCTCCTTCTACCACTAATTATTAGTAGAATAACAAAAAATATTGTATGTATTGCAAAACCACAGACTGTTCCAGTTTCCATTTATATTAGGTTTAATATGATGACCAGCCATTGAATTTCTGTATAAAAATAGTCCAATACACATACAAAATTTCCATAGTTACTGTCATATAAAATCTATAGAATCCAGTCATTGTCTAATACAAAAATTACGTTTCTTATTATATGGCTATATAGTAACGGGAAACAGCTTTTGATTAAATGTACATTATTTACAACATAAATTGTTTATTTCAATTCACAATGTATGTTATGTATTGCTAATCACTTTTTTAAGTTCAGAGAGATCCTATATTTTTCTAGGTTTGTTCAGATGAGGTATGGGCCACCAGAAATGCCGAGTCCTAGGGGCTGAGGAGTATTTCTACAAAGAAATATCTTGATATTCGCTCTTTGCTGTTTCAGCGGTTTCCTAGAAAATAAAATATTTTCAGAAGAGAGGACTGGAAATTAAACCCTGTCAATATCAAAAGTGATTGTGTAGAATTCGCCAAGGAAGTAGGGCTGAAACAACGAATCGATAAAATCAATAATCGATAACGGAAATCGTCGACGATTTCCGTTATCGATTAATCGAGTGATCGATTCGTTGTTGGAGCACTCGGCTCCTTTTACTTACCTCCGCGAGCGTTCCCCGCTTCTGCTACACGCTCTGCAGTCTCCGCCTTCTTTTAGTTACCTCCGGAACGTATTCTTCATGTCTGTGCGGTTCGCTCTGTGCGAGTGGCTCCATTCGCACAGAGCGGTTCGCGGGGGTGGGGTTTCAGGGGATGCAGGGCAGAGTGGGGGTGGGGGGGCAGAGTGTGGGTGCAGGGCAGAGTGGGTGCAGGGTGTGAGTGTGGGGCCAGGGCTGGGTGCAGGGCAGAGTTGGAGACTGGGTGCAGGGGCAAAGTGCCAGGGCTGGGTGCAAAGTGCTGGGTGCAAAGTGCCAGGGCTGGGTGCAAAGTGCCAGGGCTGGGTGCAAAGTGCCAGGGCTGGGGCAAAGTGCTGGGTGCAAAGTGCCAGGGCTGGGGCAAAGTTTCTTGAACAGTAATAGTCCACCTCTTTTCAGAATGTTTGGGGTTATTTTGTTTCATAAATATTGTGTTTGGGTTCTTGTACTTTGAAAATATTGTTTTTTATTACATCATAACAAAATAAGAATGTTTAATGTAAATTTTAAGTTGTTTTTTTAACATCCAGTTCATTAAATTATTTTAAATAAACGAAAAATTTGCATATTGTTTTTTTTTTTATCTGATTAATCGAAAAAAACAATCGGCCAACTAATCGATTTATTAAAATAATCGTTAGTTGCAGCCCTACAAGGAAGCTTCGATTCATTATACCAAATCTGCTGATTCCAGAACCGTTCTGACTGATCTCTATTTTTTCTTGCAATCTCTGGTGATACTTAATAGACTCCTCCTCTGTACCTGAGATAGGGCAGGTATCTGAAAATATATAAAACCCTTCCACTCAGTTACCTTCAGTGTTCTTCTGCCATATCTCAGGTAGATAGGATTCACCATCAGTTTAGGGTCCAGGGGTGAGCCTGGATCCCTGGGCTGCTTCTCCTTCCCAGCTGTTTACACTTCCTCCCCACCAGATGATCTTTCTGAGGGGTGCTGTACATCCACAGGCCTTGGACACATCCCACATCCTCCAACGGAGGCTGTGCCCTTTAGAAGAATTAGACTTTGTTGGGTCTTCTGGAGCCTTGCAGAGATCCAGGGTTGTGGCAGGCACATCCAGGGGGCCTTGTTTGGTCGCCTGATGGGCAGCAGTAGCATTTAGTAAGGTGTGCGTTCCAAGCTTCGGAATCACTGCTGTTTTTATCCAGCGCCTCCATTCAGCCTCTGCCTTTTCATTTGACCCGCTATTTAAACAAGTAGCTCCAGGCCTCAAACTCAGCTTTTTGGTCAGGTATAGCTTCTGTATCCAGAGCTGTGATGACTTGGCTATCTCAGATCTAACAACATAGAGCTTCTTAAGCTTCAAGGGAATGTCTATAAAAAAAAAAAATATTGCCACACTAAAGACTCTCTGTGCGATGGCTCCATTGAGTCTATCCACATGGCTGCTAGATATCATAGAATGTACTTGTTAGTATACCATTTCTTGTTTGGTGAGAAGCTAGAAGCTCTGCTAGAAAGAACCACAGGCGATAAGAATGGAATTCCTCAAAGCAAAACATCAGTTTTGTCCAGTCATTTCCAGGGCTCTGATTCTAGATACTTAAAACACAGTTCCAGAGAGACCAAGAATTGTCTTGAAAGGCTACCATATCGAATTTCAGTCGAGACCTATAGTTTCCACATCTTCCTCAAGATTCTGTCCAGAGAAGCTCAGATATAAGTTCAAAAAGGGAAACTGTAAAATCTACTCTAGGGACCCTGTGCACCTATTACCGTATTTGCTCGATTATAAGACGAGGTTTTTTTCAGAGCAAATGCTCTGAAAAATACCCCTCGTCTTCTAATCGGGGTCGTCTTCTAATCAGACCTCAAATAGAGGTCTGATTATGAGACTAAGATCCAGATCCCCCGCACCGCTGCAGGGGACCTGGATCCTCCTGTCTCCCCCCCCCACACTTACTTACCGGTGCTTCCTGCTGTATTGCCGGGGCAGCGGGTTGACGTCTACGCGATCCGCGTAGACAACGTCCGCTGCAGCCGGAAGGAGGTGTGGCTAGCAGCGGGGGTTGTCTGCGTCCGTCGCGGATACCTTCCCCGACTGTCAGAAATCAGAGTTCCCCGCACAGGTGCCGGAACTCTGATCTCTGACAGCCGGGAAAGGTATCCGCGACGGACGCAGACAACCCCCCGCTGCCAACTCCACCTCCTTCCGGCTGCAGCGGAAGGAGACGTCAACCCGCTGCCCCGGCAATACAGCAGGAATTTGGAAGCACCGGTAAGTGTGTGTGCGTGTGTGTGTTAAATGGGGGACATAGGGCATTTCTGGAATGCCTTATACCCCTATATGCCACTCTGGCACTTAGGGGGTTAAAAGGCATATTATGGGGCAGAGTGGCATATAGGGAGTTATAAGGCATTTCAGGAAGCAGAGTGGCGTTAAGGGGGCATTTAATAGAGCACTCTGCCTCCTGAAATGCCTTCTAGAGTGCTCTATACAATGCCTTTTAACTCCCTTAATGCCACTGCCTCCTGGAATGCCTTATACCTCCCTATATGCCACTCTGCCCCATAATATGCATTTTAACCCCCTAAATGCCAGAATGGGATATAGGGGTATAAGGCATTTCTGGAGGCAGAGTGGCACATAGGGGGTCAAAAGGCATACCATGGGGCACAGTGGCATATAGAGGGTTAAAAGGCATATCATGGGCCACAGTGCCATATTGGTGTGGCAAGCCTGGGGGCAGATGTGCGTAACTGGGGGACAGGTTGGAAAATACAAGGAAATAAAAACAAAAAAAATATTTTTCTCAATCATAGCTTTTATTTAAAAAAATAGTTTACATGAATTAACATTTACTGGTAAAACTTTTTTCCTTTAGGGTCGTCTTATATTCAGGCTTTTTCTTTTTTTCCTAAGTTAATATTCAGATTTTGGGGGGTCGTCTTATAATCAGGGTCGTCTTATAATCGAGCAAATACGGTACTTCATGTCTTCCATAGATTGTTCTCCATGTGTCTGATGAAAGGGAGTGTATAATGTTTCATTAGGATAGCCATTCCATAGGAATCAGATTATTTAGTTTCAGGCTCTCCCATTTAGTCTTACATCATTTCTCGACTCTTCAGAAAGCTGCTTGCGTTTGTCGCTGCTTATTTCAGAATTCAAGGAATCTGTTATACCTTACCTGTATGACTGGCTATGAGTCGGCCTCTACCCTGCAAAGGCATGTCACTATCGTAGCAGACACTCTTCAGCACTTAGGCTGGATTTTATTGGATAAATCCAATATCCTACCTTCCTGTCAAACCCTGGGTCTCAGGGAAAGTTTTTCTTCCTCACCTGGTGGCTTCACTGCCACCGGGTCTCGGCATGCTAATGTTGGTCCATTCCAGACAAAGAGACCTTGACTACAGGTGCAAGTGATGGGGGGTGTGGTCTATCAAGAAACATATGCCCACGGCTATTGGTCACCAAGTGAATTCTTGCTTCCCTCCAATTTCCTAGAGATGTTTGTTGGCTGTGGAAAAAACGCTTCATCGGTTGCTGATGTAACTAGCTGGCAAGAATGTCCTAATAAGATTAATTGGTCAGTGGTGGCCTATCTCATCAAGCATTCACCTTCTTTATATGTCTGTGGGCAGAAGATCATTCTATTTCCCTGTCAGATGATTCAGTGGAATGCAGAACATCTGAAATAGGTGTCCTCCAGGATCAATGCTCAAGTTCCTACCTTTGTTCCTCTGCATTTGGAAACATTTCTGGATTGGGATGGTATGAGAATTTGCCAAAAAAAAAATTCTCATACACCATCCCAATCCAGAAATGTTTCGTCTACATCTATAGTGAAAGTTCAGATTTCACCTATAAGCTCTTTGCTGGTTTTGAATTGGCTTCCCTTCAAATGTTTGGACTATTTTCTAAACCTCTTGTCAGAATTAGACTTTGCATTGTTATCAAGATGGTTCCTTGGGATCTTAATTTGGGTTTTCAGAGGCTTATACTTCTTCCTTCACTTGTGTCTCTGGAAAAAGAATCCTTACATATTTTGGATTTGAAAAAATGTCTAATTGCCTATTTAGAGAGATCAGGGGAGTTCAGAAAATCTTCTTGTTTGCTTGTGGACTCTTCTGGAGTCAACAAAGGTCAGAGTATTTCTAAACATATCATTGCTAGATAGATCATCTTGGCCATCCAAACTGCCTACTCATCTGCTAGCAAGACTACACCCACGGGTATTAGAGCTCATTCTACTCATGCTCTTTCAACCTCCTGGGGAGAAAAATGCATCATATCACCATAGCAAATCTGCAAGACAGCTACTTGGGGAAGTCTTCACACATTTAACCCCCTCCCCCTATTTTGTTTTCTGTCGTTGGTATATCTCTATCAAGTGGCACCAGGCATTGTAGGAAAACAGTTCTACTTTACGAGAGCTCTTTTTCCCTGTTGACTCCTCGTGACATGATCGTTCCCTCCCTTTAATTTATTTTTTGCGTTTGTTTGATACTGATGTTTAATAAATAATTTTTGTATTGTACTATTTCTACCTGAGTGGTCTTTGTTATTCACTGAAGGAAACCCTAAGTGGAGGGGTTTTATTTTTTCAGCGTCCTGCCCTATCTCAGGCACGGAGGAGTCTATCAAGCGTCACCAGGAATCAACAGAAAAAAGGAGCTCTTAGTAAGTAGAACTGTTTTGGCTCCATGGCTACAGCGAGAGTACCTAATCATCAAAAGTACTGCTAAACCACCTCATTAGTTATTGGTTGGAATTAAAGATGCACATTTGTATATTTCGAATGTATTTTCTGCTTTTTTTTTCTCCTATTTTAAAAGCAGCAATTTTGATGTCCTTTACCTGATTTTTCTCCTCCATATCCACATCCACATCTACATTGTCTTCATCTTCGCCCATATTTTGCTGTATCCGCTTTGAAGATTTACGGCTGTGAAAAACATAAGGTATGTCACTTAGCCTGGTGTTTCTTGCCTACATTGATCCATGTTTACAGAATGCAGCATTTCAGTGTCAGACTTATTCCTGAACTATGTAGCACTGGAAAATAACTGTCCTGTCACATGCCTAGCCTGCACAGCCTACGTCAGATATTCGTATTGATAGGCCAGAGCAAAATATGTTTGTCGACTGGGAAGAGGGTGAGTCCTCTCTAGCAGCTCTAACATGAGGACTATGAAAAGGGAAGGATCTGATCTGAGGTCCCATCACTTCTTTTGGCATTACACACACAGTGCAGTGTGTAAATAAAGGCAAAGTGTGAATCTGTGGTTTATACACTAAAGGGAGGGTTTACAGAGTTGTGCTTTCAGCTCCCTCGCTTCATTACAGATTATGAGGGCCCCACACTGGTACGTTTCTCCAGCTTGAAGGGCTGAGCTGGTCCTGTATAACTTAATGAGTCGAGGCGACTGAAGAAACATCACTGATTTAGCTATATATCTTACAGTGCAAACAAGCTCTTATCGCAGCCGACAATGACTTGGGTTGGACGTTCACAGCATATAGTTAAGTCAAGAAGCTGAAACCACAGCTCTCCCTTTTAATAAACAGAGCCGTATGCGTATGAATGTTCAGCCACCACACTGTAGCTATGGCCATGCTGTTGGTCACATTATTAGCACCTAGAAGACCTCTGCTCTTTCATCCACTACTGGAAACTTTACTAAGGGGCTTTTATGCCTCTGGTCGTTGGATTTCTTGTGTACTGAGCAAAAGGCTTGACACAGACTTCCTTTGTGTGTTGAAAGTAGTTTGTCATCTGAGATTACATAACAAATGCATCAAGAAAACTATGATTTTCAATTTGGCATATGTTATGGTCTGACTGCATATAAGGTGACTTATGTTTAACCCCTTAACTTATTTGGATGTACTGAATGACCAGATACATAGTTATAGTTGGTATAGATGTGTGGTTTATGAGAAATATTTGTTCCAATTTGGTCTGCATGTTCTTAGAACCTGTGCTACAGCCTTTACCTATCAAAGACCACTTTTTCCTTTTGTGTATACCTGCTATTGGAATATCCACACTTTTGGCTGGGGGTTCAAAAAGGAGGAGTTGCGATACCCTATAATGCAGAATTAGCGGACCTAAATTCATATAGTAAGATGAAGAGCCTCATAAGCTTTCAAGATGTCAGAGGGTCTTAAGTCTTTCTCTAGCAATACTGAAATACTACAGTGATCCACTTTTACCCTTACACACTGTCTCCTGTTTTCCTTATCAACCATATGCCTGTAACTCTGACCCTTTGCTCTCGTTGAAGATTATAACATTTCCCCTTGTGTGGCTACAGCTGTCACTCTGACTCTCCCCTCATTTCTTTGTTACCCAGCTGTCCCTTCCTGCAATAAGGCTCTACTCCAAAGCACTACTGCTGTTCTCTGTACAATACATTATATATATATATATATATATATATATATATATATATATATATATATATATATACATATACACACTCAGTATAATAAGACATTATTCCCAAAGTCTTTGGGAATACATTGTATTTTGGAAAGTACATTAAAATATTGTTAATCCGTAGTACTTCTGAATTGCAAACTGAAATAGTATTATAGTCACCTGCCCAATGATCCACTCTCTTGGATTGTTTGATCTTCCAGCACCAGTTGCCTCCTGCTTTTGACGGGACAGGGTGCACCAAGTGCGTGCGACTCTCCCACACCCGATCCTGCAAAAAAATAGGGATTATTTGGGACCATTCTGAACCAAATCATTGTCAACTCTTAAAGATGGTTCTCACAAACTGGCTAACATTGTGTTCTTGGTCACCTTTTGATATGAACACAATGCCAAATATAATCAAGCCTCGGTGGGATTCAAGAATTGTGTATTGAATTTAAAGATACAAACAGACTCTTTGTTCTAAAACTACCTCTTGGTGGCTGCAGATTTTAAGAATCCAACATGTGTATAATGAGGCTATTCTTATAATCTGGCAAGTTTTAGTTACTAATGGCAGGAAACATGATAGCCTCCTTCTAAATTCTGGAACACGAGATCTTATTACTTGCACAGTATCAAGGAATGGTGTTGAGAAATTACCTCCTTTAACAGAAAAAGATGATATGAAATTTTGTATCTGGCCTGCTGGATATTATTTCTTGTACTACTATTGCTTTTAACATGACAAGACATTATCTACACATCTCACCAAGCAAAGAGGTTAGATATTGTGTCTTTTTTTTATTATTTCTTGATTGCTGATACACCCACCTATAATGCATTTTGGGATTATAAACTGTAGACAATAAGGGTTTAGAAAAAAATAAATATTAGGAACAATTTGTAGCGAGAGATTTTTAATAATTCTACTATAAACCATAATATTGTACAGCGTAATTATTGCATGTACAGACACAAGATTGTATGCACAAGGGATGTGTAAGGCATGGTATTTACCACATGATAGCTTTCTCTTCAGATATTGGGATGTGCTGGAAAACCCAAGGTCCCGTGAAAAAGAGCTTCCGTTAATAGAGCTTTCCTCGTCCTGGTTATCAAGCAGGGAATTGTTATACACAACCAGCGGGTGCCATTCTGCTCCTCGGCAGAGCAGCATCTGCTCATTAGCAAATCTCTGCAGGTATCCATACCTTTAGATAAAAAAAGGATATATGTCAGCAAGGGGGACTGTGCTGGGCCACCTCACCACCTTCAACATGCCTAGCCAACCCAGAGTTGACTGGGGATTCATGGCTACATGGCCTCCCCTAGCTTGTAAGATTTAACAAGTAACAAGAACTTGTACAGATAGCGAGTTCTTCGTTAAAAACTGCTTTGAGTTAAAAAATAACTTGCTCCTATGTTATTACGTTTTCACCTTTAAATGGGATAATTGGAAATTATGAAAACTCCAACTTACACCAGCCTCTTGTCAGCTTTGAGAAGCTTGCTGGAGAACTCGCTGATGACAATCAGGAACGGCATGTTTGGTGGGGGCAGAGTGTCTTCTGCTGCGGGTTCACGAAAAGCAAACTCGATCCCTTGTCTAATAGTAGAGGAAAACATTACAACAATGCCAGCTACACCCAAATACTATAACAGATTATCATCATGTGTCTGACATCTTTCTACAACATGACCTTGAGAACATGCAGTTTATAAATCCCAGAAATAAGGAGAACCCGGCAGAATGTTTGCGTTGCTGGACAAGAAGTATATAAAGAACCATTGCTTTAAAGTCGGAACATAGTTAACGGTAATTAATTTTATCATGGCCCAAGGCATTATGAAAGTAAATGTTTATATTGCTGGGACATGATGCACTTCAGATATTATCAAAGTAATTATTTTTTAAACCGATCAAACAATTTCCATATTAAGCGAAGCTATTAGTTCAGACATTGGCAATGTTGCACGCAGCTCCCCAGAGATCATCATGTTTGCTTCATGGCTTCACTGCGTGTTACTATGTAGATTAATAGCAGAGGGAATAGAGATTGTTGGTATATTCTTTCTCCATATAGGTTAGAGATATCCGCAAGAAACGAGTGAATGCTAGATGATACTGTGAGCCTGGTTTCAGGGTAATGGGGGATAACCTAGCAAACTAGAAGATGTTGCATCCCTGCCCCAAAGACACGTCAGTTTAACCAAAGATCTCTATCAATAAGGTAAGCCATACTTTAAAGGAAAATTACTATGTATGTAAACATACATTAAAAAAAACATTTAATCACAATACAAGGGCTGTGGGGAGTTGATTATCAAGCAGATTTGATAAGTTGATTTTAAGGCTTGATGACACCAAAGTAAAGGTTTACTGATAATTCTGGTTTACATAATATGTGACATTGATGGAATAGTTGATAATAGTTAATACATTTAACAAAAAGGCTTTCTGAAACATTTAATGAGCAATATTAATTCCTTTAGTAAAAACGGTTCTCAGAATGAATGACTATTTATGTATGTTTCATTACTGAAGATCAGTGTCTATATAAGTGTTTATATTTTTTTTTATATACATTGTTTGCGGCATGATAAATAATGTTACTACAGCCTATCAGTATAACATAGATTTGAGCATGATATTGTATCCCGTCTGTGGGTATACACCACATGAGTCTATCTTCAGGCTCACAAGGACATCGCTAAATCAATCCAGTGTGTATGGCGAGCGGCAGAGCTCCTGGGAACCTGGCAGGAACTAGTGACTTAGCTGGAAGTTTTAGCTCTGATGCTGGCCACAGTATTTTTCAAAATGACTCCAAAATATGCACACACACAAAGAAAGGAAAAAGACAAGAATTGGAAGCAGTGTCAAAATTACAAGACGTGGAGCCATGACCACCCATTGTACAGCGCTATGGAATTTGATGGCGCTATATAAAACAATAAATAATAATAACAATAATGTATCTTATAGCCTTATAGCTAAACAGAGCTGTGAGTATCAAGCCATTTAGAAATGTGCAGCCACTGCCCAAACTGTTTGTTTGCCCAATAGAATTTGACACCCCTGGAGTAAGCATTTGTTATAATAATAATAATACATTTACATTATGCTGTTATTCCTGGGGTGCCGCCACTCTGGTCTGACATTTTTCTGTTTAAATAGAACAGCACACCCTGTACAAGGAAAAGACACCCAGCCACATACTTGTGCATCATAGCTATAGATTCCCTGCATTTCACGTGGTCCATGCCAAAGGTTAGAGAAAAGCGTCGAGCCAGCTCCTTTATGTTAGTGAATGATACGGACGACTGGATGGCATTGCCATGTTTTTCTTTGTGCTCCTGAAATAGCTGTAAACACACCAGCAAGCCCACATAAATAACACACATAAATAAGAGAAAGCAGTGTGGGGAAAGGTTATGGGTTCCATTAATACACACATCCTACATTTCACAGTTCTATACACTAAATAAACTCATTAAGCACTGTTTACATATTAAAATAAGCAATATACGGTGTATATAAGTTTATTAGAATTCCACCTTATGAAAATACAATGGGGGCAACCATCCTCAATTCCTTTTTTCAGGATCCGTATGATTATTCCTCCCCATTAATTTACCCCCTCCCCCCACACTCTTAAGTTGGTTTTAGTTGGACCAGTCGGCCTTTGTAAAAGTACAGTGAGGACTCAACTTAGATTGAAGCTGACCTCATTTTCCATCTTTTTTATACTTACATTGGCAACTACAGATATACTATGCAAAAATAGAATAAGAACGCCAAATACGTACGGCATAGCGACGCTATAGTGACTTCCGCACGTTGCAGTGGTACACACAAGACTTCTGGTAAATAAGGTTGCCTCGCACTTTCACAAACACAAGGCTGATGGGCAGTTGTGCGACAGGACAGACGTGCCACTGCTTAAGCGATCCCTGGTTGGCTGGTGGGGTCTACTTTGCCAACCACATATCACATACGTGGACAGCATTAGAATGATTAATGAACTGTGTGGCATCTCTTCTGTGCCACAGGAGCTAATAAGTGGCCTCTCCAAGAACCATATGCTGCGTATGGCTCACTTAAATAAGGTTCCTGGAGACGCCGCTGCCAAACATAAGGACTGAAGCTTGGTTCTCAAGCAATGTGGGAAATAGTGGCTGCGTGAGCGAGTCTAGCGTGGCTTGCTTTTTCCGCGTGCTGCACAGTATAATATCTACACGGCAAACAGAGTAACCGTGCAAAACATTAATTGAACACTCGAGTATTTTAATCAAATACACCTTAGTCTGTTTCTCTTTCCTCTGAAAGTTGAATCAAATAGGAAGGGGAACTGTTGTCGTCACAGCTCTTAGCATGTATTTTTTGTATGGATTTCGGGGTTATTGTTTTGGAGATATTTAGTTTATACCTTGTTTATATTGTACCGCAGTAAGCATCTCTACGTATGTTTCCACTAGTAGATCCTTCATCAGAAGACCCTACACCCATCAACACCTTTTTCCATTATTTATTACAAAGTCCAGTAGTTTTAAACATTTCTGATAATGAATCACTGATAATCTGGGCATTTGATGCAATCACAAAGCATTTATATTCCTTCTGTTATAAACAAATTATGTTACATGATATTAAAATGATACGAATTAAGCAACCAAAAGAGAGAATTGAAAGTGCGTGTATTCATAAGTGCAAGAGGCATCCAAAGGGTGTGCAAAAATATCTTAGAATTGCCTTTACACTGCTGAATTGTTAAAAACAAAACAAAACAAAAAAAACCAGCAATATATAAAATATTTTGTGAGCTTGAAGTACTTGGTGACTTGGTGTTTCTTAAAGATGTCTGGCTTAAAAAGAATTTGGCATTTCTTACCTGCTGCAAACAAAGGACCAGTGTTTTTGCGCTCTCTATTCGGTTGCTCTGTCTTGTTCGGCTCAAAGTTTCTTTAATTATATCTCCAAAGTCATTATAGGTCTGTTGTTGTTGAGAATAAATAATAATAAAAACACTGCTGACCATCATTGTCTGCTAGGTTAAACACTTACAGCACTCCCCATACTTAAACAGTTTATTGCGTTACAATACAATGAATATATTAATGTATAAAATGTTAGGGCATCTACTTGGTTAATACGCTTATTTGGAGCTTATTTGGAGCTGTGTTTGTCGGTTTACCTTCATGTACTGCTTGTAAATCTCGGAGGCTGCTGCCATTTCCACTGCATTATAAGCTATAAGCTTGCAATAAACCGCCAGAAGGCTTCTTCTCCTGTGCAAGCTGGCCAGAACGGCGTCATCATCATTCAGTGTTTCTCCTGCTAACAATATAAATATATTGGTTTTTTCTGACCCTTTTTTTAGATAAATAAAAAAGGGGGGGAAGCACTTATTTAATATCACATACTTTGCAACAGTGACCGGAAAAGTATTCAGGTAATATGTTGTACCAGGGGGAAAAAATTTCCCACCACCACCCCAACACGTCAATTAAACTCATTGCATAGAACATACTGCAAAAGATATTTTCCATTGCTGTCCCTTAACGCATTGTGATTCCAGAGAACTGAAATGCTTCAGTGAGCTTCTCCTTCAAGAACAGCTGAGCTTTGGCTCCGTCTAATCCATAGTTATGGTGGGGAGATTTCATGTAAGTCATCTCCTTTACCATGCATGCCTCCTAAGTGTCTCAGTTTAGTGGCACAATCTCGATTTCGGGCACTGTCCTGTGTAGCTGCTCCACTGTCCCACTTTTACAGGCAGTGGAGATCATGAGATAGTTGAGGGGATCCTTAGACTTCTGCTGACAGACGCAGGGAGCTATAAAATCAATGGAGGTCTGGGCTGTTGCATTGCAGCTCCTCCGCATGGCCACCTCTGAAGCTGAGCGCACCGAGGTGGCTCTTCGGGTAAGGGTGGAAGGCAGTCACACATCGGACCCCACCCTTCCCACCACTGACCCTGCCAGCTTCTGCCCAACATCTAACCCCCCAACAGAGGTATCCCAAACTGGACGCCTGGAACATTGGTGGAGAGCTCAATTCCTCTTGCAGGAGATGCTCACCTGTGTCATTCTTTATTATTCTCAAGTGACAGTGGGAAGATGAAATGTCCAATTTACCTGCAAACTATTGGTTTACTGAATTAACCCATTAGTGAATGAACACCAGTAAAATAAGGTGAGATGAAAAAAATACCTTGCTCACCTAACTAAGCAGCCCTCTATTACTTTGTTATCCTTAAATTCCATATATTTTCTTACATATATTCTCAATGAGTTACATACTGAGGATTGAGCTTTATTATTTAAAAAAAAAAAAAAATGTTTAAACTAGGGTGATCACATCCGCCATGCTATCCAGGACACATAACTTTCCCATATTGCTGACCAGCATATGTAAAGATGTGAGATGTATACATGAAGGGCAATTATCTCTGCTGATCAGACTCTGATACTCTGAAGTATGTGAAAGTTATGTGTGTCCTGGAAAACATGGCTGGTGTGGCAAATCCACTCCCCCCCCAACGTGCCTTCTAATTGTGATCACATTACTCCGTATACAGAACAAAGGCAATGATCATACTGACAAGAGCCAGCAAGTGTGTAAACATCCAAGAGCATTTTGAAGCTGAAAGATTATATGCTGACAATGACAACTTTAGGCAGCAGCGGGGTCGCATCTACCAGACTGATGGAGTCCTGGCAGCAGCTGCTCCAAATAACAGAGGGCTATTCATTATGGGGCGCAATACAACCGGGGGGGGGGGGCTCTGCAATGCTATTAGCTATTTTAAGGACCATATGCAAATAGTATTGGGGGAAACTGGAAATGTGTTTTGCATTAATATATTAGTCATTTTATTATTTTCAGCATTACTATTATCCCCCTTGCGCTGGCTTGTATGCGTAGATTATTCTCTCAGTGGGCATACATATCATATTCCTACTCTGTAAACGCCCTCTAGGAGATTAAGACTTTTATACCGATTTTCTTTTTAAAATTCACATGGTGGAAAGTTATTTGGACGAGAAGGCCTGGCTCACAATCTCTGTTCCAGGTCATCCCAAAGGTGTTCGATGTGGTTGAGTTCAGGGCTCTGTGTTTGGGCCAGTCAAGTTCTTCCACACCAAACTCATCCAACCATGTCTTTATGGCCCTTGCTTTGTACGCTGGGGCACAGTCATGATGGAATAGAAAAGGGCCTTCCCCAAACTGTAACCACAAAGTTGGGAGCCTAGCATTGTCCAAAATGTCTTTGTATGGTGGGGCGGAAACATCTAAATTCAATCAATAGGAGGGGTATCGAATTCTAGTGTGGAAATATAATAATTAGCATGTGTAAAATGTGATTAATTTTTTTAAAAAATGTTTAATCTGTAACAATGAGTTTTAGGAAACAAGGCTAGCAAGTCTGTGGCATTCAGTTCTTGCTGTGCATTTGTACTGAAGCAGATTTGTCCTTTCATGCAGAGTGTTGGGTATGAGCCAAGCAGGACTTCATGCTCTAGATAAGCTCATCACTGTTTCTGCTAAAAAAAAAGCCACTTTTCATTTATTTTAAAGTAAAGTTGATATTCTTAAATATCATGCGTAAGAAAAATCAAATTGGGAGAAAGCCTCTAGTTGATTTAATGCAAAGACAATGTGTTTTGGCCCTTTTGTCCACACCACTCTGATCCATAAAATAACTGGTAATACACATAGAACATTGCTGACAGGGAGGGAGGGGAATTGTTACAGAGTTTTGGGGTAGGTGGCAGGTACCAAGTACATGGCACTGGTTTCAATGTTGCAATCTTAATGAAGCACCACAAAGGCATGGCTAATGGACAGCTATTTAACTAAGGCATTACAACAATACAGTGTAATAAACCCAAACACTTAACAATTTAGCAAACTATTACTTTTCATACAACTAAAGCTTAATCATTTTCTTAAGTGTCAAACATAAAGTTGGCTCTTTAAAAGTTAAAGCATTTCAAAAGTTAAAGCATTCCTTCCCAAACAGGAGATGAGTGCATCTAATACATATGAAATGACAGCACAAGTGGGCATTTGAAAAAAAGATGGTGGCAAGAAAGCCAAAACTGCTCTAAAGGTAATAACCATACCTGGGGACTCACCAGGTTTCGCCCGGAGACTCCAGGTGAAGCGCCACTTCTCCAGGTCTTGCTATGAAATCTACGGGTTGCGGTAGGGGTTTTTAGGCTTGCCCACTCCTATTCACCTCCCACCCCATACAAATTTAATGTGTTTGGGGCTAGCCCCACCACCACCACACACACACATACATGTGGCTAGGCCTGACAATATTGGTCGTAAGCCCACCGCTAACCACATATATGGGTGGCTATGTCAGGGTAGCCTGAGCAGGCAAGTTCCTGGCTACGGTAATAACTACAAGTGTAAAAGATCTGACTGCATTTTTAACATCACTCATAGCAAAAGGAAATAAAACACCTTTATTTTTTGGTTCTTCGACACTGAATACGTGTCCTTGAATAAACTCCAGCAGCTGTGATTGCAGAGTAGAGTCAGTGCAGCTGGATACCTCTCCACTTCTGTGTCTCAGCAATAAGAGGAGGTCACAAAGTGACATAAATGCCTACAAGAGAGACACATTACTTACACAGCAAAAACAGTCACATGTATGTCAACACAAGAGTGATGTCTCAAAACAGGTCCCAGCAAAACTCAAGCACACAGTCAGGCTTATTAATTATTAATGTTGTCAACAGGAATAAGGTAGCTTGATGGGATATAACCAGTGGAAAACACACCTGATATGTATCAGCTGGTCGTGCAAATCTGTCTGTCAGTGTTGTTCAATGTATTGGTGCTTTAGGCCTACTGTTGACGAGTGGATAGAACGCAAATAACTTTCACCACTTACCTGTTCCCTCAAAGACCCGTCTTGATGATTAAGGTAGTGTCTACAAATCTGATAAAAGCGTGCTACCTGTGCCTTAAACGACACAATCACTTCCTGCAAATAAGAGAACAAAACAAAGGGATATATTAATCACCTCAGTATCACCTCATAAGGTAATGGTAAAATGGGATCAGCTCTCACCAGTGATTAAGGTGGGCAGTCAAGGCTTTCTCAATTATTCATACTTCATGCAATAAATACAGATGCGTTTATTCACTATTGGAAGACCTAACAGGATAGTCTGCCGGACAGTTGGGGTTTCATTATGAAGGGCTAAGACTAGCAAGCTTCTCCTGTGAAAATGGCTGAGCTGGCCCTGTACCCTGTATAGATCTATTAGTGCGGAGACTGAACAAATCTCACTGATGGGACTTCACATTATTACAGGACCAGCCAAGCTCTTCTTGCAGCATCAGCCCACTGAGTTGGCCCTTCATAATGTGAAGTCAGAAAGAGCTGAAAGTACCATGGGGAATTTGGGGGAATTTATCCCAATAACTATCACATCAAGAGGAATGCTGCCAAAAACAATCAGTTGCATCAAGAGTTATTTTGTGGAGATATGAGTTACAAATGTTCACTGCCGCAATTGAGATGCATAGAAAAACAACAAACCTTGGTATGTGACTCTTCCATGATGGGTACCAGCTTCCATAAGAGGGCATAATACATGCATTGGAGAGCAGGAACAATGATCTGTACACAGAATATTTTACATTACATTTTTTGTATTTTACAATGTGCTCTGTGGAAATGGCTACCCTACAGTCTAAATGCAGAGCAATCACCATGGAAACCAACCAACCATTCCTTTTGATTGCTCACTTTTTTTCAAAATGCTAGTTTTGTTAATGTGCTGCAGCTTTGTTTTAATGGATACGGCCCCAGCAAACCAGTGCACAGAACTATAGAACCAAAATCCCTCTGGTTTTAACAGTCTTGGTTACCATGGGATACAATGCACTACCCTGTACAAAATTCAGAATTTTCTAAAAAGTAATTTTAGAGCAACACAAATGTTAATCTTTATAAAATCATAATTACTTCAATTGCATGTTCTGTGAAAAAATGCTGGGTTGGAGATCCTTCCTTTAGCAAGGTATATGCTGTATATATTGACACTTTGGGTGGATCTCTTTTTGCAGCTTTTGGATATATGTGGCTACAAAAGGATTTTCAGTAAGTAATGTATGTTCTGCGTAAAATAAATACACTTTCAGCATAGCTCACATTTGAGATGCATTACTTGTTATGTCTTGCATAGCCATTGTACAGTGCTGCAGAATATGATGGTGCTATATAAATCAACAATAATAACTCAGACATAAGTTATATACACAGGACCTTTACAAACAAAAAGCCCTCTGATTGTTATAGTTCTATAAGCGAGCCTTAGTATAACACTTTTTTTTTTTTAAATATATACCTGAACTGGCAAGGAGTGCTGCTCAGTGTCAAAGGAAAGGAGCAAAGACATCTTTTGACATAGATCCCACTGGGTAAGGTTATGTGCACTGCATCAAAGAAACAGAAAGTATGAAAACATAACATATTAATCGTATCAAAGAAGCAGCACACAAGAAGATTAAATGGTACATAACAGTTCTTGTATGTGTTGGGGGAGCTGCCACACTAAGTAATGCGTGTGACACAAATCACAGCTCTCCGCTGAGGGCATTGTAGTAGGTTCTATGTGATACATTATAAATTGAGCTTCCCAGATTACATTTGAATCCTAGTGTTCACCTTACCTTGTCAGCTTGTATTATACTATGCAGTTCTGAAGCCAAAATTTTACAGTACCCATCTGTGATTAATTGCTGTACCAACTCACCAGAACGCAATGGACCATTGAGGAAATGCATAGAGAAGCATTATGACCTGCCCTATCAGGTCATAACTGCTGTGGCTTCGTTTAAAACGTAAAGAATAAATTTCACACCACTTTGGTATAACTGTACCTCCTATTTTAGCCATGTGTTTACCACAACTTCTATGTGCTTCTGAAATGCTTAGGCATGGTCATAATATGTCCTACGCGTACTGCATTCCATCTTCATTCAGATTAAATGAACGTTAAAACCAGAGCTGAACAAGAACTACACAAGGAATCTATGAGTCTCCCACACAGATGTATAGAATTTCAATAAAACAACTCAAGGTCTTAGAGACAAAGTGACTGTTGATCATGAAGTGCTTCATAAAAATAGACGATATTCCACAGTATCACCAGGTCAGAGAGCGTATAAAGGTCTAGTGAGAATTAGGATACACAGACACTAAGAGCATACTTTTAATTCCCATTTATATGGCGAGACAACTCACTTGTGGAATGCTGCAAGTCTCCTCAAAGTGTTGACCATTGGCTGCATGTCTCCCATAGCCAGAGACTCTTCTCTCTGAAACAGTAATGTTAGCTGTAAGTGGAATGAAAAAGCAACTCAGGTACAGGGAAAGAAGTGGGTAATTACCAATGATGGAATAAGATAATAACAAATTATTATCTTACTGCCTACAAGATGTTGCTTCTGTATTCTATGCTAGGTTTCACGCAGAGAACCAAGGCTCTTGTACAACTCACCTCCTGTAGAATCTTATCCAGCATTTGACTGAAATTGTCCACAAGTTGTTCTACCAGCTGTCTCATAGATAGACTAACCCGGATGTGGCACGCCAGATTTTCTTTGCTCAGGCTTCGATATGCCTTGGAGCAGGCCTCTAGCACCTCTGGAATTGAATGGCTCTCCACAACCATTTTTATCTGCTTCAGCAAGGCTTCCAAATGCTGAAAATCATTTATACATTATACATTAACAGCCATACTAGCAATAATGATGTAGTAACCGAGCAGAAACATATCTTACATATTCATATTACATAGCCAGAAATGGTTATTTACATATACGATTGACATACCCTCTAACGTGTATAGTATATGTATGGATAAACTCGTGTAAAAAAATGACAAGACATGTATATATACAATAATATATGAGAATGTATTGTATGTATACAAAATCAAAATGTAAATATAGGAGTGTTTAGTGTGCTGTGTCTCAGATAGAGATATTCTAATATATAATAATATAATATACCCATACTAACCCAAGAGAAAATGGAGTCTATAGTTAAGGCTGATACAATTGACTGGAAAGAGATGTCCTGCTAAGGAGGATACCTCTGAGGTTCCAAAAGCTTATGTGACTTTACATATTTTTCCCCTTTACCCTTGACTAAAGACCTCAGTTTATTGAAATTATATTAAGTAGCCCAGTAAACAAAGGTGACTCTCGAGTTTCAGCCCTTCCCAGGGCCACAACAGGTGCTCTAATCTAGTTTAAGGCAGTTAGAATCAATATATACACCACATTCATTCCAATGTTTAGCAATGCTACAGAAAAGGGTGAAATGATGTCTCCTGGCATGTGAGCCATAGCCCCACTTCCACAACATATAGGGAAGGTACACAAGTGTAATTCAAGGTACACTCATCGTGTATAAAATCAAGCACATGGAAACGCTGTCTCTGGTACCGTCATACCATGCTACTGTCATAGGGTGCAACCTTTGCAAAAAGTAAGCTTATGGAATGTCTGCCCTGCCACTTTAAGTGCTATTATTGTGATGTGGAATCCATGAAGCGGTAGACCACTCACACCCACTGATTGGGGCTGCAGAGTGCCCAGAAACTACCTGTCCTCCATAGCATCACTCACTACAGAGCCTCTGGAAGCACAAGCACTGTGTTTCGAGAGCTTCATGAAATGGTTTTCCATGGCCAAGCAGCCAAAGATTACTATGCGCAATGCCAAGCACCAACTGAAGTTGTGGACTTTGCAGCATGTTCTCTGGAGTGATGAATCAAGCTTTACTATCTGGAAGTCTGATGGTCGAATCTAGGTTTGTTGTAGGTCTCTTAGTTCCAGGGAAGGGTAATGTTAAGACATTTTGGACAATGCTATGCTTCCAACTTTGTGGAAACAATTTGGGAAATGCCCTTTTCTTTACCAGCATGACTGTGCCCCAATGTACTTAGCAAGGTCCATAAAGACATTGTTTGACAAGTATGGATGAACTGGAGTGGCCTGCAGAGTCATGACCTTAACCCTAGTGGATGACTTGGAATTCTGATTGTGAGCCAGGCCTTCTCATCCAACATCAGTGCCTGACCTCACAAATGGCTGAATGGGCACGCATACGACACACTCAAAAATCTTGCATAAAGCCATCCCAGAAGAGTGGAGGCTGTTATACCCGCCAAGTCGGAACCACATCTGTATTAATGCCCGTGGTTTTGGAAAGGGAAGTCCAACAACCTCATATAGGTGTGATGGTCAGGTGTCCACATCTTACCCTGTCCATGCATTCTGCTGAATAAACCTCCATATCAAAATACTGAAGGATATGCAAAAGGTTTGTCACCTTGTCTGGATCAGATGAAAACTGCAGAATTAAAAGGCAACATATCAGTAATGCCCCATAACAGACACATAGGATCTGTGAGCTGGCTGAATCTTGCTCAACAATGGATTCCAAACAGGGATTTGGGATATTATTTGACATCTGTGAAGGAGAGAGCAGATGGCCAAAAAGGAAAGAAGAAAAGTAGAGGAACAGGAGTGAGGGAAAAGAAGACCAAAGTGGAGAGGTGGTTTTTTTTCCACCATCACATTCTGCAATGCTGTACTGTAGGCAAATAGAACGTACTGTAGTGAGGTACAGAAACAAACGGTAAGGAGGGTCCAGCTCAAATGAGCTTCCAATCAAGAAGGAGGTGGCGGTATATTGCGCAAAAGGTAAAAGCGAGGTAGAGCAGGCACATAGGTGCTTCTCAGTGTAAACGTTGAAAAACTAAATGTCATTACATTCGTATGTGAATGTTGGTTAAGGGCATTGTGAGGGCCAGCAAAATCATTCTCTTTGGGTATTATCAGGTTCAAACATGCAGAATGAGACAGGCAGTTGATATATATAGAGGAACTGATTTGCTTGATTACATACTTTTGCCAGCAGCAGAGGCAGGGTCCTAGAAAAGTGCTCAGTAATCCTCACACTGTCCTCAAGTTGTAGCCTTTTCTCCTTGGCAGAGAGGACCTAATTGGAAAGAATGCTTTTACACACAGATCAGGTATCATTACTCTTATGAAAGTGTACCCATCACTTTGCTATCTATATAATAAGACAGACTTGGGTAACTAAGTGAGTAACATGAGGTGGTGCAAAGGGAGTGGCGAGGATAACACAAGAAAGATCCAAGCAAGGGGCTGGGGCCCCACCATCACTGCCAGTGTCTCAGAAAGAAGCGGAAGGATACATGGCGAGAGTGGCTTCCCTATCACCGACAGAGACCAGCCTGAGGTGAGTGTGGCCTGGCCACACTGATGGGACACCCAGGGGTAACGGCGAGTAAGTAGCTGCCTGAGCCCCGCCATTTTGTGGGGGCATTGCATGGTTGTCGCTATAGAGAGACAGCGATCTATGCTATACTTCAGCCCGCAGAATAACCTCCCTTCCCCACACCTTCCCTGTACTGGGTGCTCTATATTGGTGCTTTACTACCCCCTATTCTGCCCCCCAATCTCCTGTCACGTCTCAGAGCCTTACCCACTACCTCCTTATACAAACACCCTCACACCCTGCACCGTACCAGAATTATGTCCACCTCTCCCACATAATACCTGCGCTGCCTTATACCGGATCATTACCTCCGCTCTATACTCCATCCCAAACTTCATAAACACATCTGCTCCTATAAACCTATATACAGGCACATGAGCCGTTATACAGAGAAACGTTATACCTATATACAGGCACATGAGCTGTTATACATGGGCACTTTATACGCACACGTGTTTATGCATATGTGTGTGTGAATATAATTGTCTCAAACAGTTGTCCTGAAATGAAATATTTAATGTTGTTACATGCTCTGTGACAGGTTCAGTTTAAATTAAATGTAAAACAGAAAGAACAATTATAAAATGGGCATGCTGTGTGCGGAGATATCCATGGACACAAACACAACCCGACTCAAGCTGAGAATAAGGAGAGTTATTAATAGGCCAATCTTAGGATAACATTAGACACTCACGGCAGAATTACTAGGTTACAGCAGCTGTTGGTATTCTGGGCTAGCCCAGAAATATTTACTATAGGATAGAGCAGAGGGTACCATTAAGTTATGATCCGGCCACTCAAAGACCTAGCCACTGGGCACTCGAGACCTCATAACCTGCAATTTCAGTGACAGAAACCAGATGAGGGGTCTTTATATCCATTAGTGCTGCACAAATCCACTCACCCTCCTGGCAGCTCCTCTCCCCACCGACGGGTGGCCCTCCACCGCCTGCCGGGCACTTGTCACTATGAGCTCGATGAGAAGGCTTTCTTGGGTCGAACTCAAGGCTGAAACCCAATGAAATGCTCATTACAATTAAAACACAAAGATGTTTAGTGCGGTTGGGAGAGATCTGTGGCGCCAATTATGTCGGAAAACTTTGTTGTTTTCCACTATTCCGAAATTTGTGAATTTATAAAACCACGAGGGACATTCGAAAAGTTTCCGCGCTTTTATATTTTCGTTTGGAAACCGTGAAGGCGGGAGGAGTAGTAATTGGTCTTAGCGTGTCATGTGACTAGTTCTGTCAGACAAGTCGGCTTTCCTTGCAGTTTATTATAAGAGTTTTCACTCTGGGGTGAAGATAGCTGCCAAACATATAAATTGCACCAAAGAGGAACAGCGTTCTGCCATATGCTTTTTGACAGAGGAGGACAGAGGAGCATAAGCACAAGCGCTTAGACGTTTGTTCCAGAGACACGGCCTGGTATCGTGAAGAAGGTGATGATTTTCTGCAGCAGTCACTGGTGATGAATCATGGGTTCACCTTTACGAGCCCGAAAGCCAGTGGCAGAGTATGCAGTGGAAGCATCCATCATCTCCTGTAGCAAAGAAATTCAAGACGCAACCGTCGGCGGGAAAGCTGATGTTGGCCGTCTTCTGAGAAAAAGTTGGTACGACGTTGGGAAAATTGCACCGCAAAGGAAGGTGACTACGTAGAAAAGTGACGTACATTTGTTTTTAATTAAATAGAGTTTTCAAAAAAGTGCGGAAGCTTTTCGAACGTCCCTCATATATTGCAAAAGAGAGGGGAAAAAGGAGATGTGTTGCTTTGATTTGTTCTTGTCAAAGGTTTAGAGCTTAGAAATATGCAAACCCATGTTTCCCTATCAGGGCTTCCCTGTCCACACATAGACAGCAGACCTACAATAATGTGCTAACGAGGGCATCTATACGACGTACAGAACATACAAGTTCCTCGTACCTTCCTCCTCCCCAGTGCCCTCCTGCAGCAGTATGGTGGACATGCATTGCCAGTCTTTGAGGAAGCCGGGTGTGCAGTCCCACAGACTATCCACAAGGTAGATCAGGTGATTGTGCAGCTACAATGAGAACACAAAGCAGGAGATAAAGCCACCACATTCATGTCACAAACACAACCAGGAGACCTTCCAGTGTTACCCGATGATTAAAAAAGTATATGACCCCATTCCATCTTACTCCACGCTATAAGTTTATCTCTGTCCCCAGACCAAAGCTATACAGCGCACCAGCCATACCCTGAGCGTAGGGAGAAGAACGGTTCTGTAGACATATCTGGACAACGATAGATTATTTAAATAGTCAGCAACTGTAATTCCTGACTCCATATTAATTCACTTATGGCTCAGCATCAATGTACATATCTTAGTAATATTAAGAATACTATAGCACATGTAAATAAAAAATAATAATAAAAAAAAGCTTTCTAGCAAAAAACATGAATGAAAGTATGGAACTATCCCACCTCACTCTTACTGAAAAAAGCCAGCAGGGTCCTCAGCTGACCGGAACGGTGCCCAATGCCTTCCGTCCTCTGCAAAGGGATTTCTTGCCTTGCCACTTGATTTAAACATCTAAGAGAAACGTATTGGGGCAGCAAAGCGTATATTATGAATATTGGAAGGAAATAGTTTTCGCTCTTGTGTATCTAACATAAAATACGAAGTGCAGAGACAAAGTGAATTACTAGAGATCTCGCGTGGAGGGAATGTAAAGTGCAGATTTGAAATAATATCTGTATGTATTATGAAAGAATATTATCAAATATATTGAATCAAAGAATCAATACCAGACTGTGGGTAATGTGCAGAGTGTTCAAACAAATCATTTTACGGAACATTACGATACCATACAGAATCGCCTTTGTATTCTACAACATTGTATGGTCATTTCTGTTCCTATAGGTAAAATATGTCAATGTTTGACCCCTTCATTTGAAATAAAGGCATCAATCAAATGAACAAAAACAAAATTATAATATTTAAATAGTGCAGTCAGTGACCATATCCTCTATCTGCATTTAAATGGTATTCCTTACATAAGCAATGGTGTTCTATTTGAGCTGATTAATGCAGATTAGTGTTTATAAGACACTTATGGTGTCACCTCTACAGCACCGTAAAATCCAGGAGATCATAGAGCTTATCATTTATATAGGGGTCCTAGCACTATTAACACAATGCTTGCATCCTACCATGCAACAAAACCATCTCGCCATCATTGTCTGGCCTTAAACAGTCACTCAGTAGGATGTAACATGGCAGTGGTTTGACGGGTTCAGAGATCAGAAGATAAAGCCCTTTAAAGTTGTTTAAACGTGTAGTCCAATGCATTATGTTGAACACCAAACATGAATGGCCCTGAAGTTACCTCCTATAGAAGAACTCTCCGGCTGCGGCAGCCAGCGGTCGGTGCGCGGCATACACAAACTGGTACAGGATCTCGCAGTCCTCCCTCGTAAACACGTCTTCGCAGTCCCTGTATGAAGACAGCCCTGTTGTTATTATGCAGTGTGAGGTCGTGTTTAACCCATTCTAGCGATGACTGGGTGAGATCTCTCCATTGTGTATCTATACAATCATAGTGATTCTTCGGCCGGGCACATAGACTCATGACCTGTGTTATTGGCAACGCCGACTGAACTACGCTGTGAATGGAACAAAGAGATCATTCTAGTACTCGGCACAAATGTGTTAGAGGCTTGCAAGCATTTTATATCAGAGACCTATCTAAATGGTAATTACTAAAAACACACGTGGTAAAATACTTTCATCGAGATTGATTTAGATGCAGAATTATTTATGCGAGTGATGCACAAGGTTCATGGAAATCTATTATGACATTAGGATCAAGTCTGATGAAAGGTCACTTGGCACATGTACAGATCCTAGCAGATTTGCTAAACGGTCCTAAAAATGAACTGCTGTTCAAAACAGTGTGTTCCAAAGGTTTAAAAGTAATCAGGAAATATTATTTTACTGAGTGGGTAGTGGATGCATGGAATAGCTGCCCAGCAGAAGTGGTAGAGGTTCATACATTGAAGGAGTTTATGCATGAGATAGGTATACAGCTACCCTAGACATAAGATAAGGTCAGGGAGTAATGAAAGAAATTGGGCTAGAAGGGCCCTATCTCCCGAAGCATGCTATGTTTCTATGTTAAAACGGTCGTAAAAGTCCTATGAGTATCTGCATCCGTGTATAAAATTATTACCAGTAGGTGATTTCATTTGTAGCCGAGAATTGTGTTACAGAATAAGCACCAGCTTTTGGATCACCACATTAAAGATTGCTGCCATTCTATCCCTGGCATTTTCTGCTATGTAGAGAAAACTCATAATGTGGGGATTAAAGCAAATTGTCACACTTGCGCCTTTTTTCATCGTTATGGATAAAACCCATTCAAAAGTTTTATTAAAAAGACACAATTAGTGACAGCACCAGTTTTAATACACCTGCACCAAACCAATAACTTAAAGAAGACACAAGAAATAATGCTTATAAAGGAAATAAATTCATAACACCCATATCATCAATTAACAGAGGAACCTCCACATCTCATGATTTCGGATATACTCTTATATCCAAACCCCCTCTATCGTATTGTATACACTTTAGGCACGCCAGTTAAGGCGATCAGGAACGGGTTAATTTTCTATTTACATTTATTCTTTATCTCTATGAAGCTGTCACTAGTTCAGGGCTTCATTGGTGTCCTCTGAGAGAGCAGCAGTGAAAAGAAGAAATGCCTCCCAGCATAAGTGGTAGAGGCTAATAAGGGGAGGGAATTTAAACATGCATGAAACATGCATAAAGCTATCCTGACTCTATGATGAGAACACGTTTTGTTATTAATGTTTATGCTCTAAGAAGCTGTTCATTACTTAGAGTGTTATGGATTGGGCATTTGCTTTATTATTGCAAACGCTATTCTATCCAAATGATCTGATCTAGAGGTGAGTAAGGACAAGTGCTATACTGCCATCTAGTGGCCACTCGTACATTTACTGCACTATTATACTAATTACCGGTACTTTCCAGTTCCCTTTATAGATGTATTCAAATACCCATGAGTGAGCAGGCGTACGAGTTCAGTATGCATTGGCGAGTTTCTCCTGCAAGAAGGGCTGGCCCTGCACAATGCATAGTTAATGTGTGGAAATTTCTTAAGCCATCGCTTCAATTGAGTTATGCATTTGTGGGGCTAATTTGCTTTTATACAAATTCTACAGCTACTCCTCCTCTTACAGTAAACTTGTGTGTGTAATATATATATATATATATATATATATATATATATATATATATATATAAATTAACTCCGGTCATAACTGAAAATGCAGAATGATAATTAAACTGGTGTAACTTGTCTTGTAATCTGGCGCTTTTCATTAACTTTATTTAACCCCTTCGTGACAAAGGCTGATTTTACTTTTTGTACCCTTCGTGACAATGGCCTTTTTAAAATTTCTGCGCTGCTCGTGTTTAGTTGTCATTTTCTTCTTTCCCGTTTACTGAACCCAGACACATTAGATATTGTTTTTTTTCAGGACAAGAAGGGCTTTCTTTAGATGACATTGTTTTGATTGTATCATATTATTTACTATTAAAAAAAAGTATAAAATATGGTGAAAAATTAAGAAAAAAATGACTGTTTCTAACTTTTAGTTGAAAAATCTTTTACTCATCTATAAAAGGTAATGAAAAAACCTGCTAAATAGATTCTACTATTTGTCCTGAGTTTAGAAATACCCAATGTTTTTATGTTTTTTTGCTTTTTTCTACACATTATGGGGCAATAAGTACAGGTAGCGTTTTGCTATTTCAAAGCCATTTTTTCCGAATCTGGTAATTCTTCCCCCCATTTCGGGTATATTTGAAGCCAGCCAATGCAATTTACCCCATCAAGTCATATATTTTTGAAAACTAGACAGCCCAGGGTAATCCAAATGTTAGTATTTTAACCCTTTCAAAGCACTAATTCTACCATCAGCCTTTGTCAAACTTTATGGTAGTCATTTTTTTTGCATTTGTTTTTCCACACACATTTTACTTCAGGTATGAATTAAAAGGTTCTCGTATATGTCACTATCACAAAACACCCCAATATGTGTTCGGCAACATCTCCTGAGTACAGCGATACCTCACATGAATGATTTTGCTTGGCTGTTTGGGGGCAAAAGAGCCACATTTGGGGCATGCGCATTTTTCAATGTTGAACTTTGGCATTTGGGGATCCACTGCCCATGCCCTATTTGGTACATCTTGGAGCTGGGCCATTTCAGTGTGCCCAATAAAGCCATATATTTTTGAAAACTAGACACCCCAGGGTATTTTAAATGCTGGTATTTTAACTCTTTGTATGCACACATTTTACCACCAGAATTTTTTCAAAGTTTGCAGTAGTATTTTTTGTGTGTATTTTTCCCCCACAAACCTACTTTATGTATGAATTTACAGCTCCTGGTTTATGCCGCTGTCACACGACACCCCAATATGTGTTCAGCAACATCTCCTGAGCGCAGTGATACCCCACTTGCATGGGTCTGTCATTTTTGGGGGGGAACTAAAAGGCCACATTTGGTACGTGTGCATTTTTCTAATTGGAAATTAGATGTGTGGCCATCCTTCCCCCCGTGTTATTTGGGACATTGTTGAACCCGGCCAATTCAATTTACCCCATCAAATCATACATTTTTTTTTAAAAGTAGACACCCCATGGGCATTTAATATGCCAGTATTTTAACTCTTTCCATGCAAGAATTGTTTTAAGCTAATATGCCAATTTTAGGACTTGCTCACAAAAATATATTTTTTATATATATATTTTATTTTATTTTTGCCTTTTTTAAAAAAAAAAAAATTTCAACTTGAAGGTTCCCCTGATAGTGACATCAGTGGGAAATTATTTTTACATTTTGCTGTTTTTTTACTATTTTTTTCTAATTATTATTAATTTTTGACTTGCATGGTGAATGCAGTACCTGAGTTCTCTAGATGGTCTGGAGACCATCTAGCGAACTTTTTCACCTTTATTGTTTTTTTTCCCGGGCCGCCACCATCTTGCAGATGGCGAAGATCACCGGCAGCTCTCCGGAGCGGTCACAGCCCATCAAGAGGTAAGTGTTTGGTGTCGCTGGATGCCTCCTGATCGAGGCATTCCAGCGACACCATTTAAGTTTAGGTAAACGCTTTTAAAACGGGCGTCCGCCGCCATACAAAGTATGGCGGATGTTGACGCCCCGGGGAGGGGCCAGAGATGGCCCCTTTGTGCCGATCATGGCGTTGCTGAATGCCTCGAGGTCGAGGCATTACAGCAATGCCGTTTCGGTGCAGAAAGCGAAAATAGATCGCTTTCTGCACCCGTTTAAAGACGTGCCGGTCCTGGCACGTCATTTGTCGTTAAGGCCTTGATTTTCCGTGACGTGCCCGGACCGGCAATTGTCATCAAGGGGTTAAAGAGCACCATAAAATTATGAAATTATAGCAGGAGACAATAGACATTGAACAATAAGATTAAAACTGGCAAAATACAAATTAACAAGAAGGTAAGCACATAAGACACAATGATACAGAAGGAGATGATGCCCCCACTTTTGCCAGCTGACAATCTACTGCCATAAGCAGCCATCTTATTTCACATTGTCTGTTAAGATTAAGATTTTTATTTCTCCCCACTGAGTAGCTTGTCCCCTGTTGTTAAATTACTGTTCTCCTTTGGTGGCAGAGGAGGGGAGGATAGGCCTTCACAATAGGAAACTGACCAATATGTTGGGTTTGTCACTACGTACCACAGGTCTCACCTTTTATAAGTAAGCTGCTTACTCTTAAACCAACAATTACATTGATTGCAAAATAAAAAAACACAATCATGTGTTGTGTTGATAACTACTCATTAAACCATTCATAGTGAAAAATACATACTGTGATATGCACACAAGGAGCTTCATGGCCTGTACGGATACATCGTGGTCTCTGTCTAACGTCATCGATACAATGCGATCCTAACAGAAAGAAGCGTAAATTATATGACAGAACATGGGTTTTGCAATACACAAGGAGGTGCGTGCAAATATAGACCGTTCTAAAGTCTTTGCTAAGTAAACCTAAGAAAAACCCCAAATCCTGGTCTGCTGTGATTTTAATAGCAGCCTCCCCACAAAAAGAGTTACATGCTTAGTAGTAAGAGGTAAAAGTGGAGTAGTTGGCATGGAAATTCCATTGGTTGTTATGGTGATTGGACCATTTTAAAACAGGATGGCTCTTTATACATATTCTTCATCCAGCAGAGTATTTCCATAAGGAGAGCACTCACATTATCACTACTCTTTAGATTATCACTACTGTACTTTATTCTGAGGAGCTACACAATAATGTATGATAAATAAATAATATGGACTACCGTACCTTAAACCTGCTAGTAAAGAGATCCATTTTGGAAACAAGATCTTTCTTCTCATAAAGCACCTGCAGAGCCATCACACTTTTGAGGCGTACTTCGGGGATCTACACACAAAAAAAACTTCAATAATTAAGTGATAATCTAAACTAAGTATACTAACCCTTTATCCCAAACAGATAGCAGTGTCCACAGCATAACATTTGAGTTCCAATGTGGCTATGCTCCATGTTTTTCTTGCAAGGCGGCATAAAAAGATGACTACATTTTTGTTATACAAATAAAATGTAGAGAAACCTATGAAATCATTCTATTGCATTTCCCCCTTTTTTAGATATTAGTGGAGCCATATTTCTGCAAACTTGCCAGACTCATAAATACGTCCTAATCCACTGTACAGGCGACATAGAACTGAATCAGGCTTTTAGTGACACGCCACTAATTCATGAAAAAGAATTCAAATGTATTGTTGCAGGAGACCACAACAAGTGATAAATAACACAGCAGGCGTGCGAAATAAGCTATCCGTGTGCAAGCGTCATTTGATGAACACTTGGCATTTGAAATGAAACTCACCTTGTCATAAAGCATCCATCCAACATACTTTAGGCAGCTATCATTCAAGTACTTTTGAGGGTACATTTTCATCCATACGCCCAGTTCTTCGATGCACGCTGCTCTGATCTCAGGGACCACATCCCTATAACGAAATCGGCTTTATTAACAGTGATAGACAGATTGTAAGGGCTTCAGTGACGGGATCCAATTCTTAAGGATGAATATATGCGTTGGTCACTGCATTTACTTTTTATGTTTTGTCACCATGCACCACACTACAGACTTATAAAAATGCATGTTAGTTAAATTTAACTCATTTCAATTTAGTCCTTTCATTTTTTTCAATGTATCCTTTGTAATTGCCCCAGGATAAAGCGGAACCATAGCACACCCCTCCAACCCATCCTGAACACCTTTGCCGGACAAATATTCTTATGCCATTTCTCCTTATCTGCCGTACGGCCGTGCCAGATCTACCACTGGGTTGTGATGCTCTCCAGAATGAAATTCAAACTCCCAAACCCAAAAACTACAGATTCCTTAACAACGCTATCTCCCTATATCTCTCCTCTTTACTCTCCTAACTGTTTGGTCATATAGTGTACCATCAACTTAAATCTTACCTGTAACGTTGAATGAAGGTCCCTTTAAATAGTGCATCCATCATGTTTTCTATCTCTTGGTGCTTTTGCTGAAGCTATGAATGAAAACATAAATTGCTCCATGGAACTAATCAAATGAGCACATTGTCATTTTACTAATTGAAACTGCATTCTGCCATTTGAAAAGGCTACCTTTAACACCTATATTATGATAACCAAACGGATGAGAAAATATACAGCTGCAGAGCTATTGCTAGAATAAGTATTGCAAAGAGATATTTTGTTTCTCGGCTCATGCTCAGCAAAAGATGTTGTAGTAGAGCCTGCTCATTCATAGTAAGCCTACACTCTCGTAGCTTGCCCCTATGCCCTGTGGGGACACAGAAATGGCTAACTCAATGTATAAAGACAGTTTAATGTCACTGGCAAGTGAGTATAAGATGTGCAAGGAGATGTGTTTGTCCAAATACATCTCCTGCACACACAATAACTGGGGGCAGGAGAAGAGGGCAAATGCATACGGGGGATCTGTAGGATTCATTTGCAAAAGGAACAATATGCTGATTTAAAGGGACCGCACAACTGTCTAATGCATTAAAGTGCATGTGATGACTGGACCGCCCCGTTAATACAAAGTACTTGGCCTTCTAATAGGTATCCTGGACCTCTGCATCTCGATCTCTGCTAGGGATATGTTTTTACGTCATTATTTAAAATTCCAGTCACCTTTTTAGTGACATCAGCTGCACTGAATAAGCGAAACAATAAATTATAGAGTTTATTAAACTGAAATAGTCTAAATGCAAGTCACTGAGCTGATTATTAAAATAGCAAACCTCTTTCCTTTTTTTGTCCAGCTGTTCAAATCTGGAGTTGGTCCTTTTCATCACCAGCCTTTTCTTCTCCAATTTCAACAGCCTGTGCGAGTTGTCTATACCGATGTCAACATTCAGGACAACCCTGATCAGAGCAGTCAATAGTTTCACCGCTGCAGTAGACAAATGTATAACGAGAATGACAATAGAAGCCATTAAGGAGTATGCTTAAACATGAAGAGTAAAGTTGCAAAGGTGTTCTATGATGTTCATATGAACAGAAATTGCATTAAATTAAAAATGGAAACATGGCAATAAGTTTAGGTTGGCCACTAGCCAAAAAATTTTTTCTGCAGTACAAAAGAGCTAAGAAATTAAAGGAACATTTAAGTCTCAATATATCTACCAGCCAGCAGTGACGTCCAGTGAGTAGACAACCAGATCCTCGACATATAGAGGCACTTTAATTACACGCCATCACCCTAAATTGTTTTATTCCTTTTGATTACGTTCTTTTAATAATGTTGTTGTAGCAAACATAGTAATTTATATAATCTGAGGCTCATTATGCTCTAACCTGTCAATGTACTTGTGTGTCTGAATGCCCTGACACGAGAATCTGCCAACCCTAGCAGCAGCGAGATAATGGTGTCCAGGAGATAACCATCATAGATCACGCTGTACTGGCACTGTTGCACCAACACAGCTGTGAATTCACAGAAGTTCGCCTTAAACTTTCTCCACTGCATTCCTGGTTTGATCAGAGGATAATCTTCAGCATTCTGTAAAAAGAAGTATTTAATTGCACTGCATTAGTAAATCAATAAGTGCTTCATAAAACAAACACTCCATATAGTGTCTCATTCTAAAAGTGGACATTTGTTACATGTTTTAATCATACAAAATATAGCCGTAACACCACAAAAGAAAATTGAGTCTTTAGTTGAAGTAATACCTTTTATTGGGCCCACAAAGAAAAAGATGTAAAGTTATATTAACTCTCTTGTTATACTGAAAAAGTATTAGTTTTGGCTAAAGACTATATATTTTAATACATTTTGGGCACATTTATTTCATATGGGGCACTTTAACAGTCTTTTCTATATGCCATAATGCTGTATGGAGCTGCTAGTTGATTGTAGCATAAACATATATACATATGTGCACTGTATTTTTTTTTTTGTTTATAATTTCTATTTTTAATTTTTTTTTTTTTAAATCCTGATGTTATTAATTACCTTACCATATAAACTGGCCAGGTAATTGTAAGAATCCAAGGATAAGCCATGAATTTCTTGAACTGCAAGCCAGTTTCCTAGAGTGAAAAAACATCATCATCAGTTATGCTTTCAGAAAGTCACGCTCTTAAGTATGGAAACAACTCAAAACAATGTAATAAAATTAAGTATACAAATGCTGTCCATTCCCTGGACAAGGTAGCTATCTGCAGCATATACATATGTTTCTGCGTGGTTATTCTAATAAAATCAGACTTTGCCCCCCACAAATGCACTAATTATACATTTTTATGGATATAGTTACTTCATCGAATTCCTCCGTCAGCTTCTTCATTATTTCCTGGTTGTGTGGATTCTGAAACAGTTCTGCTGTAACTACACCTGAAAAGAAGCAAACAAGGGCTGATTATATTACGCAACATATCCCAAGTTCATAAAATATGAAAAAATATAACTAATTAATGTGATCAAAAAGATGACACCGAACTAGGAGTTTGCACTTTGTATTAATTAAGATGGGCCAGTTCACCGGTTCTTGTAGGGCCAAGATCACTACTCATAACACAACATCAAGAATGTGACACATCCGACTCCGGAGAGTGATAACGATACCGGCATCGACGAGAGGGAGCGCTTGATTCCAGGTTTTACACAGAAACATAGAACTTGACGGCAGATAAGACCCATTTGGGCCATCTGTCCATCCCATGCATGTCTAAGTTCCCTCACGGTATATAAGCCTCTAGCATTTCCGATGGGAGGCTGTTCCATTAATCTACCACCCTCTCAGAGAAATAAAACTTCCTTGCATTACATCTCTTGCAAAACCTCAGACCCTCCAGTTTTAAAATGTGTCCCCTGAAAACACTGCTCCTGTATTTTATTAAATCCCTTTAAGTATTTCCCCTCTCTCTTCTTTCCTCCAAGCTATACATATTAAGATCTCTTGGTCTTTCCTGATCATTTTTAGCCTGCAAACCATTTGCCATTTTAGTAGCCCTCTTCTGAACTCTCTCCACTGAACTCTGTATCAATATCCTTCTGGAGATGGGGTCTCCAGAACTGTAGGTAATACTCTAGATGAAGCCTGACTGGAGATCTACAAAGTGGCAGAACTTCATCTCTGCTACTAATGCCTCTCCCTATGCAACCCAGCACCCTACTTAGTTTTTCCGACCCTTCGTTGCATTGCCTGCTTACCTGTAAGCCCTCAGAAATAATCACTCCTAAGTGCCTCTCTTCTGTTGTCACTGACAGTGTCCCCAATGCTATATTCTGCCTTGGATTTGTTTTCTATCCCAAGTGCATTATTTCACCATTACATTTTCTCCATACCAAGCGCATTAATGTTTATTTATCTGCCCCATGCCCGACGACTGTTCTAATTTACTTAAAACATTTTCTATTTGGCTTGTTCCACCAGGAATGTCTACGCTGTTGCAGACCTTCGCATCTATGTTAAACAAGAAAAAATGGATATAGCCTTATTAGCTCAAGAGAAAATAAAGAGTTTTCACTTGAAGTCAGTGACAGACCGGGGATGAAAAGTGGTCCTGGTACTTTAAGGCGAGCGGACGCTAAATGAAGTACGTGTAGCTGCGTGTTATACTCTTACAAAATATGGCCACCATGTATCCAGGACTGGATCTGCTGTTCCAGTGACAGTAAAGGTAAGTGTACGGCACAATGGGCTACTGGTCCTCCAGGTATTTGCCAATCCGGGCCATGTTGACAGTGATCCCTTTCCTTGGACAAACGTAGTCAATTATGTAAAGTTTATGTAAGTCAGGTCCTTGACTTTACCATACATCATGAGGTAAGCTCAGTAAGCTCTTGTTGCCCTGTATAATGTAAAGTTAAATCAGTGAGATTTCTTAAAAGTCTTTAAACCGGGGAAGGAGAAACCTGCTAGTGTGGGACCTTCCTAATGAAATGAAATGAGAAAATTAAAATCAGAATTTCCCCTTTCGAATATACTTCCTTTTGCTTAGGGAAACTACAGGTAAAACAAAATCTTTATTAACATTTTTAGTCATTAATGGACTGTGAATTGTTTACCTTGGCATCCTGAGCATTGAATATAGAAGTTAATAAGGTCAAGAAGTGCTGCATCTCTGTCTTCTTGATAGGCTTCAATCCAGTCATCTACCACTGACTGAAAATGAACACCAGAGAATCATGTTGGGTGTAGACAATGGTAATCTTATTACCGTCTCCAACCCTTGTGCGTCATGGTCCAATGGAACATAGTACAAGTAATTCATTCTTTGTTGTCATCCAAAGGAACCGTCAATAAACATTACAAGTTACAAATGTTACATTTACATACTGTGCTATTTTGCAACTATGCTTTGCAATCTAGGTTAAAAAAAAAACCAATAAAACAAAAAAATAAATGTTTTGCGTGGCTGGGCTGCTGATTGGCTGGTGAACAGTTTACCATGAGACAATGGCTTGCATGTATAAATTGACAAGCAAGTCTTGGTTTATATATATAAAAGGAGGTAGTAGAAGCATTATTAAGCACTCATCTACAGACACCAGACAAGCCAGAAGGCTTGTTTTTCCCTCAGAAATCTCATGGTGCTGCCACAACCACAAGGGATTCTGGGTAGGCGTCTGCAAATAAGGTCAACTATGATCACCTTTTGTCTCTATATCCACTTTATACATGGATCCCTTGAAAGTAATTGCTCGCTGTACAAGACAGCCTTTAGACATGAACTATTATATATAAATAGTGTAAATTACACTATATATATATATATATATATATATGTTTTATCTTTCAAGACCCTACTCATTTCTGTGGCTAACTGTTTCATAATAGATAAAATGTATAATACTTGGAGGCATTTATACCTGGATTGCCCTCTTTCCAATGCTAACAACCTCAAAAAGTGTTACAGCTTCTGGTACATCCCCATTGGTTATCTGGCTGTCTCTACTTCTCCTAGCAGAACTTCTTCTGGAGAGGTTTTCAGATGGCTTCCGGATCCTTTTTGGCTTCTAGTAGGAAAATATAGAACTGCGTGACTCAAAGGTTTATAGAGGTCTCAGTAGTTCATGGACTACTCCTACTCCAATTAACAGTGTCTTTCTATCATAATGACTTACAGGGGTCATCAAAATCCCTAGGTCCCCATTCTGATTGGTGGCATCCAGAAGACAATTTGTGTGGGCATTCTCTCTGTGGTGTAAAAAAATAAATAAAAAGGAAAAACACATTTAATAATTTTAATAAAACGACAGTTCATAGGTGCAAGTAAATGAAATCACCTAATTTAGCAGGAAACATGACCCCCGTTACTGACTGAATGCTGGGGAAATAGTTCCACCATACCCAGCATGCACATTTCTGATTCTAAATTTCAGATTTAAACACTGACACATATGAATAGGAAAAAAAGAGCACATTTTAGAATCCCACTCTATTACATTCCTTTTGGTTTTACAAATAGGAAGAAACGATGGTAGATAAATACAGTGAGATCGTTTAAACATTCTTGGGATAGGCGTAAAAGGTCTGAGTCTTTATATCAGGAAAATGGAGTAGGCTAGATGAGCTGAATGGCTCTTATCTGACATCACATTCTATATTTCTATGCAAAGTTACAGTAAGTAGAAACTAAATACCACTAAAAACATTGCATAATGCCCATTATCTTATGCAGGGGGCTAAAACGTTAGCACAGAGCTAAAAAGGTCTGTTCATTATTTCATATTCATATTTTTCTCCTTTCTAAATACAGAAGTTTGGTATACTCTCCATCTCTTACTTTTGACCGACGTCAGTGGTTTGATTGGACACTGATATCATCTCTTCTACATCGTGTCCTTAGAGAGGTGTAGTGGGAAAAAAACAGTCCGCTGTCTTGCTCCTTTCCCTGTACAATTGACAAAACATTCCGCGTAATTTCAATATATAAATTTTGTTCTTCCCGACAGAGATAAGATACATATAGTACTGTGCAAAAGTTTAAAGCAGATGTGAAAATATGCTGTAAAGTAAGAATGCTTTCAAAAAGACATGTTAATACTTTATTTAACGAAATGTGAAGTGAGTGAAAAGAAGAAAAATCTAAACCAAATCAATATTTGCTGTGACCACGTTTTTGCCTTCAAAACAGCATCAATCAGGGGTGTAACTAGAAACCACCGGGCCATCATCACCCCCCACACAACTGGTCTGTGCCTTCTTTGCCCCCCCTTCCAACATACAACATATTTACACATGCATGCACACACATGAAGTACACATCCATATATATATATATGCAAACACATATCCTGCCCCCGCTTACCTCTCATCGCTACTGCGGCTTGCTGTCCGGCTGCTCGTGCACACTGTGCAGTTAGTCTGTTTCACCACGGTGTCACATGACGTCACATGACCCCGATACGATCCTGTCTCCTCGGTGCCAGTTCAAAATAGTTTAGAAACAATTTTATACCGATACGAGGAGAAAGGAAGAAAGGTCCCCTGTAGTTATTCCAGTGGCATCAATTCTTCTAGGTATCTAAATCTGGCAATGTTGAGGACTGTAGACAAAGTGGTTGGCCAAGGAAACTTAGTACAGCAGATGAAAGATACATCATGCTTACGTCTTAATCAGATGTCCAGCAACGCCATCAGCTCAGCATTGGCAGAAAACAGTGAGACCCGGGTACAGCCATCTACTGTCCGGAGAAGTCTGGTCAGAAGCGGCCTTCATGGAAGACATGAGGCCAAAAAAACATACCACTGACCAGGGGAACCAACTCAACTATTAATGAAAACACAGGAACTGGAGTACATAAAGAAACTGCAGCAGGTGCTCTGGACTGATGCATCAAAATGTAAAATATTTTGCTGTAGCAGAAGGCAGTTTGCAAATAAGTGTTTGAAGGCAACAGTGAAGGCTGGTGGGGGTTCCTTGCAAGTCTGGAGCTGCAGTTCTCCAAACGGGGTTGGGGATTTGGTCAGAATTAATGGTTTCCTCAATGCTGAGAAGTACAGACGGATGATTATCCCTCAGAGGGGCATCTGATTGGCTCCAAATGCATTCTGCGGCATGGCAACGACCCCAAACATATAGCCAAACCCATAAAGAACTATCTTCAGTGTAAAGAAGAACAACGAGTCCTGGAAGTGCTGCTATGGCTCTTTTGGAACCACTGAGACTTCCTAAATCCAAGATGTTTGGCTCAACCCAACTGCCAAATTTGTTAACAAACCGTGTGCAAGTCTACCTAGCATTGAAAGGCAAAGAGTGGTCACACCAAATATTGATTTAATTTCGATTTTCTTTCTAACTTTCCATTTTGTTTCCATCACTAACTTTGCATTTTGTTTACATAAAAACATAGAATTTGACATAAGATAGGAACCATTCCGCCCATCTAGTCCATTTTTATCTTATATTATAAAAATAAACTATAAACTATTAACATTATTACTTTACAGTATCTTTCACACCTGTCTAAAACTTTTGCACAGAACTGTACGTTCCTGGGAAATTCCAGGTTCTGGCTACATGGAGCCATCCCTCTTCGGGGGCGGCTTTGTGATTGGTGGGTTCCTTGCATGAGAGGGAGGGGCCAGCCCCATATGTGGGCAGCAATCGCCACGCACTTGGGCAGCACTACCCCCAAGCACCTTAAACACCTAACAAACAAAATGTCACTCAGGTTCAGACAAACCATATCAGATGCTTCAGATACATCAGAAAAACCATTAGCGCATGTGTGTATGTTTAAGAAGTGGGGCGTAAATAACTTTTAATACTTTCCTATGTAATCATAACTTAGGTTCAGGCTTCTAAAATGATGCTGCAGTTCGATGCTTATGATTTTTTATGGACAAAAACCCAAAATAGATAATCTATACTATTAAGTACTGTTGTGCATAAATATATAATATAGGTCATATCTTATTATAGCTAAACAAATTCATATTCAATCTTCCATGATGCAAAAAATCCAGCCATTTAAGCTCTTTTCACATATTTTAGAGCTGTATGCGAGTTCAAATGTAGTATGTAAAGTGGTGTTTTATTTATGGAGAAGTTTCATTTGATCATGTACATTACACATACATTATGTATTCCTTCTAACGTGTGCATCATGCAAACCCCCATATCATTTCTTCCGGCTGTAAAGGTCACGGTGTTATGTTCGCATCCTTAATTCATACGTTATTGGTTTAAGGGACCTCAGAAGTTTGAAAGCTTAAATGAGTTTATCCCATATCCCAGCAATTTACATTTTTTACATTATCTCACAGCAGATCCACCTCCATTAGTAAATCTGGGAATCGCACAAACTCGGCTATGCTCCTGATACAATGCTAATGGCATGTATTACTTTTTCAGGGTATATTGTGACTTTAAGAACAGCTGGATCTAGAGGCTAGTGAAAGCCACACAGGGCCGGCCTGAAAATGGAGCCGAGGGGGGGCAACCGCTCCAGGCGGCACCTTTCAAGGGGTGACACTTTGCCGCCCCAAGCTGTCAGTACCCGCTCGGCGCCCCTCTCTCTGTCCTCTGCGGCGAGTCTCCCTGTTCGGTCTCGGTGCCGGCTTGTAATGCTGAGTGCCGGAAGATTACCTCACTTCCGGCACTCATCATTACAAGCCAGCACCAGACCGAACAGGGAGACTCACCGCAGGACTGCTGAAAGGTAAGTACAGGCGGGGGGGGGGGGCGGCATTTTGTTTTAAAGCCACATCAGACTTTTTCTTCTAGAATACACATGCATTCCATGCTGGTAACAAGTGCATGTGAAGTGCTGCTCTGCATTTTGTGGGTATATATAAGTGATTTTGCCAATCGCCGGGGAAGCCTGGTGCTAATACCGGCCCTGGGCCACCAATAATCAAAGAAACACCAGCGCCTGTGTAATTATTACCTCTTTCTCACTGCTAAATATTTTTATTTAAGGTCCTAACTGTCTACAACTGACCCATTACCCATGTTAATAATACTGATTATTAACACTGTGCTAGAGATGTAACCACATCCATGTTATCAAAATGAGGCAAACTCATGAGCATAGCACTGACTGAACTGAAGAAGTACTGCCTGTCTCCCTCACGTGTTACAAACAAAACTATGAAATTCCTACTTCAAACTTTCAACATCCCCCCCCCCCTTTTTTTTTTTTTTTACTAGTGTCCTCACCATTAATTGTACCCTAAGGGACCCTAAGGGGTCTCTGGCAGTGGCTGGGTTAAGGTATGACATCACACCTGCCACAGGTGGGCCCTGCCAGTGACCCCCGCGGCCCCATCTCCCCGGCCTCTGCCCATCCCATGGCCCGCCAAGACATCCCGCTTCCAAGAAGAGCAGCCCTGCGCGGGTACCGCACTCTATTTATCCTTTCGCCTTACCAGGCTCCTCCCCTGTTGTTTACCTGTCCTGTGGGCCTCCGCATCCAGGGCATCCGGGTATAAGGAGACACGCCTCCTATTACTCACTCTCCAAACAGCCTATTGTCTGTAACTTGAACTCCGGCCCGCCCTGGATTTTTCATGTTTCCTCCTTCAGGCTGGACCAACAACAAGGAAACCCACCAATCGCAGAACAGCTTTCAAACAAACCTAAACTACTCTGTAGGGCTGATCGTAGCATTAATGGGCAATCGGTACAGGTGTTATCGTCTGCATTACCTATAATGTCCGTGTCCCGATTTGCCCTATAGCTCATTGTTGTAGTGACGCGATGATCACAGACTTGTACAGTATTAGAAATGATGCACCGATTTATACATTAACCATTACATAGTTCGCTTCTGTTGAGGTTATTTCACTGAATGGACAGTCTCCTTTCATAAACAGCCATTTTTTGGGGGGCTACACAGGTGGACATCAATGATACTGTTCCAATAAATAAATATGCATACTTGCCAACTTTTTAACTAGCCAAAGATGGACACTTTACCTTTAAGGGTGTGGTTAGAGGCGTGGCCAGGGGTGGAGCTTTACCCAGACTTTTTATTTGGCTGTGACTTTTACATAGCTATTTCTATAGGGCATCTACAGTTAATTTAAAGAGACCACTGAGCTATCATACACATTTATGTATACGATGGCTGGAGTGTAACCGGTTGGATACTGAACAAGATTTAGCGGTATATTCCATTAAATCCATCACACTCCCAATGGCCATTGGATGACAGTTATACATTATGACAGTTTTACAGTTCTTGTTTTGGTTCAGGGGTTCACCCCAGGCTTTTCAGAAGAACTTGTCCAGATCCCTCGACGGATTATATCCTACCGTGTTCATCATTCAATCTGTGATGAGCGACCGAGTACAGCAGCAAGTTCTTCCTGTTATTTGGGCTGAGACCCAGGCAAAATGAATATGTCAGTATTAAAAGCTTATATCTTAGAAGAATAGACATAAATAACATCACTATGTCTCTCAGGGTATGCTTTCTTCCATTATTATTGCATTTTTTTGGTAACTAAAATGCTGCTTTTTTATTGTATTTCACACCGTATTTTGATCATGAGCGGAATGTTTATTTATGTACATGAATTAGAAATAAAATATGGCTCTTATACTTTAAACATCCAGTTTATTTGTATACTTTGGTTTTTTTTGCATCACTTTCTGCTCAATTTATTTGTTGGCTCTAAATTGTTGCATTCCACATTTTGTTATGTTCACTTGCATCGACATGTTGATGCTTTTATATATGAAACACAAAAATTCAGTTCTTCATTTTATTATAACCCCCTAATAAGTTTAAACGAATAAAGCAATATATACCTATGTTCTTTCTGCTGATACGGCAACCGTTTTTCAGCAAATCAGCACATTACTATTTCTATAAAAAAAATATCAAGTAATTACTGTTCTATAAATAAGGTTCAATGCTCCCCAATTTAAACTGGTTTACAAAGAACAAGCGTGAAAAGCTGGCTCCTCACTATAGCAAGCACTAAAAATGGCTACACTGGTTGTACCAGCCCATTGGTTGCTATGACGATAGGACCACTTAGCACCAGACTTTGCCCCAGAATTATTTCGTATACATAATCCTCAATGTTCACCATGGTTGTCTAGGTTGAACAGTGTGACAGCCCTCTCTTTGGGCCTGTCTACAATCGGCCAGGGTTCGTCCTTTATTCTTCCGAGCTCAAGGTATGAAATAAAACATGGGGAGGAATAATGGTGAGTAGAAAAATAGTGCAAGCGCGGAAGATATTGAAAGGTATAGGTGATGGGAGAATATGCAGTGGAAAGTGTGCACGCTTTTGACAGCTTTATGTCAGTGGAAAAAGATACGGAGACTGTTACAAAAAAAAAAGGAATGCCTTTTAGGAACTTTGTGACAGCGGCGAGAGAAGAAAGTGAGTCAATGTAAGGCCGTAGGGGACCGTCCCAGGCTCCTTCTATATCAAATTCACAGACATAACATATTCAGTAAATCACAGCAAGGAAAAGGCAAGCACTGGCATTATCTCTCCAGTCAGTTCTTCCGGGAGAGTGGAGACTGTTGTGATAATCGTCTGCGTTAGATCCAGCATCCTAGAAAGAGAATAAAACAACCAGTGGAAAGAATTCAAATATATTAGGCAGTAAAAGCGCATCATACCCAATGTATAGCCAACAAAAGGCGATAAAGTCACAAACACTTCAAGGGCTTCTTGTGGAATCACTTTCCTGCCGTTTTCTTACATAATTACAGAATGCATGTTGAAGCCCTTTTAAAATACTGTAATGTGCATTCTATCTTGGTGAGGCTGTTCCTTTAACAAACAGCACTTATCTGGATTCAAACATAGGGAAAGCCCTTTTAATTATATATATTAATAATGGTAGTTTTGGGGGTCTTGTGGGGCAAGGATAATTTGCTTGTATATAAAGTGCCTGGGAATAAATGCAAAAATAACATATGTAATAATTAATAAAGATAATCCGTGAGTGCACATTACCATATTTGCTCGATTATAAGATGACCCCCCCCCAAATTTGAATATTAATTTAGGGAAAAAAGGGAAAAGCCTGAATATAAGACTACCCTATAAGGAAAAAGTTTTACCAGCAAATATTAATTCACATGTAAACTATTTTTTCATATTTAATAAAAACTATGATTGATAAAAATTCATTTTTTTTTATTATTTCCTTTTATTTGCCAACCTGCCCCCAGTTATGCACATCTGCCCTCCAGATATGCCTTATACCCCCTTATATGCCGCTCTGCCCCCAAGAGATGCCTTATACACCCCTTTACGCCACTCTGCCTCCTTGATATACCTTATACCCCCTATATGCTACTCTGCTGCCAGATATGCCTTATACCCCCTTATATGCCACCCTACCCACCAAAAATTTCTTAGACGCTCCCCTATATGCCCCTCTGACCCACAGATATACTGTAGGAGAAGGTTTTCAGTAGACTTGGGCACCAGGAGGCTCTTCGTGTTCGTCTTTGCGCTCGTCTTCGGGGGGAAAAAAATCTTCGTATTCCGCGCATATTCGCCCGTTCCTGTCTTCTCTTCGGGCGAATATTCGTGGACATTCTTCGTGTTCGGTTTTTCTTCGTTTTTTCCGGTTAAGGGGTTAATACGGGGTTAACGCAGCTCTGGCGCCAGGAGTTTAAATGTCCGTATGAGCAACTCTATTGGTCGTCAGCAGGGGGCTCGTCTGCCATTGGTTGATGGCAGACGAGCCCCCTGCTGGCGACCAATAGGGTCGCTCGTACAGACTGTTAAACTCCTGGTGCCGTAACTTACCCTGCAGATCCCACTGGCCTCCCTGTTCTATCAGTTAAATGTCCGTACGAGCGACCAATAAAGTCGCTTGTACGGACATTTAACTGATAGAACAGGGAGACCAGTGGGATCTGCCGGGTAAGTTGCAGCATTGGGGTTAACTTTTTAACTTTTATTAGGGGTTAACTTTTTTTTTTTAAGGGTTAAGGGGCCGTGCGATTGAGCCTATTGGTCGCTTGCACGGCCCTTTAACCTACGGATTTCCGCTCCCGTTATCTAACGCAGCATCAAAGGGGTTAACGGGAGTGGAAATCCATAGGTTCGCTGTCAGGGGTTCCAACTTACAAAGGCCGTGCGGGTGAGCCTATTGGTCACCTGCAGGGTCTTCCTCTGGCATCAGACGGCGAACCTGCGGATTTCCACTTCCGTGAACTGCCGCGATGCCGCGAAGACAAGGTAAGTTAGAAGGGGAGGGGGGAGAATGGTAGACGAAGACGATCACGAAGATCTTCGTGGTGTGTGTCTTCGTCTTCGCCTACGTTTTACCGCCGCTGTCTTCTCTTCGGCGTGTCTTCGGAACGAACACGAAAACGCACTCTTCGCGTTCGTTTCCATGTTCGCCCGAAGACGAATGCACAAGTCTAGTTTTCAGTGCTTGTGGCAATCGTTGTGGCAGCACAGTTGTTCTTTGAATGGTACATCACTAAGTAATGAGTAAATAAGTTTATACATAACATTCTGAAAATCCCTGGGCAAATGTTGATCAGGCATCTTACCATGTTGATAGATGTGCAGGTAACAGAGGTTCTTGCCTTGGCCCTTCATTGGCAGCAAGAGCAGACTTTACTGCCTTGAAATTGGCTTCAATGTCTCTCTTTAGGATGTCTAAAGACAAACACCCATTGAAGTAACTGAGAACCTTCTACAAGACACAAACAATGCAGAGAAGCGTTATAAAAAGACATCATCCTATGAAATATAACATACCATCCTAACTCTTATATTTAGAATAACTTTCATTTACGCAGTAACTAACGCTGCCTAATGATGAATGTTCTTCACATTCAAGGCCATCTTCCTATCAGTACTATAATATAATGGCCATTCCATCTCATCCAGTTCATCATGACCTCTTCTTCAATATCCCCAGACAATAGCAATAGCAATAGCAATCATGCAATGTAAAGAATAACACTTACATACAGTACTGACAACTGGTGGGCTACATATTTATGGCTTCCCAAGTGCCTGATGTCATCTTCCAATTGCTGGCTCAACACCAAGAGCTGATTCAATTTTCCTATGTGAATGTAGTAGTCTGAATGAAAGAAATAAAGCATGCCCTTAGACCTGGTGGCTTCATGATGTCCATCTTCTGTTCTCTGGATTCTTCTTTGGGATTGTTTTTACCATAGGTTGAGCTTATCAGTTACCAAGTTGCTTGTGTCAGGTTAGTGATATAGTGCCAGTGATAAAGTAATGAGTCGAAAAAAATGGATTTAGGATATATTGTAAGCTCGCAAGAGAAGGTCCCTTTCCTCCTTCTGTACCAGTATGTCCTAACGTGTTCGTTCATGTTATACTTCATTTCGTATGTTCTACATTGTAACGTTACTGTTCATTTCCACTGTTCCCTATAGTAAGAGCGCTATGTTATCTGCTGCCATTCTATAAATGCAATGTAATGGAAGAAAGCTTCTTTAGTAGTCTATTGCCTATTTTGTTTTATGTTTTCAATAATATATATATTTTTACTTCTATAGTGTTTTGCAATCTGTCCTATTGTATTTTAAGTGTTTTTGGGGTAATATCCCAGAAAAAAGATTCAAAGCCAGACAGAAACGTATATTTCCAAAGACCAAAGCTTCTGCTGTCTTGTCTAGGGTGCTAACATTTTTAACAGAGGCTGGAAGTTAAAGGAAAGAACACAGTTAACTAGGAATAGTCAGAATGCTGGATGGGTATTAAGTAGCATATTCTCTGTGTTCCATTCTGTCCCATTTTCCTGAGACCCATTTTCCTCAAAGTACCATTAGTAGTTAACCTAGATAGGCGGTAAAATATAATAAAACATAAACCTAGCCTGGTCTTGCTTCTTAGGTTGCTTCTTTTTATCTTTTATTTTATATATCTTATATAGTGGCAACAAATTCCACAGAGCTTTACAATTTAAGTGGGGCAGTTAACACACGTAACAAATATACATAAATACATACAGATACATCAGGAAAAGAGAACCCTGCCCATGAGGATCCCATCTAGCCTTACGGTACTTTTCTACAAAGCTCCAGTCAGGAATGGTGGGCTTTTGAGGACCCCGCTCGTGAGCTTACAATCTAAAGGAATGATATGGGCAATTGAAACAAAAGGAGGGCTGAAAACATGGAGCTCTCTTGTAGCAGTAATTAGGGCTAAGTGGTTTCAGCATGGAAAGGATGATGTATAAGTAAAATGAACACAGGGGTGGTTGGGTAAAAGCTTGGCTTGAGCCATGGTACTTGACATATAATGAAAAACCACATGCTCTTAGATGCCATGCAGTTGACTTTTAGCACATCTCACCATCCATTGGAGGACTTTCCAACATGTCAACTGGTCTTTCATGTATGATATAGATTTCCACTCTGGGAAACAGCACAGATAACCCAGAGGTATCCAAATAATCCTGTGAAAAATAAAAATGGAAAAATATAGCCATTAAATGTATTTCATGGTAAATATAAAAGTTATAGCCTAGCTTGCATTTAATCTATGCGTAAGGACAGAAATTATTCAACTAGTAACTAGTAACTAGTTCTGTTCAGTGTATTACAGACCTCTGTGGTGAAGAATAGTATATCAGTATAGCGGCACACAAAGACAAATAATGGTCAACTAGCTGGTTCTCATATTGACAATGTTCTACATAAAGATCATTAAATCATTAAAATATATATATATATATTTACCTCTAAGCACATGATAGGTTCAGGCAAGTGAGTTAAACATTCTTTCATTCTTTCCACAAGTTCTGTTCCTGAAAGAAAAAATAAAAGTGCTTGTGCTGATATTGCTTCCAGAGGCAGTTTGAAACTCACTTTGAGGCCGAGAGTTATTGTTAGTTATGCTTCCACTTCAGATTAATAGCACTTTTGGTCATATAGTGATTATGGTTGTGGAGGATGCCTGTAACAGTGGGTGTTGCCAATGACAGTGAGAGCTGTTCCTGATGCGTCCCATGAGCTTCAGCATGTACATAGTCCCATGGTTTTGGCTTATTACAACGATTCTCCTCACTATAACTCACCAAATGTGTGAAAGATGTCAGACTCCCCAATACTTATATCATCTGCAAGCTGATCCTGTAACTGGATATAAACACATAGCCTATGAGCAATTGTACATTCTATATTACTGCAATATCTCATTGTAAACACAGTATGATTGTTTACGGGCAATTTAGAATTCAATTATTTAATTATAAGGATTGGAAGATCCACCGGTCTTTAGAAATCTGGTGTCCAGATCGTATCGTTCTTATGTTCCTGTGAAGCTTTTCCATGATGAAGGTAAGTCTGCAGATTTCCATCCACTAGCAACTAGAGATTTGCATACCTGGGAACTTGTGGGTTCCGGCTACCCAGAGCCTACTCTTGCGGGACACGGCCAGAACTGACAGCTGTTGTCAGTGGGCGGTCCCGCTGACTTTGTGGTAAACACCCACATTTAAAGGGCAAATGGGCAGGGATTGGGGTGTGTCAAGACCATACGTGGGAACTTATTCACTCCAGCTACCCAGAGCCTTCCCTTGGGGGACGCGGCCATGACTGCCCACTGTGTTGATGGGCGGTCCTGTGACGTAGGCGGGCGGTCCTGCTGATACCCCCATTTAAAGGGCAAATGGGCGGGGATTTGGGCGTGTCAGGACCATACGTGGGAACTTATTCACTCCAGCTACCCAGAGCCTTCCCTTGGGGGACGCGGCCAGGACTGCACACTGTGTTGATGGGCGGTCCTGTGATGTAGGCGGGCGGTCCTGCTGATACCCCCATTTAAAGGGCAAATGGGCAGGGATTGGAGCATGTCAGGACCATACGTGGGAACTTCTTCACTCCAGCTACCCTGTTAGGTATATTAATGAGACAAAATAGGCAAAACCAATATTTCGTCACACACACAAAATAACGACGCTACCAAATATTGTAGTACCACATCCACAATATTAATTTAAGGAGATACCCTATATTTTATCTCCGATCCTAAATTCTTTCAGATCGCCGAAAATTATAATTCAAATTAGATAGATATCGCCACGATAGTCAATAAAAATATTATTTATTGTAAACACAATTTATAAAATATCTATGAGTCACACAGTGCATAATATAAAACACAAAATTCTTAAAACATGTCAAAAATGAATCAATTCAAATACAGTATATTATCGATAGTTATCAATATAAATTGTTATTTTATGAGTCTAACACACAATTAATTTCCAGTCCACTCAGCAACCAAAAATTGATAATAATCAGGGCAGTAATAAAAATATCACTATTTCACTTATATTAGTTTAACTAATATGACAAATGTGTGTCTAAGAGTATTAGTGAAGTTCCTAATAGATGCAAATAATGTCAAACTTCATCTATAGGTAAAAATACCTTTTCATTATTGTTATTATCACGGGTTATAAGCTGCAGTCTCACAAGCCGTCATATACAATAATGTAATATACTATTTCCCAGAAACAGGGAATTCTATACGAAGAAGACAAAATTCATCTCTATTCAGAATAATAAAACAATTATATTTACCACCACTTGTTGCTGTTGTCCAACTGGTCCTTGTAGAAATTAATCCAGATTCATTGTCAAAAAATTAAGTGGGAAAGAATATAACTTTCTACAAATTATATAGGTTAGGACTCCAAGTAACTCTAAGAGTGAAATATGGTGCCAGGATCTTAAGATTCCAATTCTCTGGGGTAAATTTGGTGAATAAGTCCGTCAGGGTCTGTCTATTTCAGGGTGCGATCTCTTTTTTTTTCATTATTAAAGACATAAGCTTTTAAAGACAGGGCTTATTATCATAGCCTCCACCTTTTGATTGGAATTCTCCAATCATAACGGTGGGTTTTACCCATTATAATTAGAATTTCTACTCATATTTGCACCGTTGTAATTTCTTAATTTACCTGTGAGAGACGCTCTTGTCTAAGAATTAACTTAAAACCATTACATATGTGTTTGGAATTTATCCTTGGTCACCCTAATCGCCAAATGTTACTTCCTAGATAGTAACTCAGGCCTTGGTAGTCTTCCCATGTATCCCCCATTCCAATTTACATTCCTAAAGATATGCAGTGTCTACTCCTTAACTTTCTCATTGAAGATAACATTAATTGTATCATATATACACTGAAACATCTATATACATGAATACTCCTTTGTTCTCAATTATAGAGGGAACAAAGACAGAAAGAAATAATCATTATACGATTATATAAAATAAAATGGCTCTAACTCCATTTTGTGCTCATGTAAAATACAGAAGATATAGAATACATGTTTTCGATGATAAAATATCTGACAACCCAGAGCCTTCCCTTGGGGGACGCGACCATGACTGCCCACTGTGTTAATGGGCGGTCCTGTATCAGCAACCATCAGGTTCTGTTCACTAATTCAAGCTTAAGTTAAAAATAACCCTTTTGCAATTATATCCAATTAAAATACAGCTAGAAATGTACTTGATTGACCCCAAACTTTTGAATGGTAGTGTACATGCATATGGTGTACATACATGGTAATGTATACACATATGGGTATACATTCTGTATGTTGACAGCAGGAACCTTATGTTATTCTTCTTGAAACTGCATACACTGTTGAATGACATGGATTTAGCCAAAAAGCTTTGACATCTATCACAAAACAACGGCTTCCTTATTGCCCCAACTGATTCACCCATTAAACCTTCTGGAAGCAATAAAAGGTTCATGAAGCCTCTCTGTAGAAACTGATTCAGTCTTCGTGTGGATCTGATTTAATTATGGGGCACAATCTGAGTTGGCCCTCATAACCATGAGATATAATTGGACCTTAGTGAGATGATTACACATTGAAAAATCTAATAATGTCAAGCAGCTGTCAATTGAAGCGGTGGAAGCGTGATGTCATTGTGTTTGAAAAAGGCACTGATCTACATACAGTTAATAGTCACTTGTCACTGTGATCTTCACACCATTATGACAAGATGGATGGCCGTGTAACTTGGTGAAATATGGAAGTCATTTAAAACTGTTTATCATAGAGGCATCGGGACTTTGCATTAATGGAAACACTTAAATACCATTCCTGACCGTCATCAATCACCACATAGTCTCTACATACCTTCAGAATATTGAAAAATCCCCTCAAATATATTTCATAAGTACTCACATGCTGCACTTCGCCTTTGATGAGAATATCCAGCTGGGAACACAAGGAAAACATCTCCAGTGCCACCTGCTTGCAGCTCATTTGAATGGACTGCAGAGGTTTCTTCACATTGATCACCACTAAAAATATCACAAAACAGCTGATATTAAGTGTCTACCTATCAATACCAACTAACTACATGCAATAAGGTAATGATCCAGGCAGTGGCGACTCTAGAAACAATATATAGGGGGGGCACACAAGATACCACAGTCAAACTGGGGGGGCATTCATAATTTCCAAAAGTACCGGTAATGTGCTATGGAATTATATTTTTGTTATTGGGCTAAAATAATACTTCATCATTCAACATGGGAAGCCTGAAGCCACAATTGAGTGTGACTAATCCTTGAAATAAATATTATAACACAATAAATAACTTTTCCACTAAATGATTTCAGGGCCTTGAAAGTTTTGTCCCCTGAAGTCACTACAACTTCAGGAGGACATTTTATCTCTGGATAAATATAAATTAAATAATTCCTACTGTAAGTTAAGTGCCAGGAAACAGATGACCAACACAGGCTCTGTCACACCAACACCCAGACACACACACCAGGACAGGCTCTGCCACACCCACATCCAAACACACACACACCAGGACAGGCTCTGACACACTGACCCCCAAACACACACCCTAGGACAGGCTCTGCCACACTGACAACTGAACACACACACCAGGACAGGCTCTGCCACACCAACACCCAAACACACACCAGGACAGGCTCTGCCACACCAACACCTAAACACACACACCCAAGGACAGGCTCTGCTACACTGATAACCAAAAACACACAAACAGCAGGACACAATCTACGTCACAAACGTCTACATCAGGATGGATTTTTCACACTGCATTGTCGTTTATACACCCCTTAGTGTTTTTGCCCCTTGTGTATTGATGCCCCTGCGGCCCATATATATAAATATTAGCCCCAGTTGCCGATAGCAGGTATAGATCAACACATTAACACACAAACCAAGCTTTGCATGTATAGATCAACTGAAATTCACTTGTGATCTCAGCACTGAAGGTATATATCAAATAAACAGAATCAGACATACAAATCCTTTATTTGCAGGTATACAATAGTATATGAAACGTAGCATTGCAGGTATAGATCAAATAAATACATGGAAAAAGCATTGCAGGTATTAATCAACTGAATAAAACATACAAACACTGTATTTGCAGGTATACATAAATAATGTATGGAAATATATAGATATGGATCTACAGAATAACGTAAAAACCCAGCTTTGCAGGTATAGATCAAATGGAATTCACATAAAAACACGTCATTAAAAGGTATATTTTAAACCCCCTAACTTACAGGCATAGATCACAGGTTGCACACCCCAAAGCCAGCCCTGGCATCCAAACTGCCCACATAGCAATCACACTCCTATCATACCCAGGCAACCAGTAAATGCTGGTACCTAGGCATGATGGGACTGTGCTTGCTGTGATTGCTGTTAGCAATCACACTCCTATCATGCCAGGTCAGCCAGTACATGCTGGTACAGGGCGGCTGTAAGTGATGTGTAGACCCCATACTGCTGGCAGCATCACTACACAAGGGGGGCAGCTAGCTAGGTTTCAGCATGTACTGGCTGACTTGGCATGATAGGAGTGTGATTGCTAACAGCAATCAAAGTCCCATCATGCCTAGGTTCCAGCACTTACACATCCAACCAGTAAATGCTGGAACCTAGGCAGGATGGGACTGTGATTGCTGTTAGCAATCACACTCCTATCATGCCAAGTCAGCCAGTACATGCTGATACAGGGCGGCTGTAAGTGATGTGCAGACCCCATACTGCTGGCAGCATCAATACACAAGGGGGGCAGCTAGCTAGGTTTCAGCATGTACTGGCTGACTTGGCATGATAGGAGTGTGATTGCTAACAGCAATCACAGTCCCATCATGCCTAAGTTCCAGCACTTACACATCCATGCTATCACACACACACTCATTCATTCATATACTCATTCATTCACAGATTAATTCCCTCAATCACGCATACTCATTCAAACACCCTCCCCACCCCCTTACCTGCACTGCAGCTCCTCGATGCCGCTCACAGACTTCAGCAGAGGGCGCGGCCTCCCTCTGCGTTCTCCGGTACTGCACAGAGGAAGCAGGACTGGAGCAGAGTCATGTGATGTCACGTTAACTCTGCTACAGGTAAGTAGCAGGGCTCGAGGTGCGGCCTGCGTAAGATTGGGTGCCCTGGCTGCCGATCTTACGCGGGCCGCACCCTCTCTCTCTCTCCTCCGCATTAAAAAAAAAATAGTAATAAAAAAAAAAGACGGAATTTAAATTCGGCAGGGGGGCAAAAGGGGGGGCAAGGATTAACCTTGCCCCCCCTGTAGCGACGCCACTGGATCCAGGCGCCATAAAGCAGGGCTTTTCAAACGTTTCCACATTTGCAATGTCTTTGAAGACCACCTTCTACTTTAATACAGAGTCAGAATCATCACAAATATACACAATGCTGGAACTTAATAGTACCACCATTCCAACTTCAGTGTTGCCAACACGCAGTGTCTCTAAACAACTACTCTCTCTTTGATGTCACATACTAGTTATGTTGCTTACATCACATTTGCTTTTCCTGGGAAACCAATTTAAAAACAGGGTGATAAAGAATATAAATTACAGGTACGGGGGTCAGTTAAGGTGACTCACGTCATCAAAAAGTGAAATATACAGTATGCTGTGGTAATAAGGTATGCCGTTACTACTTAAAATAAGAAAAAAATTTGTTTTTTTTGCTTAAAGTGGACCCTGTTTGATCTCCATTGAGGTGGCTTCCTGTTGTTTCACCTGGAGAGTCTTAGATTAAAGAGTCCAAGCTCTCAGATGTACCTCTTCATGTCCTGAGACTTCTACTTTTTCCATCTCCTCAAGTGTCTCCTCTCCTTCCTTTCTTCTCTACTAAAGCATATCGTTTAGCTGTCTCGTGTAAAAACATGCCCATGGCATATACTATACTAGGACACTCCCAGACACAATCTGGTCCAAAAAACATTGTGGCAAAGAGGGAAACCCTACCTTTACCTGAATGTGGCCAACCATCACCTTCAGATAGTCCGGCTCAGGCCCAGACTGACCAACTGGCGCAACGAGTAGATGCCCGGAGGGCCACATACCTACAGATACTTCCGAGTCAGAGAACCGATCCTGCATTGTGCCAGCTGGATACACTCGGCTAGACACTCCACATGAATATAAAAATTTAATGTGCAGCCGGGCGCTGGCCGGTGGCCATATGTGCATTGTTTGGCAGCCATGGCCTTAAAGTGTCAGGACCACCTAGTCATCCTCAGTCCAGCCCTGATTCAGCTTAATCTTGACCTTTCCTGTATAGAATCCATACTGCAGCTGGGGTATATACATTTAAAAGGCGTATCTCATCGTGAAAATAGTACTCGGTCAGGTCAGTAATCGTTAGGGTTACTCAATGGTGACATGGGGTGTTCCATGTGATCGTAAGTATGGGAAGATCATGTTTAGATGCAATAAAAGGCAGAAGGTTTCATACAGAAATACTGTGGCGAGCATAGCTACACATATAGACACGCATGCCACCCACACGAGACACATGTAACACATAACGCACAAACACTGACTGAACACAAGATGCTGCAGCATCCAAGAAATCCGATAATACCTTTACTACATGAATGGTAGAGACAGAGCTGGCGAAGCGGCTGAGACTGGCTCACAGCAGCCATTTCTCTCTTGTCACAGAGCAGGAGGGGTTTCTCCACGAGCACCGGAGAACGGATGGAGAGAGAGCGCAGTACACAGGAGAGACGGGCTAATCCGTGGCCGAGGATGCGGTGGCTGCAGGATGATGCTGCAGAGCCAGATGCAGCTCAGCCAATAGGAGCTGATCGACACGACTATGCTCTCGCAGGCACGCATTACATGTCTATAGCACCAGCAGATACGGTAGCGCTGTTACAATCAGTGCAATCATTTAAAGTCACACACAATAACAAACGGGTACAAAAGGAGAAGAGAGCCCTGCTCTGGCCAGCTTACAAGCCACTCATGCCCAGAAGGGTAAAGGAATATCGGGTGAAAGATACATAAGAAAGCGATGGGCTAATGAAAGATGCATGCGGTCCTTATAATCTATGTACATGTCGGCTACCATCATATAAATAGCAATATAATATATATATAGCAATGTGCGTAAAAAGCACAAATCTGGGCCAGTCTTAGGGTCCCTAGACTAAGGGGATACGGGCAATCACCCCAATTTGTGCAAGTGAACCCTGCAAAATGCAAGTGATCTATGGCTACCCAGCATATGAAATGGCCAACAATGCCTGGACTGCTATTCAGTCAAGGACCGGCCACGAGCATCATTAATACAGAAGGGCAAAGCACTGCTGGCCAATCACACCTCCGCTTCACTTACCTACAGAAAGAATTGTACTTATTTTGTCTTTGCATTTATCTTTTTGGATTCTACGAGCTACAATGAAAATAAGAAGCCTGTCCTTTATCTGTATAATGAACTGCTTTTTTCTAGGAGATCAGCGAGTACTTTTTCACGATCTGCTCGTTAACATTTCTGTAACAGTTTAAGACGTTCAGATGAGAAACAAAGTATTTTTGTGTATTTGCACAGCGTATATTGTAAACAGTTTATTCTGTATCTGTACACATTTATTGTGGATTTTTTGGGCTGTAAAACACTCATTCCCAGGAAACGTTCTGAGCTCCCGAACTAGGAAATAGTTCACGATGCGGAGACTGAAAACCCAGCGCCCAGTACCACTACTGTTTAGCCTGGACAGGACCGCGTACTACTACTAGCCCACTCGCCCCTCCCACTAAACGAGGGCAGTGCACAAGTGTTTGGGTGTCACGTGACCGCGTGGAGCCGTAGCCCGGATGTGTTTGCGATGCTTCTGGCTTGGACGCTGCGTGAAGTGAGGAGATGCCGCGTCTGCCGGGCGGGCGGCTTTTGGAGGGCTGCAGGGTCCGTAGTGGCCCTCCGGGCACCTCCCTGCGCGGTCTATCGTGGCCTTCCCCACGTGGTGCAGAAGAGCAGCCCTTTCTCCACAGACTTTCCCCACTGCAAAGGAAGGAGTGACGGCGGATGGGATGAGAGGGGTCCCATCCAGTGGCTGTCTTCAGAGGAGGAGCAGGAGGACGAGGAGGAGATCGAAGACCTCTTAGTCCCGCACTCCGCCTCCCTGCTCCACGGGACGCAGCATATTTTTATTGTGCATCCTGATGTGAAGTGGGGGCCAAAAAAGCACTACGCAACCACTGGTAATTGTCCTACACGGGCCGCCGTACCCGTTCTTCAAGCTCATGTTGGTGGTAGTTGCTCCGTTTTAGCGCTCTGTCCTAAAACCGTGTATATTCAGAGGCCCAAACACGGACGGCCAATGCACTGCAAATTGCTCTATATATTCAGAAACATTTAAAATGAGATTTTCTTCCTCGTTAAACACGGCATTTGCAGGCAGACAAGAATCATTCAGCCTGTCTAGTCTGTACACTTTTTAAGGGTAAAAGCGATGTGTCGTGGCTCTCGGATTATATATTTCCTCACGGTAATAACCTCTACCGCTTCTGCAGGGAAGCTGTTCTATTTATCTACCAGCCTCTCGTCTATCCGTGAGGCTCTCCTAATGATATACCGATCTGACAATTGCCCAACTACGTAAAGAGCGGTATAGAAAATCCAGGTGTAAAAGTTCTATTTGATGAACAGCATGGACGGATGTGGCTTTTAATATCGTCCGCAGTTAGTTTTTAAGTCAACGGATGCCAGGGCGCTGGGTACTAAGCAATTCTTCTATGCTCTGTATCTTTAATTTCCACAATTGAATAGTTGGGGGGGGGGGGGCATTTAGAAAGGTGCCACAACCGTGTGGTGGGTGCTGCATCCCTGTTTTATTGTATGCGGAATGATATAAACAAGGCGCGTACATTTATTATATCGTAAATGAAAGTATTGTGGCACGTTCTCCCCTGTCAGCTGGTGTCGTATCTGATCCGTGCTGCGGCCGAGCGTTCTCTTGCACGGGATGCGAGGATTAACCCAAACCCATAGACGCCTTGAAGAAAATACAGTATGTTGCAGCGTATAACAATTACACAGCCTATTCAAAAGATCCGAAGTGTATTCTCTAACGTGCTTTCCCTATTGAAAAGTATTTCTTAGAGTTTACTTCTCAGAGCAGCGTTCTTTTTAATAAATATGCTATTTATTATTGTCAGATCTTTTTTTATTTGTGTGTTTTTATTTTTTATTTTAGCTGACCTCCAGGTTGCCGAGGCGGTCGCTCTGGTGCACAGTCTTCCTAACTGGACATTGGTGGACAAGTTAATTATGTCTACGAAATCTCCCGACAGCAAACTCATATTTGGCAAAGGGAATTTCCAAGTGCTTACAGGTAACGCCTGGAATAAGTTATCCAACATATATATCCGTTTGTAGCTATAGAGACTTAACCCTGTCTTATCCCCGCTCCGGTTATGTGATCGCGTTAACATAACAAAGACCTCACCTGTTCGTGTTTGTTTATTGCAGAGATCATTAACGGGCTTCCTCAGATTACTGCAGTCTTTGTGAATGTGGAAAGACTTTCCCCTCTCACTGAGGTAATGTTTTGGTTAGTAACAATACTTACAGAATTCTAAACCACTCTGTTACTAAGGACAGAAGTTTCATTTCAACCAATTGCTTGGTGGATCATGTGCCGAGGGGCACCAGGACTACGGTAGTACTGCTTTGGGTCAATAATAGTCGGTGGAAAGGGGATTCGTTAGATGGCAGCTCACCACTTTGCTTAATCCCTCGTTTCTTCTGGAGCTCACCAGTGGTAAGCTCCAGAAGAACCGAGAACATATGAGGAGTTATGCATACAGGAGAATCTCTCCCATACATTTGCAGAGGGGCACCACGATAAATTTAAGGGACCACGTAGCTATCGTATTCATTAAAGTGTCCTTTTTAACGAATAAAATGCCGGGTCTGCTAGCCTTTTACGTTTATCTTGTTGGAACGGATTTAAATGTAAAAGCGCAAGTCATTTTTCATGCAGGCGTTTAGTAAAATACCGACTGTGCCAAGCCTTTATACATCGATTGTTCACGTGCCTCCTTAAGAATAATGTATATCCCCGGTTGAACAACTTGCGTTTATCTTGTGTTCTCTTTTTAGAAAGAACTTGAAGAAGCCTGGCGAGTGAAGGTGTTTGACAGATATAAAGTTGTCCTAAATATTTTCCGCCATAACGCTCGCACAAGGGAGGCCAAGCTGCAGATTGCGTTGGCTGAGCTCCCGCTGCTTAGGTAATGACATACCTGCTTAAAAAAAAAAAGTCTAATTCTTTTATTTTTTTTATTTTTTTTTTATTAAATGTGTTTTGGTTTTTTTTCCTCTTGTAATACAATAGTGCACACGGTTTCCTAGTATGCTGTCATTGGTGCTGTGTTGTAAGTGGATATTTTGCTACTAATGGCTAGTACCATTTTTCACTGATGTAATGGGTTCAAACTCCTATCAGTCCTTGGTCAGGTCGTATAGTGAGGATAGCTTTATGTCTATCCCGTGCCTGTTTAAATTCCCTCCCTGTATGCTCGTGACGGTGTGTAGTAGCTGGAGATTACCAAATCCCTTATTTTAGGTGGTTATAATGCGCAAGTAGCCATTATAGGTTTCTATATTTGTCAGTCCTAGAGTTCTTTTTGAAATGCATAAGTGTACATATCCTTAAAATGTGAACAAGGCATTACTAAGATTTTAAACTTATTCGAAAGACTTGCGCACACAACACAAAAATAAATTTGCCATTAAACTTTAGTCTCACAGCTCAAACACAAATAAATTCTAGATGCCACAATTGGCGAAGAACAGCAAGCACTTTCAAAAGAGATAGGGAATGCTTTGTCCGCAAAATGGGCTTCATTACTAAACAAGAGTCTGGCAGAGATAAAGCACAATTAATTAAAAAAAGGAATTTGTTACAGCACTAACTACATTATTTCCTATTGGTCCTTCCCGTGTTGTCTATTCAGAAATTGATTTTATATATATTTTTTTTTTTTTAAGTAGCAAATTAAATAGTAAGAAACACTTAATAGCTTGATTTTAATGATTTTTCCCTGTGGTAATATTTAACACTAGTTTTAACACTTTCTCTGCTAGATCAAGTCTAAAAAATGAGATGGCCCATTTGGATCAGCAAGGAGGTGGATCAAGATATATCATGGGCTCAGGTAAACAAACCTTTTTTACTACTCTTTAACTGGAAATATTGTCTAACAAAACATCAGTCAACAGATTTGTATTGAGATTTTTATAGTCCAACGGTCTGTTGGGAAGTGTCTGGTGCATATATAAGGAAATGCCCCTTTGAGGCAAATAAAGCAGGAAATGTACATGCAAATCGGTTATTTATATCTTAAAACTGTTGGACCATTTTAGAAACTGAACAAGAATTTGTGATTTTATTGCTTGGACTTGTTTGGGGTCTTCTTGACGCATGTGGGTTAATAGGTAAAATATGCACAGCTCTTGACCTAAAGATGTTTGGTATCCACAACAATACCGTGACGGTGCTCAACCTTTATCTAGAATCCTACATGTCTGGCGTGCATTTCATTCTCAGATTGTTTATCTTTTAGCATATCAGTAGCCTTAATTGTGGGGTCCTTGTAAATGAAGATACAATCACATTCCAAAATCCATGAAGTAAGGTGGGCCTTGGGGTGTAGATTTAACCCATTCACTAAACGACTTCGCTGAGGCACACAAAAGTATATGCAATGTATCACTTTAACCCCTTCGTGACAAAGGCTGATTTTACTTTTTGTACCCTTCGTGACAGTGGCCGTTTTAACATTTCTGCGCTGCTCGTGTTTAGCTGTAATTTTCTTCTTTCCCGTTTACTGAACCCACACACATTAGATATTGTTTTTTTCAGGACAAGAAGGGCTTTCTTTAGATGACATGGTTTTGAGTGTATCATATTATTTACTATTAAAAAAAGTATAAAATATGGTGAAAAATTTAGAAAAAAATGACTGTTTCTAACTTTTAGTTGAAAAATCTTTTACTCATCTATAAAAGGTAATAAAAAAACCTGCTAAATAGATTCTATTTGTCCTGAGTTTTTATGTTTTTTTGCTTTTTTCTGCGTCAGGAGACCGTCTAGCGAACCTTTTCTTCTTTATTATCGCCTCCTAAACGCTTTTAAAACGGGCGTCCGCCGCCATACAAAGTATGGCGGATGTTGACGCCCCGGGGAGGGGCCAGAGATGGCCCCTTTCTGCCGATAATGGCGTTGCTGAATGCCTCGAGGTCGAGGCATTACAGCAACGCCGTTTCGGTGCAGAAAGCGTAAATAGATCGCTTTCTGCACCCGTTTAATGACGTGCCGGTCCTGGCACGTCATTTGTCGTTATCGACTTGAATTTCCGTGACGTGCCCGGACCGGCAATTGTCATCCAGGGGTTAAATAGCAAACCAGTGGACACACACTTATGGATGCCCTGTGAAAATGTGTTCGACAGATCAGCCTTGACTATTCAAGCACTTATCTTAATATGGTCGGTTTTGTATCAAACATATAGGTGAAACATTCTTGGAAATACAGCAGCGATTGTTAAAGGAGAGGGAGACGAAGATCAAAAATGCCTTGGAGAAGCTAAGAAGAACGAGAAACCTGCTGAGGACGCAGCGCAGGCGCAGAGAGTTTCCCATCATCTCAGTAATGGGTTATACCAACTGTGGTGTGTATTGCAGAATACCGTTTATATTAATACGTTCTTATGCAGCATGTCAAGTGTACAAAAGCCTGAATAGGCTGAATCACAGTGGTGTGGTAAGAGACCAGGATGTGTCAACCCATACAACCATAGCCTCAAGCTATGTAACTTGAGTGCTGAATCTTTCTTTGACCTTCATGTATTTTAATCTGGGAAGGCTCAATCTTGTCACATCTAAGAGGTAAAAGATGAGGCTTTTTCCTCCTACAGTTTTAGGACTTTTACCATAGATCGTTGGAGGGTATCTTAACTATTTTTGAGCATATCTCACCCCGTATTCAGTAACAGGTTGGCTGTTTAATGTCAGAGATGTAATTACACCATGCGATACTGCGTAGGCAGGAGAATCTTCCCGTTAATGTACAAACTGTGTGAATTGTTGGAAGGGCCCAAACAAGTTATCAGTCATTCTAATCTTAAAAAAAAATAAAATAAAAAAATAGAAAACTATAAAATAGAACATTTTAAAGGGAATTGTGTGATGTCCTCATTACATTAAGAGTTCATTGTAGTTGCTAGAGTAATCCCAGGTGTCTGGATTAGTGGTGTACAATTCATAATAGGTAAAACTATTGCATGTTTTTACACTTTAATTTTTAATAGCGTTAGGATGTATGGAAATGGTTTTATAATAATGCCCTACTTATCATGAAATGAACAAAACTTGTCATTAAATTCAAATGCTATATAATCTGCGTGGCTGATGTAAGTATGAAAGAGGTAATTACAGAGGAACTCGGGCATAGCAAAAGTGTAAAAAAACAAAAAGCATAAACTTTTTTTTTTTAATGGTTGTGTAATGCTGAGATGACACAGATTCTGTATTTGAAATCAACGTTTCTTTCCGAATGGTTTTCCACCCTTGGTAATCCCATGGCCAGTTATTTGCTGTAGCTGCAGACTCCCACTTGACTTATTCTACCATATCAGAATCCGCTATAAGTAGGTTAGTATAAGCAATTTCAAATGTTTTCCATGTGTAAATAATACATCTTGTAAGTAAAATGAATGGAAGCATGCAAAAAAAAAATACTCGGGGAAACGAAAGTTAAACATAGCTAAACCTGGCAGTTTCTCGTATATAAGGGCTGGCCTTATAAAATGCATAGGTTAAGGAGTACTCTGATCCCATTTTCCTGTAAATGCATATTGGACATTTTGCATCGATTCCACAGCATTATACTGCATGCAAAATGCCGCAGGTATTCTTCAATTGGTAAACTTTGAGGCAATAAAAACAATCGCTAATGCATTGTATGGCGCCATCCTCTTCTTGCAGGGTAAAATCGCTGGGGTTGGCCCTAATAACGCATTGTGCTATTAGAAAGTTGTAATGTTTACTTCTTTACGAACATCGAGAGTGAGTCTTGGTAACCAAGCTTATATGCACGCTACTGACTATGTGTTTGTTCTGCAGGGAAAACCACTTTGATTAAAGCATTGACTGGAAACATAGACCTGCAGCCCCGTGACCAGCTCTTCGCCACCCTTGATGTCACAACCCACGCAGGCTTGCTGCCCTGCCGAATGCCTGTTATTTATGTTGACACCATTGGATTTCTTTCCCAGCTACCACATGATCTAATTGCATCTTTCTCTGCTACGTTAGAAGATGTGGTGCATTCGGTAATAATCATTGTTTGCAATTTGCATGTATACTGTCTACTGAATAATGCGTGATTATTTACTAATGATTATTCAAAAGGGCTGTAAATTTGTAACAGTGCATTTTTAGGTTATAACATGCATTTTTTTTAAATAAGACTGAATCAGGGTAAATCAAATCTCTGACCGGGCATACAGTGTGATTGTATTCAGTGGACAAAAATGCACACATTGTCTATGCTGTATAAGCAGAAAACTATTGGGAAAATCGTACCACAAATGGTTAAAAATGTGAGTACTACTCAAAGTTGAAACTGCACTACAGCCTTAAAGCTGCAAGTTTAAAATAAGTGTGTTTATACTAAAGTGGTATTTGCGTTGGTACAGATTCTCCCATTAGTGGCTATTGAAAGCGTGTGCTAGAGAATAAGCAGTGCTTTGCTATTGCTTTATATATGTTTTACAATTGTATATTTTGTTTAACTTGAGCGCCTTGCCATCCCTATTTGGTTACATCACTTTCCCCATGTTAGACTTCATAAGGGGCTTTCTGTTTGTTTGCTGGGATGTACTTCATTAATAAGAAAAGTGTCGGGTGTTGTAATATCGTTTCTTCAGATGGATAATTGAGCTTCTTCAATTATCTGTTCACTTATTTGCATTTTCCTCTATTAGGATTTATTAATCCACGTAAGAGATATCAGCCATCCTGAAGCTGACAATCAGAAGGCCAGCGTCCTGTCCGTTCTGAAGAAGCTGAACGTTCCTCAGCAGCTCCTCGACACAATGATTGAGATTCATAACAAAATTGATTTAGTGGAAAAGTGAGTAATGTCTCCATGGGATTGTCCCTTTATATAGAATTAAATGTTTGTAAACAACCAATAAGTTACTCGTTTAGCCCTCATCAGACACACAAACCATTAGTCCTTGAATATATATTTTATATATCTTTTCTAAAGACCACTGTGAGACTAGTCAACAACAGCTGATGGATTAAAGGTTTTATAAAGTATTTAAGTTTTGGCAGTTATAGCATAAGATCATCTGCCACATCTAGAATATTTAACACCAAGCAGTTATTTGAACTGTCCCTGTAACGTAAGCAACATACACATTACATGTACTGTATATACAGTGTTGACTGCTGGGAATCTTTAACTAAACACTTCACCTCTCCCATTTTGCACGTTGCGGGGGACAATCTGCTATTGTTTGTAGCGCTATAAATAAGTATGCAGATCACACAATCTATGGCTATGCTACTACACTTTTAGTTTTCTAATCATTATATACTTTCATCAATGTATACGTGTAGATCATCTGAAAAATCCTTAATCGTAAACAACCCTGTATATAGTATATACAGTTCCAGCCACATCTGCCCAAAACAAAAAAGTAAAGAATATTTGAGGAAAAGAACCTAGAAACTCCACCTTAACACAGTGAAGAGAGTTGGGGACCCAGAATAGCGTTCAATGTGTTGGTGCGATGTAGGTGTGTGTATATATAAATTCATAAACACATGCATGTATACATGAATCCCTTTTTATTTGCATCCTCATGTATGCATGCTATCTTGTCCCTCTTCTCACTATGACATCAGATGACCCATAGTGTTATCACCCTCTGCTTTATTCTGAAATCAATTGAAAGCTTAGTAGTCGCTCACAAGGAGAGAAAGTGCCCCCCCCACATAAATTGAAAATCTCAGATTGAATCTTTATAATAAAACACCAAAAGCTTAATTTGGATCTAGGTATATTCTTCCCTGCCAGATGCAGAATGGGACTGAAGCCCAAAAATAATTAGGACCTTTGAAGTTACTACACAATTTGGATATTGCGTAATTTTACTGATACGAGCTCTGAGCAGCACATTGGTATGATTTGTTATTAATTTGTACATCCTCCGGATGGCTTTACAGAAGCTTGTCTATGACAGCGTGCTAACCTTGTGCTCTTTTGTGTTGCCTGTAGTCACAATAACACTGATTCGGCGGCCGTGCCCGTGTCTGCACTTCTTGGGTATGGTTTGGAGGATTTGAAAAGGAAAGTGGAGGCTGCAGTAATGAAAAGCACTGGAAGGACAGTTCTGACTATAAAAGTGAATCTGGAGAGTCCCCAGTTAAGGTGAGTGTCATCTATCGTTTTAACCTTTGAAAGGTGGGATGATTTTAGCATCCGGTCTGTTTATAAAAACAAATCCCAGGAATATAAGATAAATGTAAGTGTTCCCCGCACAAATGAATCGTAGTGGATACTGTACATGACCTATGTCATTGTTGCTACATAAAACTGCAGTATATCATTTTAATTGTAAAGTTTAAACTACATTTATATCAATTATAGCCATGTAGAAATAAGTTATGGAACAATAGACATGGTTGCTTAGAAGCAGAATTAATACATTTCGGATGTGAGGAAGTAGAAACCTTATCCGCATTTTAAACCTGCAGCCAATTAATTTTTTTCCTCTAACAGTGGAATTGGCCTTTGCCGAGTCTTCTCTGAGGTTATGACACCATGTTCTGACCTGGATTTCTGGCATAGAACATGTTTTATTGGGTGTTGATGCATATAGGACCTACTTAATGTCCAAGGAGAAATGATTCTCCTTGGTGAAGGTTATGTGCCGTTAGAACATAATTAAAATGCAAATTGAAGACCAAATTTGTTTTACAGCTGGCTGTACAAGGAGGCGACTGTACAAGAGCTTAAGGTGTGTCCAGAAGATGGAACGGCCAATGTACGAGTGATTATAACTAATGCTGCATATGGACGATATATCAAACTATTTTGCAAATGAGTAGTGGCTGCTACAGTAGATGAGCACACTGTGGCAGAAAATGTTTCTTGTAAGACTTTACCCTTTTATTTATAAAATGAATGTGGAGCTTGTTGGGATTAGGATTCCAATCAAGGCGTAAGCTTCATGAATACCCACACGATGGCAGAGTAAATGGGTACTGATGCACTTTGTTACTAATACTGCAATTGCAGACCTCTGTATAGAACTGAGGCGTATTTATTTCTGAGTGATTTGTAGAAAAACCTTATAAACTAGCTGTTTTTTGATAAAAAAAAATAAATGCATTTACTACTTGTCTCATAAAGGTGGGTGTGGAGCTAAAGGGTAACGGTATGGGTAAAGTTAGAGAAGCAACTGACAAGGTAGGTGAATTATTGTGCATTTTTAGTTAGCAATGCAAAATGGTACGAATAGATATTTATTGCTGTTTTTCAAAGCCATACATTGCATTTAAGTGTTTGCACATAACACCCTGCCAGCAGGGGGACAAAATCTTCCAAATGTATGGACATACCATTTCATTTAACAATATGATGCTGTACATTTGCTATTAAAAACTGAATGCTACACTCAGAAACAGGATTTGCTTAGAAAAGTACACCGCCACTGGGTGTAGATATTATACACCTGGACTAGATCGGAAGTAAACCACGCAGGTTTATCAATACCTAACCTTTATAGTCCCACAGTACTCGGGTTCCTAAATATTCTGCTCACACGCTATACCGTGAAACAGCTTGGCATACAAAAAGAGCATATGAGAGAAAGACACTGGTTAAAGAGTCATTAACAGGCCAAGACATATGTGATAGATATTACATGTATCTAAACAACGTGTCCGTGTAAGGAAGGTAAAATATAAAGCCGTACATTAAGCAGTGTGGCCATGGTTGGTATTATCCTATACTGGTCTTACAGAAAGCTTTGACGCATTCACTCCCGCTTTACCCTGCATGATAACACTTTAGTGATTATTTAAGAGCTATGATTTCATTCTTTGATATGTAGCATTTATTTATATTGCCTATAATGATTCTATTAATATGAATTATAAGGTAGCTCTTAGCACATTAACATTTTCAGTGCATTTACATTTTCTGTATGAAAGCCACAGAATCACTGAATGCCTCAATCTTTGCATTAAAGGGGCAGTGCTACTACTTACTATGTCCATCGATGCCAGTGAAACAGGTCTATTATAAAGGAGGAGCTTCGTAGAAAGTCCGTGGATATGCTCAGGGCCTTATGGGATTTTTAAATTAGAATTTCTACAGTGTAATATGACATCCATCTAATAATGGTACAGATATTTGCAATAATTAATAAGAAAAAATGAACAGCTAACTATGCCATGGTACCACAATTAATTGTAAATGCATTTGGTACAAAGATACCGTATACTTATCAGCTCATCTATAAACTTCAGTAGTTATAGTCTAGCAGCAATGAATACTGTTGGCCTTCTAGTGCCTTACAAAGTGCCCCGTACAATGAATCTCCTTCCGTGGTCCCAGACAGCTGGTTGAGGAAGCCTACAACATGCTAATTGAAGCAATCCAAATGTTGCATTCACGGTGGTCCACAAACACATGACTTGGGGGCAAGATCACTTCCCAAATGTGTTCTAACTACTTTTACACTTTATGGAATGTGTGTTGATACAGTCCTGTAGGATGTGAATGCAACTTGAAAAAGAGCATTAATCAATAAGACGTGTCCCCCTGCCGAAGTTTTCTGTTGAGGTTAATGACGGCAGAAACAAAGCCGTCCAACCCAATTAAGTCTTCAGCAATTATGTTAATGGCATCTTTCTGCTTCCCTGGATGTTGCTTCTGCACCCATTTATATAGCAATGGAAGTTTAGGAATGGTCATTTTTCTCAAGGATCCTAATGGGTGGCTCAAGATGTAGAACGCATTCTCTGTCAAGTTTAGACCGGCCGTGAAGAATCCAACTGTGGAAAACACAAATCACAATGTGTCTGAGAAGATTGAATTACACAGTATTGCATAGTTTTACAGCAAAAACTTACATTTTTAACTATTTTAGAACTCTGAAATAATGTGTGTCTATCACGTGCCAAGTTTATCAGTTTCTTCTGCAGGTTTGGGTCTGAATTGAAGCTTTATCATAAACTACATGTGGGTTATACGTAATGTTTTACAATACACTGATCCATTATTATTAAAAGGTATAGTTTAAGTCCTTGAAAATAATTTTATGAACAAGCCGAACTAATCTGAAAACGTGACCTTTCAAAACAATTTTGACACCTTTATAATATAACATATTATATTCAAGTAACTTTTACGATTAAGGTTATGTAATGTGACAACTTTTAACTGCAGAATCTCTCTCATCCCAAAAAGAGCAATTAAACTTGTTTGTCAATTTTTACACAAAGAGTTGAAACACTCTACTTATATGTAACGTGATCGTTTCAGATTATAATCTAAATGTGTGTTACTTAAAGCATACCTGGGAACATCCAAAGGTAAGTTACCCAGAGCACTCCCCTTATCTGGGGAGCAGCTTCATGTAAGAGTGGGGCTAGTTGCATGTAGCCTCCCAGCTGGACCTAGACAGCCTTTAGTTTGTGGTGGGGTGGTTGGGAAGGATGTGGTGTGAACCTGGTCAAATGATGCTCCTTGGACCAGAGAAAGAAGAAAATGACCAGACGAGGCAGGGCTTCACTCAGAGGCTTCAGGTGGAACACAGAGTTCCCAGTTATGGTGACAACACTATATTTCTGTAAGTGTGGTAGTATGTTCACTACCTACTTGTTGGCTGGTCCAAATGACCCTACACAAAAGTATAGCAGAGTATATACCTGGCCGTCCATTCTGTTTTTTCTTCTCCAGAAAGTGAATTAATGTACTGGTTCTAGTTGTGTTTGCCCACCAGTATGGAATCGAGGGCCATAGGTAGTTGTCTTTTAATGCTAAAGTGTTGTCATCAGAGATGATAACTTGGTAACCTTGTTTCCACATACTCCTCAGTGTAGGACATTCCTTGATAAAAGGAAAAGTAATGGTAAACTGATGGGTGATGGCCATGAATAAAGCATGTTTAAATCAGCACCATTTTATAAAAATCATGACACTGATTGGACTATATATATCTTTATCCACAAAAAAAAGTTAATGTCTCTTTTATACATACGTTTCTTGGGCATAACTTAGGATCAAGTATTCTATGAATAACGGAAGTAAAATGGGCGTGAAGATCTGGAGAAACTGCATCAAGGTCACGGCAGGACAGGATGAGCACCTCTGTTGGGTGGGTCTTCAACCAGTCTAAGATTTCTCGTAATATCTTCTAAAAAAGGAAAATAAAGTATCATTACATTCGTTTGTTACTTCCCCATTTGACTTTGCCAGTTGTGAAATTAACTGCACACTCTACACCAAGGCTAAAACAAAACTCTGCACTAATTTAAAAGGAAAAGCAAACACAAAATATTTCTTAGATGGTCAGGTTCCAATAAATATCTCAAATTATTGCAAGGGTTTGATTGCAGTTGTCACCAACAGTGGCACAACCAGTTTAGGTATAGGGGAGCAATTACTTTTTCACATGGATGATATAGATTTTGATTAACTCTTTACCTTCAATAAACAAAATTATCATTTAAAAGCTGCATTCTGTGTTTACTCACATTGTCTTTATCTTATATTAAAATTAATTGGATGATCTGAAACATTTTAATGTGACAAGCAAAAATAGAAAAAAAACTGGTAAGGGGCAAATACATTTTCACAGCTCTGTAAATTTACTAAAAAGTGGCTTTTTCTTCTACGTGCCCAGGCATTTCATTAATCATCAAGAGGTCCCGGTTCTCTTCTATGAGCTGCGGCAGAACCAATGCAGCAGCAAAAGCTTTTCTGCCGGGAGAACATTGATGGTCTACCGTCAATCGTTAAGCATAGTTAACTAATTCGGCAGTACACAGGCTAAATTAAGGCTTTTGTGTTATGCCTACCTTCTTCGCAGTAGATTTTACAATACAACCGCTTTACACTATTTATTGTTTTGTTTTCACTTCTCTTTTGTTTCGAGATTATATGCAAAGTAATTACATAATAAACAGATAATAATTTGCCAAATTAGTGAGCGTGTTGCAATATAGAAAATTGACATTATCATTTCTTCAATTTGTTGATTAACAGGCAGAAAAAGCCCATCAGGGAAGTCACTGTCAACTCCCAGAACCGGCCCTCCAGCAGCTACTAAATATATGAAACAAATAAACTAATTTCATGCTAAAAATAAACCCGTCTCCAGCTCATTGTCTGGGGCATATGAGAAGGACTGAATGGGAAGATTTTTGCCTCGGCTCCCATTGCGCACTATTCATAACCCTCATCTGTTACACAAATATAGCCAGACGTTCATTCTTCTCTAAACATCTCCGTAACTTAACTATGCATTTTTAAGTCCCAAATCAACCATGTTTCTCCTTGAAGAATGCCAGAGTTGGTCCTGCATAAAACATAATGAACTCGGTAAGATTTCTTCTGTTTGCAGGTTTGCTTATACCTTCATGGATGTGAACAGCTTGCTTTGATCTGACAGGGAGGCTGAACACTTTTTAAACTGAAGGACATATTTTGTCCTTTATATATGCATTAACGTATTTTCTGTATCCTTACCTCCACTGTCACTGATGTGTAAAACCCATGAACAAAGTACAGATTGAAAGATGGATCATCTGGCCTGAGAGCTATCCGTAGGTCCAAGTATCTGATTCCAGCGTCCAGCTGCTCTCGGACACTTAAGCACTATTAAGGGTGGAATAATGTACGTAAGGCCATACATCATTTAAATATACATTTTAACTTGATCACATAATAGTTTACACTATAGCAAATAGATAGCAGGCACCATAGCTGGAATGCCTGAATAAGTGCATCAGGTAAATCACTAGGCAGCACAGATTAGTGGAAAAGGAGATGACACAACCCAAGACTTACACAGAGGCTCATTTAGTGTTGGGATAGAGAGAGAAACATGCTTGCTTTTGCTGTGATTATATTGATCGACTGGTAGGTTAAAATAATAATTTTACAGGAGCCTGTAGAGTATCAATAAGGTTTAGCAGCCATAGGGAAACTTATAAGCCAAGAGGAAAAAGTGGTAATCATTTCATGCCGTCTAAAACATACCATTATTTTGGCTAGTTTGCAAGATTTAAAAAATAATGAGATTTATACAAATTCAATATTTATAGATATTCGTCCTTATTTATGCTTCTACAAAAAGGTTGTCCCTAAGCTGCATTCTAGAATCAATACCCAAAGAGTATAAGCGAGCAGGGCCCTCTTTACCTATCTGTCTTAGTCTGCCAGTTCTGGTTTTGTCATACCCCTTGAACATAAGTATTGCGGAAATTGTTGGCGCTATATAACTAAAATATAATAATAAGAAATATACAATACATAAGGGTTTGATCATTCTGTTCACAAGTAGTAAAATGGGAACCTAACTCAAGTATTTTGTAAGCGTTTCTCCTGATCTACTGTCTACACTGGATTTCTTAGTGATTTTATCCTCTGTAGTTTGTAATCTGTGTCTCTGATTTTCATCTTTTTAATGTACTAATGCACTAATAGCAGAATAGTCATAGCTTTTAGTAACTACAAGTCTCCTGCCCCTGGTTTAAAAGCTTAACTAAAGTGCCTAGTGGGCTAATCACCAGATTCTATTCTCTTTCCTATTTACTAAATAGAGCGAGTGGTCTGTCTGTCTAGGTCCAATATATAGCAGAACAACCAATGAAAAAATTAAGAGAGATCCTTTTGCTGTCTACCTTGCGTATCTTATTATGGGTTTACTGTGTTACTAAACTCTGGTTTGTTTCAATGTTTGTTTGCCTGTCACCACGATGTCTGGTCTGCTACTGGATTGGCCCCCGTAAACCTTAGAACTTCCTGATCCAACAGAATGGTATGAGGAACACATGTTAAGAAACTAAAACGTTACCTGTGTTGTACTCCAATTGTAAATAAGTGAACGGACAATGTAGGGCACATACTTGGCAAGTGTCAGCAGAATTTTGGGCACCTCAGGACTAAATGGAGAGGTTTTGTCCAAACAGTAGCTCATAGTATCATGACTCCCTAAAAAAAATAAGTTGATGAAACTGGAAATCTTTTAAAAAGTTAGAGCAGCTGTTATACTGGTCATTAGTATTGCTGTTCATGACAAGTGCATCAAAGTATGGAATGGCCACTGGAAGCACTGCCATGTTGGCAGAAGCTTGCACCAGGTTATGTCCACCAAGAGATAAGACAGAAGATAAAAGAAAGAAGATGAAAGAGAAAGAAGATAGAAGAAAGGAGATGAAGAACAAGAAGATATGGAAATGGAAGCAGAAGCAAGAGTGGTTGGCAGAAAAAGGTAGGGAAACATTTAGAAAGTGTGAGAGAAAAAGTGAATGAGCGTGTGAGTGAGAAAGAGTGTGTGAATTTTGGATAAAAATTCAAGTTTTTTGCTTGGTTTTTGTCCGCTTCTTGGAGGGTCTCTCGTTTTTGTGGCTTCGTGCGAAATACTGGATTAGCTAATTCCGTAAATTTACAATTCGTACTAATTGGAATGCACGAGTCTATTGACTAGTTTCTAAAAACACTTGATGTTTCACGATAGAACACTAAACAACATTACAATGCAGAAAGCACAGGCTTCAGCTAAACATCTTCTGGTGGAAACACAAAATGTGAGTTGGGTACCTGGAATTGATAAATTATAGAGCGGGCAATCCCACAGTTTCTCAGGGAGATGTGACATCCACCTCTCATTATCTTCCAGCTGAATATCCGACTGGCACAAATACTCTTTCATTTGTAGGGTGCTTGATAAATGTTCTGTTAATACAAACAATATAATATGATTTATTCTTATAGATGTTATTCATCAGTGAACAAAACATGAATTTGATCAGAATTAACAAATATGAGGCAGTATGTATAACAGGATACCAAACAGGTGCTAATGATCATCTATTAATATGTAGTTTGACACAATCATTTACTGAAACCAAAACAGCTGTGTAAGAGGCATAAAACTCACTAACAAGGTGAGATTGCTGAAGATGGCTTAATGTCAAAAGTCATACACTATATCAAGACTGAGCACAGCAACAAGACACAATGTAGATATACTGCATCAGCAACATCTCTTCCAGGCAGAAGTTTCAAGGCAGACATGGGTTTCCAGATGCTCTGTCCAAGCTCTTTTGAAGAAGCACACAACAGGCAATGTTGAGGACTGTAGTAAAAGTGATTGGTCAAGGAAACTTAGTGCAGCAGATGAAAGACACATCATCCCTTTGCAATCAGAAGATATCCAGCAGCGCCATCAGCTCTGCATTGGCAGAAAACAGTGAGACCCGGGTACACCCATCTACCGTCCGGAGAAGTCTGGTCAGAAGCAGTCTTCATGAAAGACTTGTTCGAACTCAACTATTCACGGAAACACAGGAACAGGGGTATATAAAAATGGCAGCAAGTGCGCTGGAATGATGACTCAAAAATTGAATTGTGTGGCTGTATCAGAAGGCATTCATGTGTGTATGTGACTCTGTCTGTTTGTGTGACTGTGTGTGTAATGTCAGGTTAATTCTTCTCACTATCTACCCCCTCTCCCTCCCTTCTCACTATCTACTCTCCCCTTCTCACTACCCTCTCCCCCTCTTCTCATTATCTACCCTAACTCCCTTTTGTAGTTCACGTACCTTGCAGAAGTTCTGCGGTGGGAGCGTGAGGCCTCTGTCTTGCTGCTCTGCTGCAGTGCGTGCATGAAATGCCGGCACCGAGACCGAGCTAGAGGCCTCGCGGAGGAGGCTGAGGGGTGCTGAGCAGTTGCTGAAAACATATTCATGAGTGACCACTTGGCGCCCCTCTCTCTCTCTCTCCTCTGTGTGGCAATCCAGAACATTATGATCACCCTATCAGGGGGGCACATGATTAGCCAAAATCATTAAGAACTATCTTCAGCATAAAGAAGAAAAATCGGTCCTGGAAGTCATGCTATGGCCCTCACAGACATCTGATCATGGGATTACATGAAGAGAGAGAAGCAACTGAGGCTGCCTAAACCCACAAAAGAACTCAGGTTAGTTCTCTGAGATGTTTGGAACAGTCTCCCTGCCGAGTTCCTTAAAAAATTTAGTGCAAGTTTTGAAAGGGTGGTCACACAAATATTGATTAGATTTTCCTTCTGTTCACTCACTTTGCATTTTGTTAAATGATAAAAAAACTTTTGAAAGCATTCTTACTTTACAGCATTTTTTCCACCTGCCTCAAACTTTTACACAGTACTGTACAATATATACCCTATATGTACAAAAGTATTGGGGCACCTGACCATTACACTAACAGGGGCTTTAATGACATCGCATTCATATACATAAACATTAATATGCTGTGCCCCCCCCCCCCCCCCATTTGCAGTTATAACAGCGTCCACTCTTCTGGGAAGGCTTTACACAAGATTTTGGAGAGTTTGTGTGGGAATTTCTGCTCATTCATCAAGTAGAGCATTTGTGAGGTCAGGCACTGATGTTAGATGAGAAGGCCTGCCTCACAATCTCCATTCTACTTTATCCAAAAGGTGTTCAATGTGGTTGAGTTCAGAGCTCTGTGTGAGCCAGTCAGGTTCTTCCACCACTGGGGCACAGTCATGATGGAATAGAAAAGGACCTTCCCCAAACTGTTCCCACAAAGTTGGAAGCATAGCATTGTCTAAAATGTCTTGGTATTCTGAAGCATTAACATTACCCTTCAATGGAAGTAAAAGGGCCCATGAATAACTGCTCCATTATCTCTTTTCCATCAGACTTTACAGTTGACACAATGCAGTCAGACAAGAACTGTTTTCCTGGCATTCGCCAAACCCAGACTCGCCCATCAAATTGCCAGAGAAGTGTGATTCATCCCTCCACAGAACACGTCCCCACTGCACCAGAGTCCAGTGGCGGCATGCTTTACACCACTTGATCAAACACTCGGCAATGTACTTGGTGATGTGAGGCTTGCATGTAGCTGCTCGGCCATGGAAACCCTTTCCATGAGTCTACCGCTCCACAGTTTTTGTGCTGATATTAATGCCATTGGAATTTTTGAATTCTGCTGTGGTTGGCTTTTTCGCACCAATGCATCTCAGTACCACACATGCATTTACTGAGCTCTTCAGAATAACCAATTTTTTCACAAATGTTTTTAAAGGAAGACTGCGTGGCTAGGTGCTTGATCTTAGTTCATATAAAAAATATATTTTTGCTAAATATTTAGCAATAAGTATTTGACAGCATGCTACATATATTATAAACAACAATAATAGTGCAATATGTAAACATCCAGACTTTTGGTCCATGCTTGTGAAAATACTGCACCATTCCTGGTTCTCTTGGTTTTTATAGATTTTAGAAGCTATTAAATTCTACTGAATCCTTTAACGAGCCTGTTTTATCCAGCCCGCTTGTGAGTGGATCTGACACCTTATTAAAGTTATTCTTTTGGTGTTTACATATTTCACTATTATTGTTGTTTGTTTTTCTCCCCATATATATGCTCTCCATGGTCTATCGTTTGTGTTTGTTAACACTTTATTAGTACTTTTCATTTTATTTACATGTGGAATTTAGGTTTTTCTGTTTTCACAAAAAAAAATCTTCAATGCTTTAATAATATTTTGTGTTTATAGAAAAGTTTTGAAGAGGTGGGATTGTAGAAACAACGTTCTGAAAGTAAATGTGTCTGATGAAATATTGTGGTCTGGTTCAATGTAGAAAACTTTTGTTTTTGTGAACAAAATATATACTTCTAGAAGTCATCTACCATGGTATTTTATATATATACTCAATATAAACTGAATTTGAATATCCAAAAAATTACATTTATTTTGCAAGATTGTCTTCCTTTTACCTTATGTCTGAGCTTATACTGTATGAAGTGCTGTATAATAACAATAATAATAATAATAATAATAAAATATAATGTTAATAATAATGTTAATAATGATGATAATAATAATGTTACAGGGGAAACCACCAGGAAAGCAAATGACAAAAAACATTGATTACGTGTTCCTGGAAGCATAAAAAATGACACTTAGAATGAATAATATATTTTTTTAGTAAATTATTTATGTTAAGAAACTCTTCAAAGATAAATGTCTTTTGATACTACAGCTTATAGTATGTATAGTGATATATATATATATTTATATATATACAATGTGTATGTATATATGTGTGTATATATATTTACCTGTTCTTTTAGCCCCCTCATATTACTCCACAGCCATACGTTAGAGAGATCTATTGCTGTTATATAATACAGCAGATCCTGTGACACCATCAGCCGCTCCAGGAACCTGCAAACCCCGACCTCCTCCACCCTCTTATTAAAAAAACCTCACCAGAGCTACCAGCAACAAAGTGCTCGCCATGCACAGCCAGCTGATGGCCAAACACACTCACTCCTCCGCCCACACCAGCACGTCAGCCCTGCACGGGCAGCCTGGGCTTGATGCGAGTCTTCTGGGTAGCCATTTGTGTGGAAAGGCGGCCAGCCGCTGGTCCACTGCTGAGGTCAGGGAATCCCAGTGAGCGGGATGCTGGAGCGGACTAGACAGAATGAGGGCAGGCTGGGGTTTGGTAACAGCTGCGCTAGTGGGGAGGAAGAAGTTCCGCAGCCACTGCACAGAGGGAGGAGACACACTGCACACACATACACACACACACACACACACACACACACGAGCTGCAGGGAACCCGGCTGGCCTGTGAAACTGGTTTTAATAAAGGAGGAGCAGCAGACAGAAATTAACTAGTTACAGTTTGGAGACTTCATTATTTAGTAGCAAATATTTGCCTCTTTCATGTGTATATTAATGTGGCATTTATGTCAACTTAACACATTTTAACAATAAAACAGTATGTGTTATATACATATATCATATATATATATATATATATATATATATATATATATATATATATACTTTGTATATGCGGACAGCCCTCCTAATTCCAGAGTTTAGGTATTTCAGTCTCACCCAGTCTAGCAGGTGTATAAAATAAAGCACACAGGCAGATATCTCCATTGGCAAACATTGGCTGTGAGATGAGTTTTTTATGTGACAGCCTCACTGGATACCAGGAGTCAGTTCATGAAATTTCTGCCCTGCTAGATTGGCCCCGGTCCATTGTAAGTGCTATTTTTGTGAAGCAGAAGCATTTAGGAGTAAGCAGCTCAGCCATGAATTGGTAGGCCATGCGTACTCACAGAGCGGGGCCGCTGAGGGCCAACGTGCGTAACAATCCCCTGTCCCCCTGCAGCATCGCTTATTATAGGGATCCAACCGGCAACTGTGACGGGAGCTTCATGAAATGGGTTTCATGGCCAAGCAGCTGAACACAAGCCAAAGATCACTACCAAGCATTACCAAGTGTCATCTGGACCCTGGAGCTGTGGAAATGTGCTCTCCGAAGTAATTAATCCCACTTCACTATCTGTAAGTCTGATAAAGTTTGGTTAGGAGGGCTAATAGTATGAGGTTTCCAACTTTGTGACAGAGCCTGTCCTGGTGTGTGTCTGTGTGTGTTTGGGTTCAGTGTGGCTGAACCTGTCCTGGTGTGTGTGTTTGGGTGTCAATGAGACAGACACCCTGTCCTGGTGTGTGTGTTTGGGTGTCGGTGTGGCAGAGTCTGTCCTGGTGTGTGTGTTTGGGTTCAGTGTGGCAGAGTTTGTCCTGGTGTGTGTGTTTGGGTTCAGTGTGGCAGAGTTTGTTCGGGTGTGTGTGTATCTGTGTGGCAGAGCCTGTCCTGGTGTGTGTTTTGGGTGTCAGTGTGGCAAACTTTGTCCTGGTGTGTGTGTGTTTGGGTGTCTGTGTCGCAGAGCCTGTACTGATGTGTGTCTGAAAGGCTTAAAATGAATAATAAAGGCTTAAAAATAAATAATAAAAGCACACAAATCTAGGCTTACTTATTTTATCTACCTCTAAATTGAAAAAAATAATATACATATATGAAAATGAATAAAAATACCATGTGTATATGAAAACCTTGTTTTAATGTTGTAATTGTGTGACTGAATTAGAAACCAAACCATAATATAAGTACAACTGCAAAAAAACATGATGATACATTTTATGAAGATGACAAATTGAATATGGATGGATTTATTATGTTTGTAGCATCACATTGAGATGGTAGACTGTAAGTAAACCGCTAATAATACAGTAAATGAGAAGCTCCTCTTTGTGGCTAGTCTGTTACTAGCCAGCAAACTGATTTGGTGGTAATCCCCTTACACCAAGCCCAGTAATCTGCAAGAGATATAAATTAATGTTATTTTTGCAATCTATAGTAACTACAGAGAAGCAAATGTGAATGCCATGGAAAAAGTACAAATTGTGCCTTTACCAGCATGCACTTATTACTGGTAGAGTGCTTAAGAGGTTAAACAAAAAGGATCTGAGTTTCACTACAGGTAATATTAAAACTGTAAGGTAAATATCTTGAGAAAAACTCAAAATGGTGTATCTTAACATATAGATTGATTGATGACAAGTTTGTTCTATTAGTGACAGAGCCGGTTATTTGTGTGGTCTTCACTACACAAAACACTACACAAAACAAAAACATGGAAGTGAATGGGTTGTCCCTTCCGCCCAAAGCTAAAATTCGATGACTTCAGGTTTGAGGTCCTGTAGAGTATAAATGAAGCTTACCTTGAAAATGCCTCCAGATGTGGGCTGACGTTTGCGTAAATCGTCATCCATCCCGTCACAGGCAGACGTTACATACATTTCTGAGTAATTCTCTCCTCCAAAGCAGCAGGAGGTTGTCTTGTCAATTGGTAGTTTTACAGTCTGTATCCGCTTTCCTGCAATACCAACATAATTTTTTATTTTTTTTACGTGGAAGATAAAGGGTTTATATAGATACTTTCTGGTCCAAAATCATGATCAATATTTCAAACTCTTAACTAAGAATTCAACCTGTGCACTCCAATGTACATGGGAGACTGAATAAAATCCTATAATAATACTGATAATGAGTAAAAAGTTAAAGCAATTGTCCCATTTTGTAAAATGAGTATATGCAGCAAGGGACACAAGAGACATTGTGTGCCATGGGTGCTGGAAAACAAAAATAATATTTAGCATAGTCTGCAGTCAGAGAGGGTAAATCCATTGTGTATTACATTTATATTTGTATACACCTGTGGGTAAAATAATGGAAATTATTATTTATCGTTATTGTTTAAAATCTTAGTTGACTGCATTCTGTGTTCTTTGACCAAGATGAAATCATGATTTTTTTTTCTTTCATTCTTATAGAGGTTATTATCTTCAGAAACAAGCTTGTCCTAAATAATCCACATTATCGATTTAAGGACAAATGGATTGGCTTTGTAAGCTACATATACAGCATCGTTAAAATGTACCAGTCTCAGGATCAATACGAATCACCCTTCCTCCACTGTAACAGGCCACCCAAAGTTTTCCTTCTGCGTCTATACACATGCCGTCTGGGATCCCTTCATCCGACTCCAGCTTGTACAGGTGCCTGCGGTTTGCTGTAACAGGGTAATAGAAACTTGTAACCACAAATGTAGGTACTTATTGTGTCCCAAGAATATTATCAATCATCTTTCTACCTAAAGATATTCTAGAAGTTAATTTTCTTTCTTGGCATTCCAATCTTCCCCTATATCCTACAGGAAGATCGGAGGTGTTGATTCATGCTGTATATTATCAAAACTTGGACTGGGGGACATATTTGAGGGTTCCCAGTTACTTTGGGGGTTATATATGAGCAGTTCTGGTGCAAAGTGGTACATGCAGAGCGGTCATCAGAGGTATTCCATTGATTTCCATGATGGTACAACCATTTTGCATTACAAAAGCTCGCCATATATAACCTATTATTGTTCTTGAACCATCATTACACTTCATAAATATATGGATACATTATTATATTATCTATGAGAGCACTGTTTTCATCAAAAATAATTACTTACAGGACTTTCCAGTTTTCACATCATAGTCTAATGCATCAACATGATACGAAAGACTGTCTATGTAATAGAGGGTTTTGTGATCCAGTGACCAGTCTATGCCATTAGAAATATCCACCATGTCAAAGTGTTTCACCACACTACGGTCCGGATAGAGGGTGTATAGGGAGCCCTGGTTTCTCTCCACAACAGCTGGTCGGATCTCCTGAGACATGGTACCTAGGAGCAACATAGTGATATGAACAGCTTGCATGCCTCTATTTGAAACCAACAGCTCTTTTCAGTAGATAATGACTTTCATTTCATGTTTCTCCATCAATGTTGGTCTGTTCCAAGGTGGAATGGTATGGCCAGTCAACTGCCTGGGGTAACTGAATCAGGAGGGCACCTGGCAAGTATAATGTTACAGTGTATGTCTGGGTGAGTGTAATGTGAAAAGGGTACTTAGACTAAGGACCTCCTTTCCTTTGTTCATAAAGTTTGTAAAACCTATCTGCATATTTTCTAACATTTACTTTATTATGTTTGTTTTTTCCAGTATTTCTTTTAGTATTGAAATTATTCCAAATATCTATCATAAGTAGGCATCTATCAATACCTTTGTGGGAACTCTGAAATATACTGTTCGGATTATAAACAAAGGATAAAGATTTAGTGTCCAGTGTTTTAAAAATATTGTGTTAGGTATAGGTTAGTTCTAACAGAAATTCCATACAAACAACCAATGTTCTGTTTTCAGTACCCTAGAACACCATGTACCTGCAAGGAATCGTCCTTGAGGGTCAACCTTCCCATCATTAAAGCGATTGTTGGGTTTGTCTTCATCAACACGAGCCAGGGTGGTTAACTTCTTGTCTTCCCAGTTGAGGGCTGAAAAAGTGGTACCTGTGGCAACTACATAACCGCCTGACTTACGAAGCCCAACAGAGCCAACTGGGTCATCTGTAGGAAGGTGATAAAAACAAACACAGTGATATAACACAGAACATAATTTCAAAATAACATGATCTAAAAAGTGCACAATGTGCATAATTCAATGAAAAGGAATATATATATATATATATATATATATAAACCTTTTATAAAACAAATTCTGGATTGTTTCAGTTATCTAAATCAATGAGATCTCAATTAAAAATGGAAAACTAGTGTATTACAATTATAGAACATTTTTAATACAATGATACGTCACTGCAAAAGATTCAATTTAAAACAAATATAAATATATAAAAAGCGAAAAATAAGACATTTTTCATTTTTTTTTACTTATAATATTAGTGTGTTGTAGGTAATTGCACACCGATTTTGTAGCTGCTGTTGTGCACCTTTTGGTGCCGAGTTTCACAACTTTTAGGTTTGTAAATCATAAACATAGGTTTTATTTTTATTATCATTTATTGCTTTATATACACCATCATATCCCACAGCCCTGTGCAATTTTTGCCTAAGGTCCCACCAAAGCCAAGAGCGGACCCTGCTTATCACAGTGCCTGTGCAAAATGTAGGGATATTGCTAGGAATATATGTGACCTAAGGCTTAAGCACATAGCAAGACTTGAAATGATATATTCTTCTGCACAATAGATATCCCACACACACATATTTGAAATCCGAAAAGCATTTGTCATTCTCCTTAATATCCGTGCGCACGGATGTCCCAGACTTTAGGCTGATAAAAACATTGCTATTGGAACTAGATGGGGGAGATTGGGGTCTGATCCCTGCAGATCTCTTCGGAGGTGAAAGCCATCACGGCGATATCCAGTGCACATAATAATGGCAGGGAATGTACCGATAAACTATCGTCAAAAATAGTCCACATTTGACTACTACCAGTGATTGTGTACCGCTTTTTTAGTCCCCACTTCACACCTTGATGTACAATAAAAACATGTTGTGGCCCATATAAAAGAGAGGAGGTGGGACTGAGCGGTCTTTAATTCCCTTATTGCTCTCCTGCCCTGTTGACAGCCAGTGGATGGGGTCTTTTCAAATCCCACCGGCCAGTGATGGGAACCAAGAGGGTCGGCTCTTCTGCGAGGGACACAATGGATCCTGCTGCATGTCGAACCATAACAATGGATTAGTTAATATATGTTTTATATAGACCCATGATCTCGAATTTTCACCTTGAGGATAAACCTGCTGAAAAGACCTAGTAAATTTGGCGATGCCATTGAACATTCCAGGAGTGATATAGGAAAAACCAATGGGTTACTAATAATGTGCTGCTGCAAGGAATTTCATTTGGGTGATTAATGTACCTTCATTAATTACTTTATTCATTAGCGTACATGCTTCATTTGGAGGTTGATCTTCATCCACACTTAAGGTATGACGTTGAAGGCTCCACGCCTTTTGTAAGTGATTTGCAAATGGTGTGTTTATCACTAACAGTCCTGTTAAAAGCCTAGATCGTTAATATTCTGGGGTAATAGAAACCTCTGTCCCCTGGAGCCCCCTATTTCAGCACCTTGGACAGCAGAGGCAATGTGCCTTAACCTGCTAAAGCACAAATAGTTCACTATGGAATCCATTTCTCTGGATGGCCATTGGCTTGACATGCCCACGCAAAGTCCGATTCTGGACCATGTCACTAGAGGTGAATGCGCTCCCCTAATGTCTGCCAGGAGAAGCGGCTATTTCAGACCGCCAAGGGTAAAGAAAAATTATGGACTTCTCCTTTAAATCCACGCAAACGTGGGGCAGTCTAGTTTACTACTTTGTAGCATCTGCTAATCATTCTTGGAAAACAGCTGCACTGCTACTGCAATAAAGTATCTCAATACGCCGCAGATAGACATTTCCCATTATATCACGGCTTCTGAACAATTCTTGGCTGGAGACGGCCAACTTACCTAAAGATACACTCCGAATTTCATTGGTTTTGGGGTTCCATCGACAGACCTTCTGTCCTGTGATATCGACATAGAGCAGCGTCCCTTCCTTTTCCTCCCATACTGGAGACTCTCCAATCCTGTAGCGCTCATTCACAACACACTCGATCTTGATGGAAGTCATGGCTCTGTGGTGCAAAATATTAAACTATAGATCAACTCTGGCAAGCCTATGTAAAAAATTAGTTTTACATAGGTAAAATAATGGTATTAAACCCCATGCAAAGAAACCTTCAATACATTTCTTATGACGTCATATCCTAAACGGCTCTATTTTTAGCCCCGCTGTGCAATGTGTCTACTTGAGAGCTGTGCTTTAAAAACATATAGCCCTGCTATATTACTGGGCAACGTATATCACACAGCTATCTGCTAGGACGTATCCAGTAACTTTCTTCCTGTTCTGCACGGGGATCACATGATGTCTCATGTGACGAAGAAAACAAAACTTTCTTGTGCTCTACGACACTGAAAAATACATTTGGACAACCAGCAGCATTCTGTTCTCCATCTAGCCAGTCTCTATAATGACATAAGAATAAAAAAAATCTGTTCTTTTTGAATTTTTACTTCTGGGTTTTTCAACAAAAACAGGAACTGCACGCACTAAACGGTCCAAAAAAATAAACAAAAAAATTAACAAAATTAGCTGCCACATCACAAGTGTTGGTATAACACAGTATGTATATATATATATATATATATATATATATATATATATATATATATATATATATATATATTTATATATATACACACATATACACACACAGTATCAATATCCTTCTTGAGATAGTTTTTTTCAGTACTCCAAGTAAGGTCTCACCAGTCTTGTGTACAACGCTGCACTACTTGTTTGATTTTTTTTTTGTATTGGTGCATTTTTACACAAAACTGCTGATTGACCTTGAAATATTAGTTTAGTTTAAATTCCCAGAATATTTGTTAGCGAAGCAGATGCTTATGTAGCACAAGGCACTGAAATTATAGATGACTCATTAAAACAAAAGTTAATGCTGAGTTAATGCAGTTAGTGCCAGTATTGCGTCCCTCAATCACTGGCAGAGAGCGCCACCTACAGGATGAAAGCAGCAATTCTTCAAAAAACAAAAAGAAGAATTCGTTTTTTTCCATAGGGAATGCATTTTTATAGCCCTATGCAGTTAATAGGAGAATCCAACGAAGAAAAAAAACTTTTTTTTTTTTAACAATAAATACAGCGCTTTATACAGTAATGTAGTTTAGCATCGATAGTAACCTGGTATCATTTTGTTTCAACAAACTTCCTTTATGCCAATTCTTTATAGGAATGCTAATAAAGTCCTGCTTGTACAATGACATCCTTTTGCCCATAGATTTTTTTTTATAAGTAATTGTCCATCTGAGTGATTAAGAGTGAGTAATTTTACTGTTTACAAAAACACACTATGATAAGGAGTCAAGGGTGTTCGGTAGGTTCGGCTAAGATAACAAGAACTAGAACGAGAACAAGCTCACCCCTGGCAAGAACACATACAAATGACTAATATGCAGTTGGCTGAAAACATTATGCAAAAACCAGAAGTGCTTTATATAAAAAATAATAATATATATGTTTGCCAAATCATTTTAAATGCTCTGTAAACCTAATGACTCAGCATTTAATAGTGCTTCGTTACCTTAGAACACTAAGGTGTTCTAGAATCCCTCTCAGTTTTGACATCATAATGATTATTTAAGGTGTTTTTAAACTTCAAATCATGGCTGAATATATGAAATATATTTAATAGCATTTAAAGTAAAAGTTTGTTATTTTGTAACTATGCTTTATGGAAAGACTTAATAGATTTTCATGGACAGGTAATAAATAATATCCTGGGGCAAAAGTCTCAATCAGGGGACTGTCCAGTGAAAATGATGGACGTCTGGTCATCGTAATTCAACAGGACTGCCTGATCGCCCAAGAGTCTGGCACAGCTTACCCATTGCATAAGCAGTGTCGGATTCTGGCCTTGGCCTCTTGGGTGATGAGGACCCCTGACCCCTGATCACGGACCTCCTCAACCATCCCATTAAAAGTATGTAGGACTGTGCAGTGTAGGCACGTTCTCCATTGTTTATTTCCACCGAGTGTTGTAAGTCTTTAAAAGGTAGAGCGCCGAGATATTACATCATATCCCGATGCTCAGGACTAAAGCCGGTGGTGCAGAGGGGGCAGCCGGTGGCATGATAGTTGAAGCGAGATGGGTAAACTCTCCTACAAACAGTTCCTTAAAGATTCCTTAAAGTTACTTAACTTTTAAGCCACTCCGTATTATGTGATTTACCATATTACAAAAGTTAGGCAAGTTTTTCTTTTTACCGCGTTTAGAATTATGTCCTGTTCCATTTGGGTTGTAATACGAGGCCATCCCAATACTTTTGTCTGCAGAATTTACTTACTGTGTTCCTGTTAAAACGTAGAGATGTTAAATGGCACAGGACCTGCTGTGGTTAAAGATCCTCTGGCTGCAGCACAGAACAACTATTCCCACTTTATATCTAAGAGCTCGTTAATATTTAACTCCATCGAGTAATGCACCTTTCACATGTTTGACAGAAATCAGCTTATTTTATTAACAAGGATTTTCTTGGCTAATGATCCAAACCCTTCAGCTTTTGTCAGCATTTACTCTGTTGAATTAGAAGCGTGGAGGGATGTAGGTGGACTTGCTAGTGTAGCACAAACCCCAACCAGTTCCCTCAACTGTATCATTGCCTAATGATTGCTAGGAACTGGGTAGCAATATTTAAACCATTAAAGTCAGACGAATAAAGAATTCAGAAAGTTTTCAGATGTACTCGCCAACTGATGTACCCTTGGTCTAAAATATTCTGGGCAGGTCCTTTAGAATCCGTACTTTAGATCATTTCTGTCCCACCAGAAACCTTCCAAGATATCTATCTATTAATATCCCAATAGAAGCTTACACATGTAAATGTTATAGGGATTGGATATTGTAAGTTTGATACACAGTATATGACCAAAAGTATCCGGTCAGCCCTCCTAATTATTGAGTTTAGGTGTTTCAACTGCACCCATGGCTAACAGGCGTATAAATTCACACATTCAGAAGAATGGATTGTCAGTTTGTTGAATAGATCTGCCCATGGCAATAGAATGGGTCGTAAGGAAGCGCTCAGTGACTTGGATGCACAGTGCCTACTGTAAAGTTTGGAGGAGGAGGGATAATGATCTGGAGCTGTTCTTCAGGGTTTGGGCTAGGTCTTGTACTTCTAGTGAAGAGTTTGAGAGTTATTTCCTTGTTAGTATAATGGTCAGGTGTCCCAATACTTTTGTCCATATAGTGTATATACTTAGGAAACCTATTTGAAAATCTATCATCCCACACAGTCCCCACCACTGAAGACTACATTGCAAGTAAGGTTTAGCAGGGCTGGCCCAAGACATAATGCCGCCTGGGGCGAAGTTTAAAATGCCGCCCCCCACTGCCAACCTTCTCATTATCTACCTTCCCTCCCTATTATCTATCCTATCCCCCCCCCCCGTTGTACTTTACTTACCTTTCAGCAGTCCTGCGGCGAGTCTCCCTGCTCTGCCGTGGTGCGCGCTGCTTTACTGCTGAGCGCCGTAAATGACGTCATATTCTGGTGCTCAGCATTACAAGCTCGCACCGAGACCAAGCTAGAGGGCTTGCAGAGGAGAGAGAGAGGGGCGCTGAGCGCGTACTGACAACTCAATACTTGTGGCGTAGCGAAGCATGCAAGATGAAAAGGCAACTTACTTTAGTGAATAAACATCTATCATTCAGCAATCACAATATTATTATAGGTGTTAAATACTGTTAAGTAGCAAGTTTAATAATGTTATTTGCAATGAAATACACATAAAAACATGCAACAGTGTTCTTCCTTGAACGCTCAGACCTAGCGTCGCCAGTGTTAGAAGCTGCTTGTTGCCTCATAACAGTGATTACTCAACATATGTGTATTTTTGTATATTAGCGTTTTTAGATATTTCACAAGTAATAATTAACCAAAGTATAATTTTACCTTTGTCAGCATCCACATAGTTAGCTAATTATTGAACACCGGTTGTAGCTTTTTATGTTAAATTGTATCAGATCACTCTGCATGTCCGATAAGACAATTGAAATTAAATAAGTTAGTTTATGCATTTGTGGTGTCACCTACTTGACTTCAGCATTATGAAGGTCCAACCCCAGTGAGCTTCTGCTGGAGAAAGAGTTTAGCTGACATATATGAATATTTAGAGTGGTGCTTCTACTCCTTGGCTCCATTATACATTATGAAGAACCAATCCCTATGAGCGTGACCTATCTAATGTATAGTTTAATACATGACATTTCTCCTCACCCACTGAATTATACGTTATAGAGGGCCAGCTGCAGGGATTTGCTGGTGTAGGGGGGTGATAATTGCCTCAAGTTTGTCCAAAATTGCTCACAAAGGACCGGTCCAACCCGAAGCATATAAGTTTGTGCAAACATGAGAATGTGTGTAAAACGTGTACCGGGGCATATGTGGGTTAGTAGGGGGTGGGGGGTGTCAAGCGGCAAGTGGGGCCACGTGGTATTACCTGTCGCTTGGGTCAGAAGGTTCCAGGACTCTCTGGCCAACTCAACCCTTCTTGCTGGAGAAACCTACCAGTGTTGACTCTCCCTGCCAACTCTCCCTATAGCGTATGGCCCCTGAAGTCTCTAAAATAATAGTTTAAAGATCAAGCATTATTCTTTATAGAGCTATTAGCCATAACATGATTTTTCACTTCCACTTTCCTTAAGTAACCCCATTAATGACCACAGGGGCTCTACTCACAAGATTATTAGCCTTTCCATTTATTCTATATATAAAAAGCAAGCAGGGAGTGCTTTTTCTAAGCTGTTAGAGGTAAAATAGCCAGAAGACCGTTTATACTCCAACCGTACCAAAGAAATTTTGCTTTGCGCACAGAGACCGTTAACAATATAGCTTCACTTCGTGTTGATGGTGGATAGCACCGGGTAATGGCCATGCAGTGAAAGGTGTCTTAACTGAATGGTGCAGGGGTATGCTTATGGAAACTACCTTGTGTTATGGCCACCCAAACAATGCAAAGGGCCGCCTATAACCAAAAACTGCATGTAATACTTCCGTGCACCAGAAATATGTGCAATGGTGTTTGCTTATTATAATCAGCCCTCAAGAGTCCCAAACAGGCCTCAATTCTGGATTATAAAAAATCAATTGAACTACACAGAAGTATTGGCCATGTTAGCAGCCATCAAAGATAGGAGCTGTGCAGCCCTGGTGTACACCATGGGGGTAGCCATCCCACCGTCCTGTCCTCTGTGATAACATCTAATCTCTGTTGAGATTCTCATTACCGTTGCTTGGTTTAGGAAGCCTACGTAAGAGTCGGGGAATCAAAAATGCATTGTAAACTAAATTATATATATTTTTTATAACAATTTGCATTGTAAATAATTGATCACGTTTTCTATAAGTTAAATAAAACGATTTCAGTAATCCTAATACGTGTTGCATAAAGAGAAAAGTTGATACAAGTTTTCATTGATAAATAGAGAAAGGCCTGATCAAAGGTTAAAGACTGGACCCGCGACAATGTTTAACCGCGATAGTGATTACCTTTTCATTTAGTTTTTTTGTAGAATGCAGATTTTGCAAAGTAGTTCCATACGCTGGGAAGATTCACAATACTAAATAATGCCGAGAGGATAACTAATAGTGTCTGCAACAAACAAGAACCCAATTGTTGGCATTTTACACACGTCAAAGCTCAACAAAGAGGTCATAAAATATCAGGTAGCCAATTACATAATTTAATGAAAAAGTATTTGTAAAACAGGGATATCAGAAAAAGGCTCAGTCCGTTTTTCAAAATTGAATATATATATATATATATATATATATACACACACACACACATTTATATATTTAAAATGCAAAACATAAAAACAGATGTTAAAAGATTAAAATAAGTTTACCCACCAAATTATGAACGTTTTGGCAAAAAGTTTTGCGGCCAATGATTTTAAACGTAATAGGTCTCCTTCATGAACACATACTGCATTGAAAGTGTATAGGAAAATGTTTTGTGGAAGCACTAGTGATCAGTGACCTCCGACATGAATAGCACCACTGTGTCTTCATAACACATCAGATCGTTAAATAGCTTAAATACATTTATAATATATACGAGGCAGGGACTGTCACTTGTTCTTATACGCTTAACATTTTTAGAACAGAGTGAACTTTCCATGAAGTCACTTACAAGCTGGGTTCAACCTAGAGAAAGGTTTAACCACCAATCAACTTAGGTGAAATCGTGTAAACCTGTAGTGTCTTAAAGGAAATAATTGTTTCACGTGTATACAGCTGCAATCCCCTCACGTGCTTATTAATCCTCAGATGTGAACAGAGGTAGATTTTGTGCGTTATGTCAAGTTGGTAATAATAAACCATTGGCTCTACACACAAATAATACAAAAAGGGTTATATCAGGCATATTAATCCCCTATCCCTATAAATCTACTTATGTGTATGGGTATATACACGCACGCACGCACGCACAGAGTAGACGTCAATTGTATACACACAAAAGAACAGGGACAAGAAAGAAAGCATGCACATTTTGTTACAGGTGTTCGGGATGGGAAAGACAGCATTGCTCTCGGGATTGTGGAACTGGAAAAAGGAGATTAAGAGTACATAAAGAGTTATCGTGTACCGACTTCTGGGCTTGTCCCTTGTTCTGCTTGGTTTCCATATGAAATATAACCGGGGATAATTCACTAGTTGGTACGTGCAAGCATAAGGAATCATTGAAATGTTCCCTTCATGTGCCTTCTAAACATCAAATTATTAACCAAAGGCATCGGGCAGACTTCATTATATATACACGTAAACTGAACAGGCTGTTAGTGTTAACGGTGTGATCCTTTTGTTCATAAAAACAGTGTATTGTAAGTCTACTTAGAACACATTTAAACTTAATGGGGTTATTAGCCATAAGACAGCAAGAACAGAGCTATTTGGCTCAATTCTGGACAAATTTGGGCACAAACATAATGTGGTTGATATATAAATAGCGTATCTGGTACAATGTGGTATATTGCCATGGAAACCAATGGAAGACTCCTGTGCCATCACTTGACCCCAGATTTGCACTTTATAATCACAAGTCATGACCATTTACTTGGTGTATGCTGTGCCGTGTGTGGTGGATAAAGGTAGGGACTGATAGATGACCTTCCTCCATTATTCCGCACAAATCCTTTGTTAATCTGAATGACTGACAGACATGGAAAATGATGATTCCTAACAAAAAAAAATTACTTTTTGGAAAACTGGATTAACCTGGGTTTAGGTTTTTCAGGAAGACACGAGATAACATGATTTACAGTAAACAAATACAAAATTTAAAAAAGCAACGTTGAAAGCAACATTTATGCTGTAGTGTGCAACATGCTGAGAGTTGTAATGTAATTTTCTATCTACACTATATGACCAAAAGTATTGGGACAGCCCTCCTGATTACTGAATTTAGATGTTTCAGCCACAACCATTGCTAACAGGTTGAATAAAATCAAATATTGGCCATAGAAGGGGTTGTACTAAACAGCTCAGCGACTTTTAATGTGGCGCTGTCATAGGATGCCACGAGGCAGTTCATGAAATTTCCGCCATTCCAGATTGGCCCCGGTCCATTGTAAGTGCTATTTTGAAGCATCTAGAAGTAAACAGCTCAGCCATGAAGTGGTAGGCCATGCGTACTCACAGAGCGGGGCTGCTGAGTGCTCACGTGCGTAACGATCACCTGTCCTCTGCAGCATCGCTCATTACAGGGATACAACCGGCAACTGTGTGACGGGAGCTTCGTGAAATGGGTTTCATGGCCGAGCAGCTGAACACAAGCCGAAGATCACTATGTGCGATACCTAACGTCTGCCTGTGCACAAAGCAAGGTCCGTAAGGACACAGTTTGATGAGTTTGTCGTGGAGAAACTCGAGTGGCCCGACGCCACTGAACACTTTTGGGATGAAGTATAACACAGATTGCGAACCAAGCCGTCTCATCAAACATCAGTGTCCAATGTGACCTCACAAATGCACTTTTGGCCTTATTAATGCCCAAGGTTTTGGAATTGGATGTCGAATAAGCTCAACTAGGACAGGCGTCCACATACTTTTAGTCATATAATGTATCGTTGATATCGGCTCCTTTTACATCTCTCATTGTAGTTAAAACCTGTACTGAATGTCTACAGATAGAATATTCACTTTCATCGTTCATCTTTGTCATTAGTATTCCTATATTGGCATCTACTACTTCCCCAGAAAGAAAATATTTACAAGAGCACCGTATGACAAAGTCTGTACACTTTTCAAGACAATTAAGGAACACAGGCTATATACAGGAACAAGTGAAAACGCTCAGCAGGGCCAGGGGACAAATGGGGAAATAATGTATTGGGTAGTGGTGGCACATCAGACAGATGTGAAAAGATCAGATAAAGTGAATGCACTGTGTGTGTATTCCTATGTGCTCAGTAGTCAAACATTTACTGCGGAAAAGCTATAATTTTTTTTTCTGTGGCTCATTTGACGAATGATGTAAAACAGGAATTGCAAAAGTCATCGCAATCCTGAGGGATGTGCAACTCACCAACATGCATTACACAACCATCGGACACACAATCGTGTGCCAATAACTCCACTGCCCGTTAGTTTATTTAAGATTGCTGTATAAATTTCACAATAGAAAAATAAAATACAACTTTACTTAAAAAGATTGCTCTCACTTGGGTCTAGCCTGTGCATTTTCTTTTGCCTTTTACTCATATTTATGATTCATACAAACTCTTTAATAAGCACCCAGTTGTATTCAAGCCCATCTCAAACACGTTTTTCCTTTCACTTTGATCCCTTTTTGGCATTTAAATAAAAACAAGCACAAACAAGGCTTTTAGCTGAAGCAAAGGATTTGTATCACCTTTGCACTGAACTGTGAGGAGTCATGTTCTTTCTGCTTCTACTGCGACTATTCTGACTTGTGTCTCTATTAGGACTTTCCCGACTTGAGCTACTCCTCCTTGGCCGTATATGGTCCTTGTTCTCATCGCTTTCAGCTTCAGAGTCACTTAGCTCTAGGTCAGGGCAGTAGCCATCATTGTCCTGGTAAGGAGTCCCAGAGGTCTGACAATCAAGTGCTTGTTTGCCCCAAAAACGCTCTTTTGTAGACTGTCTCCTCTGGGACTTATCACAACTTCGCAGGTCTTCTGTTGTCCTCACCAAGTTATTTGTCGCTTCTTTAAAGGACCTGCTGAAGTGTTCCATGGCGGATTTGCATAAACTACTCTGACTAGCCAAATTACTTGTCAGCGAACAGTCATGCTCATGAAAAGTTTTGCTGGAGCTATCCTTCTGAATTTTGTCCCCACTAGAGTTCAACACGCCGTTAGATTTAGTAATCCTTGGATTTGGGTGTTGCACCTTTCCACTGCCGTTTGAAGACTGCCCGTGGATGACTGCTTGGAGTGACAAAGGTTTCCCTGATGTGTTAAACCTTGAAGTCTGTTGGCACCCAGTTTCTTGAGTCTCCTTCCGTGAACAAGTGACTAACATCCCATTATTCCTTTGTCCAGAGGCATACCTGGAGCAGTGTTTATTGAGAAGGTCAGTAGATTCAATTTGAGGATCACTCCTGCGAACATACCGAGAGCTGCTGTTTTTGTCAGGTGGACTCATTCGATTTCCAGTTTTCACAGAACTAATTTTGCAATCGCTTGCTGTAGATTTGGGCATTTTCAGTTTTAAAGTGATCCTGGGAGGAGGGTAGAACAGCGTGTTTTCCGGTGCACTTGATAATGGTTGTCCTACAGTAAAATGGAAGTAAAAAGGAAGAACATAATGCAAATATTTCAATGTTTCATGTTTTTGAATTTATTTGAAAGTGCTAATTTGTTCTTGTCATTATGTCTACTAGTAATCAAAATTGACTCCACTATTCATTTTTAAAACTATTTTATTTATTTCTGAGAAGCATCCTTTAAAATCAGAGCACAGTAATGGCTCAGTAAATGAACAAAAAGATCTATTCATATTTACATTTGTGGCACTTTCTACATCTTGCCAATTCGAGGACACACAATTGCACAACCCCTTCCCTGTGCTTTCACACTACACTACACATAAGCAGTCTGTCATACGGGAAACATTTGGTTTCACATTTGCCTCACACACAGGAAAGCATGGACCGAGATGAGAAAAAAACCAAGAACATTCTTTTAAGAATCCGTGAAACTATAGCGAAAGTTTCTGCGTTTCTCTGTGTATGAGCACAAATATAAATATGTGGTGGTCATGTCTAGAATATCAAATGTATTCATGCGCCCTGAACTGCAGCCAAACTAGAACGATCACAGAGCACACTGTGTGTGAATGCCAAGATACAGTTGCTGCTACAGCCCTATTTAACCACCTGGCTTCTAGTTACGAGAGGGAGGATGAATACCATGCATTTTTCAAACCAACAATAGTCCGCTGCTCAAAATCTTTTAGTAGGTTAAAGAGTGTTGGTCGACAAAAATCTTAATTTGCTTAAGGCTGAAATATAAAATGTACAGAGCAGAACAGCTCTGCTCAGAGCAGAAACAGAAATAACATTTCGTCAAGCTCTTCAAGAGGCATCGAAGGTCTGAAGATTCAGACAGTAGGAGTAAGGGGGAATGCAGGCATCTGGGAGGTATGTTGTGGGTGATTCATTAGCAAGCGTATATTGCAAAAAGCATCAGGGGACCTGCCCTGGCAATAGCTTTCAATACCCAATCCAATTGTTGCAGCACTACAGAAGGAGAAAAGGGCAGGAATGAATTCAATAACCACAGGAAAATCCATCTGTGTTTGTACTTATGTCACTTGGATATAAACCCTTGCTTGTGCCCATGAGGTTACAGCGAACCTCTAATGTGCCTTGATCACCTAACGCACCGGCATAGTCTGCATTACCTGCTGCCATCTCCTGGTTGACCAGCTGTACTTGTAAGTTGAAGATCTGCTCATGGATCTTGCTGTGAGACAATTTGAGTTTCTCTCTCCTGTTGACCATGTAGCACAAGTTCCTTACCTGCCCACAAAAAAAGCATCATTAAAATATTTATATACATTATATATTTTTTTCCTAATTAAATGTAAGTAAAAGCAAATCAACAAAGACTGGATTCACCCATTCACTTTTCAGCTTGACAAAGTAAGATGTGCAAACTGAAGAGAAATCAATTTATGTGAGATATAAGAATCAATTGGCTATTCAGGACTACATCCCGACATATTTCAGTCTTTGCCACTGAGCACGTCTTTAGGTTTTCGCTAAATGTATTCTCCAGAATAAGACCATTTAGTACAGGGCTCGACTGTGATCGCGGGGGGCGCTGCTGCCCGCCCCCGAGCCTGAGGTCACTCCCACGGAGTGATTCTGTAGGCTGAAAACGCGGTTGCAGGAAAACCAGCAATCGCATTTTCAGCTGCCACAGGCAGCTTCAGGGAAGGGGGTTGAGTGTTGATTGGGTCCCCACAAAAGTGTGGGGACCTGACACAGCATCCCCCTGCTGCCTGATCGCTCCAGGAGAGCGAAAGTGCAGCGTTAACCCCTTCAATGCCACAATTGTGTATGACACATTCCTGGCATTGCAGGGGTTAACATTTGTCCCCACAAGCTTGTGGGGACTAAATATCAGTCAATTGAACATCAGCATTGAAAGCGTAAAAAAAAACAAACCAAAAAAACAACCCAGCACTGACCTGAAAGTCCAGGGTGCTTCCAGGTCAAACGCTGTGAGTTTAGTAAGTGGGCTGATGATGATCCGATCACTCCTGACCAACTGTTAGTTTAAAAAAAAATCCTGGCTCCTAACTTTTTTAGCTGGCGCCTAGATTCACAACAAATTTGTCAAGCCCTGATTTAGTATATGTTATTACAAAGTAGTATTAAGGTTTAAGTCATTGGTCTTCATGTTCCTTAAAGAGGATGTTATACCCAAATAATGTTTTTCGGGGGATCAGTGAAGAAATGCATTTATTAACCTATTAATGGTTAATATCATCCTCAATTCAAAACAATTAGAGTCTGAAAGTACTTACTCTCTCTAAGTCTTGCCTCAGATGCATGAACATCCTCATCCGGGTATGAATGCTGTCTTCCTTGGGCTGAATCAAACCATTCTGCTCCTCTTCTTTTGGCGGCAGCAAAGGTTTGTTAAAATTGCTTTTTCGTTTCAGCTTCCAGAAAGAATAAATAAAGTCCACGGTGAACTTGGGGAGGCCCAATTCTGCTGCTACATCCTCCACTTTCACCAATGTGTAAAAATCCTCCTCCAGTTCTTTTAATTTCTGAGCACGTAAGCTGGTTTTCTCGCTTTCGGTCGGCCTGGTCTCAGACTCTTCTTGCTCCAACGCAGAGTTGTGCTTGTTCCGGCTGTGCTTCAGGCAGTAGGATTTAAACTTGACTTCATCCCCCTCGTCTAAAATAGTCTTCATTTCAAGGCTGTGCTCAAAGGCACACGTGACATGAAAGGCTGTGATACAGCTTTTAACAGAGCACTGAATGGGAAGAATAGCAAATAACATCAAAGCATTAAAAAGGGAAAACAAGGCACCTACCAAATGATTATTAATCTGCCGTTGTTGGTCACGTGACATTTAGGATGACTTCCCTCTAAAATACCACACTGAGCAGATTCTTTATGGCAATACTAATAAGTCCGTTCCTATATAGACTTTCATTAGTCAGAATGTCCAGCTGGGCCTTTGTATTGCTTACCACAGGTAAGAGCCAATTAGGTCAGTATTATATTGAGGTAGGTTCATCTACTACCTGGGGTACAGGTACCTTCAGCAAATACCAAACTATTCTTGGTCCGGACATCTTAATATCAGAGAGTTCTCACAGGCTCTGGGATTGTTATACACAATTTCCTGAAACATGCACCTAATGGACACACACTGATATTTAATTCTTCTAGCCATAGTGACATACGAAGCCACTTCACACACAGGGTATTTGCAGTTGCACCAGTTATCTGTATTAAGAGATCAAACACATTAAACAGTGCCTTCACCTGAATGCAGGCTCCTGTCTTCAGTTTGCAGAGACTGCATACTAGGGCCCACCGACTTGGCGGAATGTGAGAAATCTTTGTAATTGGTTCCATTCTTTCAGGACAGGCAATACTGACCTGCAAAGACAATGCAACATTTGCTACAAAAAAAACAAAAACAAATACAAAAAAGCAAAAAAGAATGACAAGATTGTTTCATTGTGAGCCATTTAGAAAGATTGTGCTTCCTTAACGTAATTCTGAGCATTTTTCAGAAGCCTATTAATACAATGTCAGTTAGTGTTTTCTGTTGTCACCACAGACTAGCAAGGAAAACACATCCCATCATACAAGAGGTGTTTTCCCAAACCACGAGGGGCAAAACTCACGTGTCTAATTATTTCTCTATCCCTCCAACGTATGCGGTTATATTTTAACTCCTTTATTTGAAGAAAAGCTATCAATAGGGGCTCCCTGTCTTAGCTCTTAAGCTCAATTCTATTTAGAAAAAAAACGCAAGTCTGTCATAAACACTCCACAGTTACGTAGCCTAGAACTGTGATCTCTAGTAAATGTTAGTTTTTGTTCTTAAACTTTTAGCCCAAAGCCAACTGCATGTAAATAAATAAAAAAAAAATGTATAACTAAAAAGCTGAGCTAAGGAATATGGGAGTAGCGGTGTTAACGTGTAAGGTTGTAGGTGTCCTAAAAGAAGTGGGTCTTGATGGATGGAAAAACTGACAGTCCGGGGAGGGCATTCTAGAGGATGGGGGCAGCCCTTGAGAAATCCTGCTAGAGTGCATTAGAGCAAGAAATCAGAGGAGAGGACAGACTGCGTTCATTGGATGCGCACAGAGACTGGTTAGGGGTGTATTTATAGATGAGTGAGGGGATGTAAGTAGGGGAACTGCTACAAGGTGCTTTGAAAGTAAATCTTATTTTAAGTAAATCCTGAAGCACATAAGCATTCAGTGAGGAGACGGACAAAGAGAAAGTGTGTTAGTAAAGCAATGGGAGAGGAAGATAAGTCTGCATTACTTACCTCTGGTATCCAGAGAGCACAGCTCACGTGGACCCATTTAGTCCCTGTCCTTGTAGCTTTCATAGCACCCCCTCTTTTGGGACACAGGATGCACTGAGGGTGGATCCCCAAAACACAAGTGCGGCATAACCAGCTGCCTTCCGGGACTTTCAGGATCCCATAACATGCCTTTTAAACAATAGAAAAAGTCAGTGCCCGCTACATAACATCTGTCTATATCTATCTATCTATAACATTACCGCAGCTAACTGAAGAAACAAACCAGCACTACAGCCTACCTCATAGCAGATTAGATTATGATAGCTAAGCACACCCCACACACAACTTTCATACAAGGTAGGCAGGGAAAGATGGGGCTAGTCCCCTAAAAGCCGACCAGCCTTGATCTAATATTCAACTATTTAACCTTGAAGGCCTATCTACAAAAGCAAGAGCACAATGAATAGTGAAATCAGGTTACATTTGTAACCTGCAAGTTAGCAGTAGTAACTCAAGCTCAGACACCACGATGTCCCAAGCCTGTCTCTACTAATATTTGACGGAATGACCGGAAACCCACCTGGTGTACACAGATGTTGCACCTGTCACAAAACACCATGTCATTGCCTTCCTCGCTGTCTGGGGAGCGACACACATCACATATAACATCTTCATCATACTCTATGCCCAGGCCCTCTTCTGTCTCTATGGCATGGTTCATATTTTCATGGCACTGGCGTTCCAGTACTTCCAGTGTTTTCTCCATGGTGTACTCATCAACAGGAGAGCATCCTGTAACAACAGCAGGACCCGGAGGGGCAGCATGAGGAACTTTCAGAGAGTCAGCTGCTCTGTCTTACAAAAGTTCTCAGTCCTAATATTTATGGTCAGGTTTGTCCCACTCTGTTTACAAAATACAATGCAAACTCATTATAGATATGAGAGCAAATAGAAAATATATTATGCAAAATCAGCAAAATATATATGTTACAAAACACATGCGGAAGCAGCTCTACCTACTTGAGCTGAAGGTGGCTTTTTAGCCCCAGCTTGGAAAGGTTCTTATGCCGTTTGTTCTATACTAGTGTTTGTTATACATTAAACTGCGACATGTAAAGTTGTATGAATCGTTACTTATCCCAAAAAAATAAAAAATTATTTAATTACCCATGTCAGCAAGCTCTAGATTAAATTCCTGCAACCAGAAGAGGTCCATGTCATCCAAGTCATATCTACACATGGTCTCGGCCAGCTCCAAGATGTTGATGTACCCAGGCTCCGATGGCTCCTGGCTGGAGCAGTGAATGTACTTTCGTGGTCGCGAATACAGTACCTCCTTCACCTTTTCTGCTATGACCCTGAAGAAAGGGGGAAAAGAAAGAAACCAAACCAAATTAATTAGGACAGGTACATAATATGAGTCAGTTGTTTATCAAAACCTTTGAAACTGGTAAAGTTGCTTAATTGATATTTTAGTCTTCACTTGACAGATGGCAGATTTCAGAACAAGTTATCAAGTAGTACAAGGTATTAAGAATTACACAACGTGGATATAGAAACGTATACATAAAACCGGAAGATCAAAAGTTGTATTCTAACCTGAGTGAAGGCTGAGGTATGGTATCTGGATTGGCAGGTACTTGGACACCCTTCTCCCACTCCTGCTTCCATGTATCCGTGAAGAGATAGTACTCCTCCACGTTCACATGCTGAGAATCTGGAATCTTCATGGCACTAATAAGATCTTTCCGGAACACCTAAGAGCAGAGTTTACTTATTTACTTTAAACTTGTTTTTTTCATTCAAAGCTCCAGTCAGACTCCTTCCCTAAACACAGAGAATTGTGAGAATTTACGACCACATGGAGCATACATAGTGACAGTGAGTTGTTTTACCTTTTCTGCTGCCTGATTCTAGATATGTAGTTGGACTAGATACGATAGGATTGTTATTACATTCAACGGGTTCCCTCTATAGGGTACCCCTGTGCAGTAGAGGATTCCCCTGTGGTGTTCCCTTCTTCAGCAAAGGGTGAAATCCTACAGGGAGCCGTCTGCTTACCGTGCGCAGCCCTGTCATAGAGGTGCAGCATACCCGCACTCACACCGACTGCACCCGCATAGCACGATCAGTCAGTGAAATACTGCGTCTGCAGACCCAGTCTCCAGCCACATCAAGAGAATCGCCCAAACATCTGTGCTAATATCTTACACAGAAATTTAAATTATGGAAATACGTGTGCATAAAATCAAAGCAGCAAGGGATTTATTTACAATACAATACTGATGTTGGAACTTTTAAATGTTTTCTAAATTACCTCAGAGGATTGCTTTGCTTCATCTCCAGCATTTTTGGATTTGCCCTTGTATTGGAAGCAGGAGGAGAATGATGTTGAAGGACCTGAAGACATAAGGTAAAGCAAAGCATATGGGATACATTAGAGGTTTTATGTTTATCTTATGAGAAAATACAAGAAATACTAAATCCTTTGAGATGGTATATGATTCATTCACAAAAGGGAAAAAAAATGGTGTATAGGTGGCTTTTGGCCATCTCTTTTCATTGTAAAGTATACATATCACTGTGTATGAATACAGTATCCCATTAGGGGGAAGAAACAGTATAACACAACACTAAAAATAATGTCCACTGGAGCTCATATGGAACATGTACTCACTCTCATTGTCTGAACTGTCGCTGCTGCTGAGATGCCTATGTCGCTTCATCTTGACGCATCCTTTAAGAAGAAGAAAAAAGTTATTAGATAAGCCTTATGTAAAGAAATAAAAAAAGATAAACAAACAAAAAGCATGGGAACATCAGTCACATTATGCACATTTGCATTTCACTGAACTTGGAAGCCAGCATGACATGAACATGTTTTGCTGCTTTTTACCGGCCATACAGCGAAGTACTGATATTAATATGCCAGACATTTAATACCCAGTTTTATCGATCTGGAATATCATGTACTAATTTTGTTCTTCTAACATGCCCTCATAAAACAGGACATGTACAATCTGATCAACTGTGTGTGTGTGTGTTTAAACAAACAAAACAAAAAAATAACCAGTTATTAGGTTGGTATGACAAGATATGACAAAGTAAAAGAAACCTTAAATAATGAAAAATGTCTTGAAACAATTAACTTTAGACAAACTCCTGCAGGATTAGAAATAACCTTTTTCCAAAACAACATTAAGAAAAACAAAGCTACGCATCTGACGATTTTTAGGAACACATTACACTAGCTCTAAAAAGGTAATACTAAAGGGAGCTTTAAGCACTAAACTTGCATGCTTTCCGTGTCCCCAATTTAAAGTTAAGCGCAAATTAACAAATCTTGGGTTCATTGATAAACAAATCCAAATGCAACTGTAAAAAACGTATGACAGATTTACCTAATTATACTGACATGCAGAATCAAATCAAGTGTGTCAGTCTGTCCCCAACAATAGACATGATCTGTTACACACAGTACCTCCGTGGACTTACACTGAATATGAAATACTCTGTAATATTACTTTGTGTGCTCTACTATACTACCTGAGCCTCCTCAATAGCGATGATAAAGAGTGCATGCCCAGAGGAGACAAGACCCGCGTATGATAAGACCTCAGTGCCCGAGCAGCATAAAGAAAACAAGGTAACGATTATAACTATTGTTTAAATTGTCTGTCTTTAACAGCAACCTCCAGAGCAGCAAGTGGGGGGAAAAAATCCTGCAGAATTATCTTCAAATCATTTTGCCAAATGTTGACGAGAAACGAAACTACTAAGCTTGACTCACGGCTATCTTTGGTAACCGAAATGATGGTGTGAAACTCAAAACAACAAATAAATAAAAACAAGATGCTCAGAGGATTTTTCTGCATTATATAGAATGTGTTCGGCCCATCCAGCCTGCCCGAGGAACAATGACAAGTGGATGTGTGATGAGAATTGAATTGATGGGATCTCTCTCCTGGTGACATAAGAGGATGTTTAGGGAGAGCAATAGGTGAGCCAGCTAAGCCTGGAAACAGATATAAAAACTAATTATTGCATACGTTACATGAAATCAGATCAACAAGCTAAAGAGGGCTCTAAGTAAAAGTACTACATATGCAAAACACATATGAACTTCTGTTATTGCCACATTTGGGTTACTAATTTTTGTTATATATATATATATATATATATCACATATATATATCACATATATATATCACATATACATACACAAGAGAAGTATGAAAGTGGCAATAAAAGAAGTATACCTACAGAGAAGGCGAGCATTATATTTATCAACGCGAACCCATGCATGTATCAGCACGAAACTGCTAGATACAAGCTCATTGACGGGAATTCACTATTTCAGTACTAATAAAGCCAGAAGTGCGACAGAATGACTGCTATTTCCAAATCCACGGTATCAAAGTTTAGCGTCTTTAGCTTAGAGGTTGCCTCACGTATGACTCCTGTGTTTCAAGTGGAACGATAAGAAATATTTCCACCCTCCAAGTAACTTTAAAAAGGGAAACAAGCTCCACACACATTGCTTGTGCGTGCATTTATATATACATACATTATATATATATATATATATATATATATATATATATATATATATATATATATATATATACACATACATACATACACACACACACACACACACACACTTGCTGTACAGTACGCACTTTCAGACTCAATCTGTCATCAAACAATGGAATACTAGATATTGCTCAATTACGGTTTTATTCTGTAGAAATGAAAACCATGACTGAAACTAACAATTTAGAGAGCGCTAAACTGTAACAGGTTGACTTGCATGAGAAATATTGTCAAGACAAGCCACTGAAGGATCTGTCTAACTAATGCTAGGTAGGGGAGAAGTGGTTCCCGTGTTCCCAGTGATCAGCGTCCCCCTCTCCATGCAAGAAAATTATCGGGAAAGACTAAAGGGGAGAGGTGACAGAAACCTTTAAATACTTAAAGGGGTTTAGCAAAGTACAGGAGGGAGGAAATAAATTAGCACACAGTCATCATCTAAAGCAAGAAGCTGTAATGTAAGGAAGTATTACTTTGCTATGAGGGTGGTGGATAAATGGAAGAGCCTGCCAGCAGAAGTTGTAGAAGTGAATACAGTGAGGGAAGCAAAGAATGCTATCCGAATCTAAGACAAGACCAAGGACAGCCAAACACCTGAGTCACACATCAAGAAAAATGGGCAGACCATATAGGCCAATTGGCTCTCATCTGCCGTCAAATTAGGGGTTTATTTGCAGACTTCTAATAGAAAGAATTTAAAGCAAACTAGGTTTTTAATGTAAAAAGCATAGAAAAAAGGGGATCTAATAAGTAAGATTTCGTTACTTAAAAAGGGAAGTTCAGTTTTTAATTTTAGGACAGAAACCGAGGCAACACCCCAATGACAAAACCTCCGTGGCCGCCAGTCTTCAACTTAAGAGGATATTTTCTCCACCTGCCATTGGGAAAGAGTCACACGGTCACCACGTCTCAAAGACTGAAACAGAGCCTCCCTGCCTTGGTTTATTCCAGAGAGAACACACTGTATGTTTAATAAAGCTGAGGCAATGAATGAACGCTCATTAACATTTAGCAATGTGTGAGAGCGGGTTACTATCTCCAAAGACGCGATCCCATTTCCACCATCCCACATACATGTCTCCACAGGAAAAAGGAAATCTACTGCGTCTCAATGTTTAAGCCTCTTCCCGGGATAAAAAGCAGCCTTGTAACCAAGTTGCTTTTACTATATAATAATCGCGACCCTTTTATCTCTTTTTAGTACATATTGACAGCACAGAGCGGGCTGCATCACGTGAAAGAGAAGAGAAGATCGTGTCTACCGGGCCTGGCAGGGAATAGATTTTAAATCTATCTTTATTAACCATGTCACAATGTATAGAGAAACATATCATACCCGACTGTAGTGTAACTTGCTGCCGCAAACAAAATATTCCAAAAGCAGGCTGTCATTTTGTTTTCTCCATCGATAACGAGTATTTAAGGTGAAATGTGACTCTGTTTACAAAAGCGACCTTGTATTTCATTTGTTTATATGCAGAGGTTTTACTTATTCTATGAGCAAATAACACAATAAATCGGGGGGGGGGTGTTATTAGATCCCCCATAAACCGCATGCAAGCCATCACTGGAGCTGGCCGACACAGAGTGCGCTTAGGTAAGCAGGAGAAGTGTTGAGCCAGATATCTGCATGTTAAGGAGCTGGGCTGATGATCCATAAAAAAAATGGGCACGTTATCGTATGCAATAAAGAGTATGGTAAATAAAAGGTGATTTTAGCATATCTTAACCAAAATGTGGATAACTTAGCTAATTGTATACTTGTAATAGAATATAAATCACTAATCATTCTTATATACAGTTCCAACCTAAGCAGTACTCTACCAGCAAGCAGCTAATAATGCTTTAATCCTGGCACACAAGATGTATGCAATATGTAGATAAATATGACCCACACTAGCCCGGCAGCATTATTACCACTTACCCTGGAACAATACGTCACTAGATCCATAAGCTACCTGCTAGCTCTGCTTGACCCGGGGTTTGTTTATATTATAATATATATATATATATATATTATATATATATATATATATATATATATATAGTTAGAACGCCTTTATTTCTTTTCTAAGTATACCCCCTTACTTATTCTGCCTGGATTTGGACAGTCGGCGTGCCCTGTAGCATCTGCTGCAATATGAAACGGTTACATCATCCTCCCTCGTATAATATATCTGTCAGGAGGAAAGAACACAGCGGGTTATGTACGGAGCAAGAACTGTGCGGGACCCACAGGAGACAAGCGTTCTTGCCAGGAACTCTGTATAAAAAGGGCCATAAAATCAGATTGTAAGCTCACTGGCGGGGTCCTTAACTCCCACTGTATGTGTATACGTGTTATGTATATGGTAGCCAGACCCTATTTAAATTGTACAGCACTGTGGAATATATTAACACGTTAACGGACCGCCCGGCATTACTTCAACCGGTCAGCACCGCAATAGAGATGCCCCTCGCTGAACAGCAGAGTCTATAATGAGCGGTTAATGAATCTGATTAAAGCGTTTACACTGTAATGACACAAAACTCAAAAACACCAACTCAGGTGACCTCATTTTGGACAAAGAAAGACTGAGAGCAGATAAGAAGCGTTCGGGACGTGCAGTCTGCTCATGTTTTACTGCGGAGACTCGGAGACTAACAAGCCCCTTGGTCTTACATTCAGGTTAGCTTTATGCATGTTCCATGCATCATTACGTTCTCTCACTCTACCACTTCTAATGGGAGGCTGTTCCCTTTATGTACCACCCCTCAGGAAAAGGTAAACTTCCTTACACCTAAGCCTCTGACCCTCGGCTGCATCACTTGGCCGTTTCAATATTATATATGTGTGTGTGTGTGTATATATATATATTATACATGCAATACTGTTATGACAGGGCGTATCATGGCAACCAGGGGCAGCTGAGCAGAGGAACCTTGACAGGAGGAGTCCCGGGCACGGTGTTGGCGCCAAATTTCATTCTGGGTGGTGGGGAAGGAGCAGTCCCCGGCTGCAGTGACACACGCAGTGTGCGTGTGTTCTCGCACATACTGGGGAGGACACACAGCTACACACGGACACGGGTGACCTCTGCAGCCTGCGTGTCCCTCACCGGCCCCTCACACAATAAACGCACAGCAAGACGGCTCTCCCTGCCCGGGCCTAAACAAGGCTACACAGGGCGGTATTAGGGGGATACACACCCGCACGCGTATGGACGCGATGCAGGACCCCGATTATGACCAAGCCCCAGCTCGGGCTTGCACTGTGGGGTACAGCTACGCCTAAAGCCGGGCATTTCCCTGGGGCCTATTCTTACCTTCTCTGGGGTTGGTCCCTCCACTGCAGCCCGGGGCAAGTCGCACTAGGTTCAGTCTTGAGGCGGTTGAGAGGCTGGGCGGTCGGCCTGTCAGTGCCCGGTGTATCCGGATAACCCGTCCGAGCCTTCCCTTCGTGTCTTCAGCCTCCCAGCAAGCACACACAAGAAGCCTATTGTAATGCCTGGGCTCGCAGGCTTCCCACGCTCCTCCTCTTCCCCTTCCTCCCTGGCATCCCGTCTCCCCTCCCCGCACACAGACCGTCATCTGCCGCTTCCCTCTCAGCTGCGACATCCCCAAAGTGCCGGTATCAGCAGCAACATACTGTCGCTAGTATCCCTCAGCGGAATAATCCATATAGGCAAGGAGGAAACATCTTCTACCCTGAAGTGTGAGAGTTCATGGCATGGACTGCCCCAGCCCTGCTGTTAGCATGAATGCAAAACAAATCGCTTTAATGGTTTGTGGGGGTTATTCAAACAAATCCCGCAGCCTCCCGCTGCGGGTGAAACACAACCATCATCATCAGACAGTGGGGAGAGCAGCCGGAAGAGGGTGTGGAGGGGATGCTGGGGAGAGCATGAACCATGGCCCGCAAGAAAGTCTAGTTGAGGATAATGGGAGTTGTGTTAAATAGTCTGTTAATCGTAGAACCATTCGTGTTGTGATGGACTCAATGCCTCTAAACATATACAAGGGAGCAAATGGATGTTTATGAAAACAATGCTCTATTGTGGCATTTAGGGGTAAATAGTAATTAATTGTACAGGGCTATGGAATTTGATGGCGCTATATAAAACAAATAATAATTGTTCTAGCAATAGGGAATATTCCCAAAGGGAGTTTCACCTCTTTACTGTACATTACAAAGGGCTATCCCCAAAAGCCCCTGCTACAGTAAAAGCCTGACTGGGCCTATATAAAGCATTGTTAAATCAGCGAGAGGTCTCAAAGCCTCCTTGCAGATATGCATTATATGGGGAAACTTGCCAGGGAAGTGAATACCTTGGAACTCTGAAGACTCCAGATGGAGTCCCGCTAAGGGGAAACTCCAGGCCGCGGGAGCAATATGCCCCACCCCTCCATTAAAAATAGCGCGTCCCACGGAGCCATCCACTGCCCCCCCCTTTGTGGAATGCAGGTAGCGCTGATGTCAGTGGATGGCTCCGCGGGACACGCTATTTTTAATGGAGGGGTGGGGCACATTGCTCCCGCGGCCTGGAGTTTCCCCATAGCGGCACTCCACCTGGAGTCTTCAGAGTTCCAAGGTATGGTGAAGTGATGGAGTTAAAACCACAACTCTATATTTAGTGAAAAAAACCTTTGATTTCTCTGTGCAAATACAGCAGTAAGCGACCATAGTCTGGTCTCTTAGATGTTTATTCACTAAAGCTAGTTTCAGTAATTAATTACAGGCATTGCATTTGGCGTACCACAATATTTGTAATAATCTGTTTTTTTCTTATGGCACATTTGCCGATTAACCCCAAATCTCTCTTGATAGTATCCCTTTAACGAACCCAAATATGACACAATTTACATTAAAACGAAAGATCAACCGAGATAAAACAATATGGCTTTAATACGAATGTACAGTAAATATACTGAAAAATGTTGTCAGTGGCTAAATATGGTGTATTATTGGTGCATAGAGAATGTATATAATTTAATACACATTATTTAATAAGGGCATTTTATGTTAAAAGCACTAGAACTGGCAGCACATCACAAATGAGTTCCGTTTCTCTTTGGTAGAATGATTTTTAGGTGGATGAAAATAAGACGTTTTGGGGAGCATAATAACTCCTAATTACACACAACCGGACTACACTTAAACGTACAGAGAATGGTTTCACAATCTCTATAAGGTTTGAAGGCCAATAGGTACAAAGCATAATCTCTCATAAGTGCCAGTTCTTGGTAACAAGAAATCACGAGGTACTCCACAATGTGAGTAAATTAGTGCAGTTTTATTTCCGCACGAGTGTCGACGTTTCAACCCAATAGGGTTTTTCTCAAGCCATGAGAAGTTCTTTGTAACACACCTGTTGTAATATGGATAGCTTAATACATTTTAATAGGATGCGAACCAATCACGTGAGTGCGATTCTGGGTCAATTCATTCAAGTACAGGAGAAGATGTATATATGTTAAGTAACTAACTTTTCATTGCTGCCCAATGCAGTATAATTTAATGTCAGGCTGTCCGGCAATATCGCTTGAACTGGAATGGGTGAGTCGGCCCATGGATAGCACCTGGATAAACATTTTTATCTGGGGAAATTCCTCCTAACGCAAGAGTCTCGGAAAGTTCTATGGAAAAACCAGCGTGCTTTTCTGAGAATTGCACAAGTTGTGGGAAGCTCAGGAGCCATTTTCCCCTTGAATTCAGTCCACATTAGAATTAGCAGGCATTGTATGAGCAACCCAGGACAGATGGTGGTTTTTCAGCTAATGCTCAATTTGGTGATGCCACACACACACTCACATATACACACACTGACAGTTTCTTATGCTAAACCGGGCTTTCCCGGTCTAAGAGAAGTCTGTTTCATTTATACCGAGAGGGGTGTTCTTAACTTCCCATTCTATGGAAAGGAAAAGGGAAGAAATTAGCATGTAGGTAACTCATGACCAAAAAACAAGAGGACAAACTAGGTGCATAATTCTTAAAACTGAATCTCACAGTTCCTTGGTCACCTACACAAGGAGGAACAAACTGCGTTGAGATAAAAAATTAAAAACACACGGCTTAAACATTTTTCCGTTGGATACTTAAAGAGATTTGCCATAATGTCAGAATGGCATGGACCACTTCAGGTAAAGTTAAATACACATTATGCAAATATATATAAATGCATATATATATATATATATAATGCATATATAAATGCAAAAATATATAAATATCGTCCTGTTACAAAAATAAGTGCATGCAAACACTAGCACTGAATTCTGACACCCGCATCATGAGAATAAAGCCAACTCAGTGGTCACACGTGATTTTAAATGTCCTATGTTAAACACAAGTATACATTCTGGGGACAGTTAAAAGTCATCAAGATCATGCAGTTTGCCCAGGTTTTGTACCTGAAGACCTCAAGCTTTATTTGTTAATGTGTGAATATTTAGACTATTAATTTATTAGCATCCTCTTGAAGAAAAAAAAGTACTGCTTTAGAGACAGACTGCAAGTCAAATACGGTCATTCTTCTTTTCCATGCTGATTCCTGGTGACACATGATAGACTCCTTCTCCGTAACTCAGAATGGGCAGGACTCTGAACGAAAATAAATACCTCTGTCTCAGAGTTACCTTAATAAATAAATAAATAATCTTAATAAAGACCACTCAGGTAAAAAAAAAAAAACTTGCCAAAATTTGGTTTATTAAGCAAAAAAACAGACAAAGAAAAGAATAAGGGTGTCACTAGGGGAAAGATGATCTCAGTGAGAACGGTCTTGTGCAATCCCTGGTGACACATGATAAGAGATATATCAGAGATGAAAAACAAACAATGGGAGGGGAAAGTACAGTAATTTAGGAACAGGACATAGCTGAGGTGAAACAATCAATCCTGTAGTGATGAACCAATATGTGAAGACTTCCCCAAGTGGCCAGCTTGCAGATCTGCTCTGTCGATATTGTACATCTTTCATCTTATTAGCTGACAAATAAACCATACAAATGGCCAAGCTGATCCATCTTGCTATAGTTTACTTTATGAAATGCTCTGACCCTTGTTTATTCTAGAAGAGGCCACAAACAGAGAAGATGATTGCCCACTTAGTTCTCACTAAGTAGATAGTAACATCTCTTGAGATCAGGGCCGGACTGGGACTGAAAAGCAGCCCTGGGAAAAATTTGGAGACCAGCCCCATATAGTTTATCTCACGGTCAAGCTCTTATACCCACATGCACCCCTTATACATACCCAAGTCATACTATTCGCCATTCTTTTTATCTCATTATTTGTATTAAAATGCCAGAAAGCAAAAGTGTTAAAAGGCCCTAATAAATTAAATACATTACACATAATGGGATCAAAACATTTGCTACTGCGAACATTTTTAGATGAAAAAGTTCCATTTTATTCAGTGGAACAAAACACTGATCACATTATTCTTCACGATATTCTGGTAAGAAACTTTTATTTCTTTATTAATTCATGTAGACTATTTTTTTCCATATTTAATAAAAGCTATGATTGAGACATGTTTTATTTCCTTTCATTTGATAACCTACCCCCGAGTTATGCACCTCTGCCCCCAGGCTTGCCACTCTGCCCCCCTGATATGCCTTCTAACCCCCTATATGCCACTCTGCCTCCAGAAATGCCTTATACCCCATTATATATGCCACTCTGCCATATAGAGGGTTAAAAGGCATATCATGGGACAGAGTGGCATATAGGGGGTATAAGGCATTTCTGGAGGCAGAGTGGCATGAAGGGGGTTAAAAAGGCATATCATGGGGCACTCTGCCTCCAGAAAAGCCTTATGCCCCCTATATGCCACTCTGCCTCCCCGATATGCTTTATACCCTCCTATATGCTCCTCTGCCCCATGATATGCCTTTTAACCCCGTTTATGCCACTCTGCCTCCAGATATGCCTTTTGACCCCCTATATGTCACTCTGCATCCAGAAATGCCTTATACCCCTATATGCAACTCTGGCATATAGGGGGTTAAAAGGCATATCATGGGACAGAGTGGCATATAGGGGGGTATAAGGCATTTCTGGAGGCAGAGTGGCATATAGGGGGACACACTTACATACACACACATGCCGATTTTTTTTGTTTTTAACAAATACAAAAAAATATTATACAGTACAAAAAATACATTGGTTTACTGACCTTCTACTTCTCTTGACTTCCGTCCTCTGGTAGCTGCACACTGTTCTCCTCTATGCTGACAGGATGCCACTGACCTGACATCCGGTGCTGCAGCAGTCTGAGTGCGAGGGGGCGGAGCTTCCACCCCTCACGCTGCTCCCATCACTATGCAGCCATCAGACTGCTGGGAATGTAATCTAAACGGCCGGTGCGTGCTGATGCCGCCGGCCGGAGCTACTTTAACACTTTTTTTTTTATTTATATGGTAAGCTGGATCGGCTTGCCATATAAAGTAAAAAAAAAAGTATTAAAGCAGAGCCGGCCGGCGGCATCAGCACGCATCGGCCGTTTAGATTACATTCCCAGCAGTCTGATGGCCGCATAGTGATGGGAGCAGCGTGAGGGGTGAAAGGTCAGTGCGAGGGGGCGGAGCTTTCACCCCTCACGCTGCTCCCATCACTAGACGGCCATCGCACACGCTTTGATTAGATTTCGGGCAGCCTGGGGGGCAATTGCCCCCCTGCCCAGCCCGCCCCTGGCGCCGAGGGAGGCCTTCAATGCCATTTGCAGCACTCAGCAGCTGTCTTCAGGGTTAGTCTGCCGGCCGCCCAGCCCACGGACCTGCCGGCCCACCGGGAAATTTTCCGGTATCCCGGTGGGCCAGTCCGGCCCTGCTTGAGATCCAAAAGGTATGTAATCTTTCTTCTGCTGTTTTTAGGTGATAGAAAAAGGTGGGAAGAACGATCTCCTGTTCCTTGCGGAAAACAGTCTGAACTTTTGGTGCAAATTCAGGAGGCAGCGGAAAAAAAATCTAGATAAAAAAAACCAAACACTAGAAAAGGCTCTGATAGATGCTGGCTGTGGAGTTCACTAATCCTTGCAGAGGTGATCTGGCCTCATTTTGAAGGTTTTTACAAATTAACAAAATCTGCAAATTGTGTTAAATTTGCAATTCGTACCAATTTAAATCATATAACACCTGGTCATGTGCTTATTAAATGCCCTCTACTGACCATAAGTTTGGCTTATGTAGCTCTCCATTGACCAACCAACTTGGGATAGCCAAGCCTTCATGGCTCCTGAAACAGAGGCTGAAGCTATACCAGACAAGAAACTTAAGGTCTCAAATGATTTCTTAACAGCAGCTTCTGCCTTTTCCATCTGGTCTGAAAAATGGGATCCATCTTCCAGTGGCAGTGTTGTCTTCTGACACCCTCATAACTGCCATATCTACTTTACAGGTGCTCCATAACTCAGTCTGCTCTACTTCAAACGGCAAGAGACGCCTGGTACTTCTGGATAGATTCACACTCTTCTCTGGTTGATTACATTCCTGTTTAACGATAGCCAACAAGACATGGAGGACGGGGAATGAGGCGTTTTTATTATTAAATCCCCCTAAAAAAGAGAATCACTTTGCATCTTCCTCTAAGTGGATGGTTGATCTTACTGCAGAAACCAAGATATCCCCACCTTTTCAACTGGAAAAAAGATGAGCTGCTGGTCACAAATATCATTCTCCCCAGATGAAATGTCGCCTTGATCCAGATACTCAAATTCTGAATCAGAGGCCTTATGATGTAAGCCGGGTCCGGAAGTGGGGCAGTAGAATGAGGATAATCCGCTGCAGCATGAACAGCTTGTTGTTTAAACATATCAAATGCAGATTGCATGTGGTTTTTCAACCAGGAGCAGTGCCTTGTGACATCCTGTATACCGGGCATGTTTTGTTTTCATGACTGCTTTTTTTAGTTTTATGAAAGAGGGCGTTTCAGGATTGTCAGGAATACACGTATCTGCATAAAACATACGCAATTCATTATACAGGATATCTGAAAAGGGATACAGATTGAACTCTGTTGATCCAGATGGCACAGCACCAAAAAAAAAAAAAATAGAAATCAGAGTACATCTTAACCATAACGTCTGACCATTTAAACACACCAAATCATTCAATAGCTATACAGCTGTAATTCCCGGCCCACTTCCTTGTTGCAGCATAAAACCTTGAAATGCAAGCTCCACCATAACCGATCAGTGTAACATCAGGTTGACCAAACATAGCCGCAAATCAGACAGCCCAGCGAACTACAGGTATCACCACGCGACCAGACAAGACCCCAGACAGCGCGACAAACTGCTGGGCAAGTAGAGACCCGGAGTGGGGCCTTAAACCCAGGATCCAGACTCACCCTAGAACCAAATAAAAAATGAGTGGCAAGTCCTCCCTATCTGAGGTAGTGTAGAATAACACTGAAGATAACCATGAGGGCAGGGAATCTATCGTGTGTCACCAGGGACTGCAGGGAAAGAGACCTCCTGCTGATACTTGTTCTCATGGACATTCCTTCTGAAGGCGGTGGACGTTTGACAGTCTCTTTGCCCATTCATCTCATAATAAAATGTGAACTGTATTTTTGTGGAGCAGCCACAATTTTTTTTTATCAGGAGAAATCTAGGAATTGGGGATGGCCTGTTTTGACTGTGGATACCGTGTAATTTAAAAGCAGGTTTTCCATTTTTTTGTTTAATAATGCAAATTGCCACATACGAGTGCTAAGCACAATCTGGACATTATTAAATGCCCTTATTTAATATAACAGAACCCCTGTGTTTTCAGACTGAGTAACGCAAAGGAGAGGAGCATCCAGACAGCAGACCAACTGGAGAGGAAAACACACACATATTCCAGGAAAATACAAGCAATGAGAAAAAAAAAAATTCCAAAATTTAGCTCATCCATTACATTTATTGTTTTCAAAAATCTACCCTCAGGTTTTGATTAAAAAAAATGTTCAAATGTAAACCTATAAAATGTGTCATTAGTACACTTTGGCCCAATAACATCCCCCCCCTCCCAACACGTGCAAGAACATTTTATTCACAGTGAAGAGCAAGTGTTCTAGCAAATTCAATTATAATAAGCACATAAAATAAATTAAAATGGTAATCTAGAAAATGCGTTCAAATTCTGCAACTAAAATGTGACAGATTACACAATAATGTTTTGGTGGCAATGACATAATCTTACATTTCTATAATACAAACATATATAAAAGCAGATTGTGTGAACTGCATACTGGCTAACTGTCCTGTGACAGAGGTGGCAATCCCTTTACCACACTTACCATCATTTGGTATATTAAATAAATATACAAGCTTTACATTTTCTTTACAGAACACTGTTTTTTGTTATGATTCCACATGGGTATTGAAAAGTGTGATATATATAAAAAAAAATGTATCTAATAAACCGCACATTTCTGCTAATTTCCTGTTGCAAGCACAGTACACTAAAAGCTATGGGCCTTTCTGTCAAAATTGCCGGATGCAGACATATCAGCTGGTGCCTCTGGTATACTCAGTTTCTTTTTTGCATCGACTTAAAAACTAGTTCAGGGTCCGGTCCTTGACGGCCAATGACTTAACCCACTACATTAGACCCCTCGCTTCACCGTTTATTATGAAAGACCAACATCAGCAATTATCTCCAGCAAGAAGTACTGAGCTGGCCCTGAATAATGCATAGTTCAATGGGTAAATAAACCATGCATTATACAGGACCTGCCAAGCTTTTCCTGCAGCAGAAGCTCACTGGGGTTGGACCTACCATAATATATAGTGAGGTCAAGGAGCTGAAACACAACTCCCCTGCAGACTCTACCTTCAGTGAATAGATCTCAACGGCATCTTGAGTGTTTCCTGAAGACCTCACTCTAGCTTACTTATTGGGTTAGAAAAAATAAAGTACATTTTCTGTAAATATTTATGTTGATTCTAGAAGTCTCAGAGGCTACCTGTCATACAGTAAGGGTAATAGTTTCAACAACCTCGGCATTATTTAAGAATTAAAAAAACACCACAGTTTACATAAAAGTGATGGCAAGTGTTAGCTCACTTTTAATGATTGTATATACAGTATAATCCAATATGTCACCAATACACTTAAAAGAAACAGTATAAACACAATTATCCAGCAAAAAAACAAAACAATTTACGTCACATTTAATGACATCATAACAAATCATGGTTTCACAGTATAAAATATTGGTTTCAGGGTTCATTGTCATCAGTGAATTAAAAGCCACACAACATATGGATTGTTTTCATTTTCAAGGAAAAACAGTAATTTTACTCAGCGTAAATTCTCTTTTCCCAAGTATAGTGGCAGTACCGTTGGGTTTGCTCTTTTCCCGGGACAAACACTGTAAAAAGATCGAAGGGTTAAGCTCCACCCCCCCTTACCCTATAACCGCACGTACCAGCGTTACGAGTCAGTTAAATAACAAAAGGACCAAAGGATGGAAAAACAATTATCTTTATCTTTATTAACGAAATTTGGGAGGGAAACCTGTACTGCCACTATACTTGGGAAAAGAGAATTTACGGTTCTACTGTTTTTCTGGCAGTACCGTTGGGATATATCAAGATCCCCCCAAAAAAGGGAGGGAGTTAGACCTTGTCTTGATGAAAGATGAGAAAATCTTTTGAGGCTGAGAGAGCCTGGAGTTCCCCAATTCGCCGTGCTGACGTGATAGCTACTAAAAATGCTGTCTTTAGTGAGAGGAATTTTAGCGAAACCTCCTGGAGAGGCTCAAACGGAGATAAACACAGAGCTTTGAGTACCACGGTAAGATCCCATGGTGGAAAAAACGATCTAACCGGAGGTCTCTTAATCGTGATGGCCTTAAAAAATCTCCGAATTAAGCGATCTGACGCCAGATCGAGTAGCATGAAATGACTGAGAGCAGACACTTGACCTTTAAGTGTTGACACCTTGAGGCCCGCTGTAAATCCCCCATGTAAGAAGCGCAAAATGACCGGAATTGATGGAGGAGAAGTCTGCAGGTCTTGAGACTGACACCATTCCAGAAATGTCCTCTAGGTTCTTAGATAAATAGTTGATGTAGATAGTCTTACTGAACTCAAGAGGAGATTAGTCATTATAGGGTCTATACCTTGATTTTTCAGGATCAGCCTTGCAGCAGCCAAGCCGTCAGTCTGTACATTTGGAGGATGTGGAGCGGAATCCCTTTCGTCTCCAAAACATCCGAGGACAACGGAAGTTCCCAATGCGTTATCGAAAGTTGGCAAAGGTCTGAAAACCAACTCCGGTTTGGCCAAAACGGGAGAACTGCCAGCACTCTTGCCTTGTCCATCTTGACTTTGAGCAAGACTCGAGGAATCATCGACACCGGAGGAAAGATGTAGGCCAGGTTGAATTGCCACTTGATCTCCAATCCATCCAGAAAAGGAGGGTAATCCATTCTGTATAGAGAAGCAAAAAGAGGGACTTTCCGGTTCAGTCTTGTTGCCATGAGATCCACTTCTGGCAAGCCTACTATTGCCACCAACTTCTGAAAAATAGTCGGATGAAGGGACCATTCTGCTTGAGAGCATCTGTTTCTGCTGATGTCGTCTGCTAGTACATTGTTCTGACCTCTGATGTGAACCGCAGAGATAGCTTCTAGATTTTTTTGTGCCCATAGCATGATTTTGGTGCATAAAGTTTGAAGACTGGTTACTCTCATACCTCTTTGTCTGTTTATATAGGCCACTGTTGTGGCGTTGTCTGATTGAACCTTTACCGGGTTGCCCAATATCCATGGCTTGAAGAATACTAGGGCCTTGAAGACGGCATTTAGTTCCCTGAAGTTCGCGGATTGACGCGCCTCCTGCGTTGACTACTTTTCTTTATTTTGTTTCCGAAAGGAAGACTTATCTGATGGTCTGAAATATCTCTGCTTATTGTAAGGATACCTGCGGTTCCATTTAGGCTTAACATCTTGAGGCAGCGCTTTCTTGGTGTCCGACATTTGTTTCAAAAGTTCTTCCAGAGAAGAACCAAAAAGCTTTTTCCTCTCAAACGGTAAATCACACAGTGCAGATTTAGATGCAGAATCAGCGTTCCAGGATCTAAGCCAAACTGCTCTTCTGGCAACCGTAGACAGCCCCATATTACGGGCGGATAGCTTGACCAATTCTTCCACCGTATCAATCAGAAATTCATTAGAAAGCTTCACATTTTTTAGAAGTTGAGAAAGATCCTTATCTGCATCCTCCAGAACATGGTCTTCCAATTTCTGGAGCCATAAGCCTTGAGCTCTCGCTACCGCTGCTCCAGCTGATGCTGCTTTGAAGCCCTGCTGCTTGGAAGATTCTTCTATTAGCAGTCTCTGCTCTCTTGTCCATGGTATGTTTTAAGCCGGAAACTTCTCCAATTGGCAACGTAGTTTTTTTAGACAACTGAGCGATCTGGATATCAACTTTAGGAAGCTCTTCCCATATGATATCATCTTGAAGCTTAAAAATTTGTTTGAAGTGCTTTGAAACAAAAGCTCGCTTACTTGGATGCTTCCACACCCGCTGTACAAATTCCATAAGGTGAGGCAAAATTGGGAAACCCTTTTTCTTAGCTTCTGGATTAAGTAATACATGATTCACTTCTTTAACGAATTTTCCCCGGATTCGGAATCTTCGGAACTAGACACATCCATAGATGAACGGGAACATTCCCCCGATGACAACTCTGATGTGGATGAACTTCGCTCTCTCCTGCGTTTTTTACTTGGCTTGTCTTGTACCGTTGGTTTGGCAGCCTCCTTAAACGCTTGGAATGTTTGAGACAAATTATCCTGGAATCAGGATAAAAAAAGACTGCATATCCTTCTGTTTCTCCTTTGCCAGGATATCTGCTAAACACTGCTGGCATGTCTTCCTCTTGTAGCCGTCTGGGAGAAGAGTATTACATTCAAGGCAAGCCAAATGTTTAGACTTGCATGAAGCCTTTTTGGGAGGAGCAAAAGGCATTTTATCCTTCTCTGGAGATGAAGGGGTTAACATATTTTTGGTGTATCAATATGAAGATCACCAAAAAACCGTGTGGGGGGTCAGACAACACGGCAAAAATCTGTCCTGACACACACTCTTGGGGTCAGACAGGTTTGCACAGTATATATAGGCAGCCAAATTTTGAATTTGGCGCCAAAAACGGATGATCCGAACCGCGCATGCGTTGTAGCACGGCCGGACCATCAGTGGAACGCATAGCCACCCGGGCGTGCGTTCCACCGTACTGCGCATGCTCCTCCCCTGGCTGCTTAAATCACCGCTACAGAATCAGTCTGTAACGCGGTGTCGATGAGAAGCAGCCGAGCTCCCACCCGGGGAGCAAACGGACTGCAGGACCCCCTCTTGGCCGGCACAACCCGTGTGCCGACCGATGATTCAAGCGGAGCCGAAGCCCCAGTGCTCGTCCCTGCGGGACAAAAAAGAACTGACTCGTAACGCCGGTACGTGCGGTTATAGGGTATGGGGGGAGGGGGTGGAGCTTAACCCTTTGATCTTTTTTACAGTGTTTGTCCCGGGAAAAGAGCAAACCCAACGGTACTGCCACTATACGCCGGGAAAATATTGTTTTGTGCCAAATAAATATTAACAGTAACAAACATTATTCCGTAAACCTTTAAATCGGCACAACTTTCTAACTGCCATCTTACATTCTGGAATGTTTAATACATTCTGCCACGTTTTTGTAATTGTTATCAGTAAGCAAAAAGCATGAAGTAGCATCTGAAAAAAAAAAAGACATACAATATAGTTTGTATATAAAAGAAACAAAAAAATATATATTTTTTTTCAACGTACTCTATACATTTATCCCAATATGCCAACAGTGGCAAGACCACAGAAAGGAACTCTTCCGTTATTCAAAACAGAAGAAAGTGCTTATCCTTCCTTTATTTAAAATTATGATTTTTAATATTCCTGGAGTTACAATTTGTACATTCACAAGCATTTTAATGATTGCCAGACCCATCAAAACAGAGAATTCACGGTACAGCACAGCAGACCTTTGTAATGACCTGGTAACAATAAGAGACTGCTTGTAAAAAGTACCAGAGAAATTTTAATCCATTCCACAATTTACATAAGCCTCTTTAATCAGGAACAAAGCTTTCTACGGAGATATTCTAAAAAATAAAAAAAAAAATAAAAAAAATGAAATATAATTGTTTCAACTGCACAGATGCTTCATAACACCTGCACCAATATTCTACATGCCCATCTGCATATCGGCAAAGTTGTAGAAGTTGTCCACATCATGAGAAGAAGTTGCTTTGTTTTCTGACACAAAAACCTAAAAAAGAAGAGGAGAGAATATTTACATGTTTGTTACAACATTAAGCGTGTAGAGATAAGATCTAAGCATACAAACGTGTTAAAAGGGGACACAAATGCAACAAAAATAAAAAAAATTCTAATCTGCCAGCACTACTAGAAAACATGTCCAGGACCACACAGAGGTTTAACATGCAAATTTGTATTCACCTTCCCCGCTGCCCTAAGGTAGCATGCCCAGCCGCCACCGCAGTTGTCTTGGACATGGAGCACCAAGATATGAAATCCTACTCCAGCACTCCATATCTTAAATGCAGCCTCCATAGTGTAAATGGGTCCATTGGGAAGATCAAAGATCTCCTCTGTAACCAGGCCATTGAGCAGCAGGACATGGCTCCCCCTTCTAGACCTGCTGGCATTGCCCAGGATAGGTCTATGTAACCACGGCGCAGTTTTGACACCGACACCCAGAAAATGAGTAGCATTTAACTACAACTCCCGTTAGTTTCTGCTAGTCAAGGAGTGGTAAAGAATTATAGGCATAAAACGGCTACCGGTGTTCACTAAGAAACCACACCAGCCTCCGTGGCTATGCTTGGCTTAAACTGCACTTGCTGTGTTGCAGGGGTAAGCAGACTGTTTATTCCATGTAATATTCCATACAGTGCACTCCTCTGTGCAGTATGTTAAGGCAAGCAAATGAAGTGTGTGCATTTTAGAGAAACCCAAAATATCAGGATTAATTTGGGCCACATAATTGCTTGCAGGGATATTACAAGACACAGGGGACTTCCATGGCCTGGGGCAGAATGAGACCACTGGCCCAACTGGACAGCTTTCTTATATTGTTACATGTCCTGCCCCCCCCCACCACAAACATTGTAATGTACACCCTAGTTTCACATGATTGAACAGTTATACACTGATGATCCAATACTTTCACAGCTAGATGTAAATGATCACTGACCTTGGTTCCACTGAAGGTGTTGTTAATAACAGACTGGCAGTTATCAACCGCCCCATCTCCATTAAACTCCAGCGCAACTACAGGACCTGGAATAAAGAATAAATAATTTCACAAACAATTAGTACATACAGTATATTTTATAAAGAAAGAAAATGATCTGGTTTTATATATATGGATCCAAAGCGATCAATTGAAGTTCTTAATCTTTTTGAGATGACTGCGTCATAGTATTTATATATATATATATATTTTTTTTTTTAAATGTTGTATGGTTTGTGAAACAGGCCATCCTTAAGCAGGCCAGGCCTGGCCACTGGGAAAATGTCCAGTGGCCACACACACCACATACTTACTTTTGCCCCTACAGGTCCTGCTGTGTGCAGCCGCATGCTGAGAGTATAAAAGCATAACATACAGCCGTACGTACATCATTTAGCTGCCGCAGGACTTAAAGTGCTAGCGCCACTTACTCCCCAGTCTGGCCCTGTACAAACATTATATATATTATATATATTAGGACTGAAACAACTAATCGATAAAAATTGATAATGAAAATCGTCATTTTATCGATTTTATCCTTATATAATCCCCTCACTGTCTGCCGGTCTCTCACTTCCGTCTCTCGCCCCCCCCCCCCCCCATACACTGCTCTGCCTCTCTCCCGACTCCCTGGTGTTTTGTGAACCTCCATTGCTGACAGGCACTTTCACTGCAGCTTCATAGAAGCCTCAGCGTAAGTTAAGGTGAGTAACGGAGGCTGTCTGTGCGATGCAGACCCCCACCAGCTGACAGAGAATCGGGGTCTCCTGCAGAAGATCATCCTCTCTGTCAGCTGGTGTGCATCGCACAGACAGCCTCCGTTACTCCCCTTCACTTACGCTGAGGCTTCTATGAAGCTGCAGTGTAAGTGCCTGTCAGCAACGGAGGTTCACAAAATACCAGGGAGTCGGGAGAGAGGCAGAGTGGTGTATGGGGGGGGGGGGGGAGAGTCAGAGGGGTGTATGGGAGCCACCCTCCCATACAACACTCTGGCTCCTCCCCCTCCCATACGCCACTCTGCCTCTTTACCCGGCTCCTTGGTCTCTTGTGAACCTCCAGTTTTTGTTTTTTGTATATAAGAGGTATAAGGCATATAGGAGGTATAAGGTATATATGGGGCAGAGTGGCAAACTGGGGGCAGTTTGGTAAATAAAAGAAAATATAAACAAGGCTTTTTTCTCAGTTTTTATTAAATATGAAAAATAGTAAACATATGAATTAATATTAACTAATAACTTTGTATTAAAACCTAGTTTGAGAAACACTGTTTGGGTTCTTGTAGCTTTTATTCTTATGTCAGTAAAATAAGAAGGTGAATAGCAAGAGGTCATTGCAATAAAGAGATGAAAGTGTAAATTGTACGTTTTTTATCACATTATTTTAAATAAAAAAAAATAGCATTTTTTATCCGATTAATCGAAAAAATAATCAGCCAACTAATCGATTATTAAAATAATCGTTAGTTGCAGCCCTAATATATATAATGTGTTCAAAATTTACCGTTTTCCAGGAGAGGTGTAAACTCCGAGGTTTTGTCTTGGAAAACTCGTTTTCCATCTTCTGGTTTCATTGCAACTTCTTTGGTCTGGATCAGTGTAAACCCTTTGCCCACCATCTAAACAGGACAGCAACATCGTACAGAATTAAATTCCCATAAGAATATAAATAAAATTAAGAGGCAATTTTAAATGAGAATTAACACACCACACAGTGGTGTTGTTGACTTCCCTAGCACAAGCAATATAATAAGATTATACGAACCTATGTAGTAGACAAACATTACCTCCAAATATTCTCCTAACCAGCCTCTTCCACCATTGTCACTTCTTTCCACCTGGATATCTAGGGTGTTACCTGTGCCAATACCATTCCCTGGAATTCCGTACCCGACACCGCCAGACTTCACCATGCTTTAAATACATTGAGTTCCCTGCCAGCCACCCACTCTCTGACCCCCCCCCCAAAGTTTCACACAACGACCTATATTCTGAAAGAAACCATCCAGTCTTCCCCTCCATCTGTACCAGTACGTCTTAGCATGTGTTAATATTATTAATATTTATCCTATCGCTATCAGGGAATCTGCTGGCTCTCTATTATCAATGTGTAATATAATTATATTTATTGTAGAATTTAAAATGTCTCACACAAATAAGGAGCATTACTAAATTGATGAATTTTTACATGATCACATTATGTAGCCGCTTGCTTCAACACTTAAAAAATACAGTAATTAAGCCCCCCAAAAATCTATTTTTTGTATTATTAGTATTTTCTTTTATTTGTATAGTGTCAACAACTTGAGCGGCATATGGTCAAAGGGTATGACGCTAAACATGTGTCTAAATGGCCATACTTCCTAACCTATTACAATTACTAGCAAAAACAGCCAAAAAAGCAAAACTGACAGTAGCAAAGTTTTTAAAGCCATGGCTACATTGCTTCAGGGACTCGACCAGCCTTGCTTACTAGCTACATCTACGTGGCTTTCCATTTTTACATTGGTAATATTTTTTTTGGTTAATTTATCTTCACTAACAGCTGAACGGAAAGGAAAAAAAAATCCAAGGTGATTTTGAAAGAGGCAGCCACCACCCTGGACGGTTACGAGAAGGTGTTCCAGGGACTTTCCAGTTCAGGAAATGTATCTCGTACTCATGTGTGAATACTAAGTTACAGTTCACATAAGACACAGTCCTCACTTATTATTCATACGTATCATGCCCACACCAGCTCATAAATTGATTCTTTAGCAACTTCCATTAAATGTAGGTGAATTACCTCATCAATCATCTTCCTCGCATTTGCTATGGTGTAATCTCCGGCAAAGAAAACCACTAAGCACGACTCATCACTTTTCTTCTGTCGTTGACCCCAGGTGACTGGTATTATGCTCCTGCTGGCATCTGTAGAAACTCGGACAGCTTTGAGTTCCTCCAAGTCAGGTGGGGGTATGTAGTCTTGGACCGCGGAGTCACAAGGAAGAAGACTCCAGTTTGTCTCTCCAGACAAGGGGGTAAAATCGTGAATATTGCTCCAGGAGTTGTTAAAGATACTCAGCCCGGCATCCTTAAACTGTGACGCAAGTTCTGGATAATAGTATTGGAAACATCCAAACTTCATGCCGGTGGATGACTCTATAATGGGCTGAGTGGCACAGCATAAAAAGACGTCCATTTTGCGACAGTCCCTGGTGCGAAACTGTTGGCAGGCCACGACACATTTGCAATCTTTGCAATCGCGGAAAAATACACTGCCCTTCACGGGCCCAAGGAAAATGCGGCAGTTTGTGCAGTCATCGATAGTTATGGTGGCAGAGTGATCAAATATATATATGTTGCAGTTCTCGCACTCTTGTATGACAAATTGCTGGCCTGCAACTTTATCTGGTAACCGTCCTACGGTCTGGTCCTTCAATCCATTAAACATATAATCTTTTGGGTCTACCTGTAAAAAAACCGAGAAAATTAAGAAACAAATCAAGGTACATTAAAGGCTGGCACTGAACTATTTGATAAGGGACTGTTACAAGTTGCTAACATGAATATTGGGTATTAGTGCATTATATGGACACCACCATTCCTCCAAACAAGGAACAAGTAACAGCACCGGCTGAGGATGCCCAGCTGGGAGGGCAAACAGCACAGAGCCCCTTGCATTGACTAGGGGTTTGGCACCCGGATAACACACAAGTATAGGCACCGCCCAGAAAATAAACAAGTACACAAATATTGCTTGGAATATCGCCATGGAAAACTACAGGGCTAATTAATTCTAGTATATAGTAGGGCTGCAACAACTAATCGATAAAATCGATAATAATCGATAATGAAAATCGTTGCCAACGAATTTCATTATCGATTAGTTGAATCGATTTTTATCGATTATTAAATGAGGGTTTTTTCAGAGCAAACGCTCTGAAAAATACCCCTCATTATATAATCCGTTTAGTCTGACTCACAGCAGCAGCTCCTACTTACCAGTCCCTCCCTGTAATCACTGTGACAACTGGCCCCGCCCCCTTCCTCCTCCCAGAACCACATGGCTGTGACACTCATCTAACTGTAAGTATAAAATTAATATTTGGGTTACTGAAAGTTAGGGGAGGTGGGAGTTAATTTAGGGGCAGTTATGGTTAATGGGGTGTTTAGGGTTAATTTAGGGACAGTTATGGTTAATAGGGTGTTTAGGGTTAATTTAGGGGCAGCTATGGTTAATAGGGTGTTTAGGGTTAATTTAGGGGCAGCTATGGTTAATGGTGTGTTTAGGGTTAATTTAGGGGCTGTTGTGGTTCATGGGGTCTTTAGGGTTAATTTAGGGGCAGTTATGGTTAATTTAATGATGAGGACTGAGGGTTAATTTTATTAATTTATTAAAGTTAACTTAAGGTGCAGTTAGAGATAAAGGGGGGCAAACTAAGGGGAATCTAAATCCTGGGGGCAGTGAAGATTAACCCAGTACTTATTTATAAAAGTATGGTCTGTGACTCTATGAGGGGACTATGAGATATCTGGGGGGTATAAGGCATATCTGGGGAGGACGGAGTGACCTATCTGGGGGTATAAGGCATATAGGTGTCATAAATCAAGTACTTACCCCCGCCATCGTTCCCACGCTGAAGTCTCCGTTCCTTCCCGGCTTACTGACACAGCAGCAAGCAGGGCCTCTCCAGCTACACTCCCACGCAGCTGCAGCCGGAGGTTAACAGGAGGGAGGGGGCGCTCGCTCCGTTGCCAGGGAGACGCGTCTCCCTCTAGCTGCCGGCAGAATCAAGTTAAACGTAGGACACGCTCCACCGTTGCCATAGCAACACGTTTCAAATACTGACGTCATTTTGGCGCCAAATTTGAACGTATTTAGACGCTTCAGTCCCAGTATCCTTTGCTGAAGTATCAGTTGAAGTTTATTTCCTATACTGAAGCGTGCTCTGTGTTTTGACCCTTCGTGTACCAGTTCCTATTCTCGCTTACCGACCATTATCTATTTTGCTGCCTGCCTTTGACCCTTGCTTGTTTTTGACGCTGCCTCTGCTTATGCCCTATTGTACCTCGTCTGGATTTTGTCCTGTGTGGATTGGTGTTTTTGCGATTAGGAACCTTTCGCTTACCAGCTCACTTACGGATCGTGACAGTATACTTCAGCCATGACTATGGTTCCTGCAGGACTCCAAGCCACGCTTTCAGATATGAACGAAAAGATGGAGAAGCTGGCCCAAATGATGATGGACATGCAAGCTCAATATGGAAATCTTCATAATGAAGTAGCGGACCTAAAGAACCAAGTTGCTGCTCCTATTAACCCTTCTCCACCACCTGCTCCCCCCGTTGCAGCACCTGAGTCAGGACCGTCGTTTGAACCCCAAGTTCCTTTACCTACCAAATTCTCCGGAGACCGAAAGACCTTCCGTACGTTTATTACGAATTGCGAACTCATATTCTCTGTTAAACCACGTACTTATAATTCTGACTCAGTGAAGATTCGTTCAATAATTTTGTTAATGGAGGGTGAACCTGCCAGTTGGGCACATCGTTTATTATCTTCAAATGATCCTGTTATTCATAATTATACCTCCTTTATTGCTGCTTTGTCCTCATTATACGATGACCCACACCTCCACTCCTCGGCATGTTCAGCTATCCGTACCCTATCGCAAGGCCGCCGTCCAGTGGAGGAGTACATTACAGAGTTCCGATGCCTCGCTGCGGATACTAAATGGAACGATTATGCCCTCGCTGACCAATTTCGCTTAGGACTTTCGGATGCTGTGCGTGACGAATTGGCTCATGGCCAAGTTCCCGATTCACTTGAACCTCTCATGGCTTTGGCTCTTTCTATTGATCGGAGATTGCGAGAACGTAGGGCCGAGAAACATCGTTCCTGGACTCCCTCATGGAGAACATCTATGCCTCGTTCACAGGATCCTACTCCTACATCCTCACCTCTATCAGAGGTGGAACCTATGCAGATTGGACTAGCAAGATCTTCTCTGTCCACTCAAGAAAAGAACAGACGTAGGGACAATAATTTATGTTTATATTGTGGAGCGGATTCCCATCTCCTGTCGGCCTGCCCTATCTGTCCTAAATCACCTAGAGGTGAGTCCAGAAACAGATCGTATTGTATTTCGTCCATACTTCTGGAGACCGCTACTCACCTATCTGTTCCTCTGCGTTTACAGTGGGGGTCTCATCAACTTCATCTCCAAGCCATCATCGACTCCGGGGCAAGCAGCAATATAATTGATAAAGAATACCTCGCCAAACAGAAGATCCCTACCTCTTCTAAGAAACATGAGGTATTTATCCAGACCATTGATGGCTCACCTGTGTCTTCCGGACCAGTGCATTTAGAGACTGTCCCACTCACCTGTTCTATAGGGAATAGGCATACAGAAAAAATAACCTTTGATGTCATCAATTCCCCTCTATTTCCATTAATCTTGGGCCTGCCCTGGCTCAAGCAACATGATCCCGTCATTCATTGGACTACAGGACAAGTTACATTTTCCTCTCCGTTCTGCATCCGCCATTGTCTCAGTACTGCACATATTACTCTTCAAACTTCCCCTACTGTATCCAGAACCTCCATCCTGGGTTTGCCTTCATGCTATATGGAATTCCAGGACGTGTTTGATGAGAAGGGAGTTGATTGTCTTCCGCCACACCGTTCATACGACTGTCCTATAGATCTCATACCTGGATCTAAAATTCCTTACGGCCGTATATATCCCTTGTCGGAATCTGAATTGAAAGTACTACGAGATTACCTCGACGAACACCTAGCCAAGGGTTTTATTCGTCCATCCACCTCGCCAGCCGGGGCAGGGATATTCTTTGTAGGAAAGAAGGATGGGGGTTTACGGCCCTGTGTGGACTACAGAGAACTAAACGCTATAACCATAAAAAATCGTTACCCTCTTCCTCTCATCCCGGAATTATTCGAACGTTTAAAACAAGCCGCTATATTTACCAAACTAGACCTACGAGGAGCATATAACCTTGTTCGTATCAAAGACGGTCATGAGTGGAAGACTGCATTTCGCACTCGTTATGGACACTTCGAATATTTAGTAATGCCCTATGGACTATGTAATGCTCCAGCTACCTTTCAAAACCTTGTCAACGATATTTTCCGGGATTTATTAGATACGTTCATGGTCGTCTATCTAGATGATATATTGATCTTTTCCACTACCCTCCAAGAGCACCGCAGCCATGTCCACCAGGTTCTTTCACGTCTTCGTGCCCACCGTTTGTTCGCCAAAATAGAAAAATGCAAGTTTGAAACTAATAATATAGACTTCTTGGGATTTCACATTTCATCCAAAGGCATCGAAATGGACAAAACTAAAGTTAAGGCCATTGAACAGTGGCCACAGCCTCAATCACGTAAAGATGTGCAACGATTCCTTGGATTTGCTAATTTCTATAGGCGTTTCATTCATAATTTTTCCAGAGTCGTCCTTCCTCTCACAACCCTCACATGCAAAACTACCAAGTTTTTATGGAGCACAAAGGCCGAGGAGGCTTTCGCAATGCTTAAACAAAGATTTACCTCTGCTCCTATACTGGTACATCCCAATGCTGATCTGCCTTTCATTGTGGAGGTAGACGCCTCTACAGTAGCGGTGGGGGCTATCCTTTCTCAAAGACAAGGACCTAAAAATCTACTTCACCCTATAGCATTTTTCTCTCGCAAACTCTCACCGGCTGAAAAGAATTATGACATAAGCGATCGTGAATTGCTATCAATAAAGTGTGCACTAGAGGAATGGAGACATCATCTCGAGGGGTCTCGACATCCGTTTGTTATCTTTACCGACCACCGCAATTTGGAGTATCTTCAACGAGCCAAGAGACTACGACCTCGTCAGGCGCGCTGGTCTCTCTTTTTTACAAGATTTAATTTTCACATAACTTACAGACCAGGAAGTAAAAATGGCAAGGCTGACGCTTTATCTCGCCAATATGTCAATGAACAGGATGACCCCAACACCACCCAACCAATAATTCCCCCGAGACATTTTTTGGTCACCAAGAAAGATTTTATTAGCTCCCTGAGGGACTACTTCAAATTCAGAGTTCATCGTCCTACAGTCCAGCCGTTGCAGAGGAGAGGAGGACTCTTTTATCATCAAAATAAATTGATAATACCTCCACCTTTTGTGACCGACGCTCTCCGCATCTGCCATGACGCTCCGTTGGCAGGACATCCAGGGATCTCAGGAACGCTCAGTTTGCTTCGCCGTCGTTTCTGGTGGCCTAACATGGCAATGAATGCAAAAGACTATGTGAATTCATGCCAAGTTTGCGCAAGGAACAAGACCTCACACCAATGCCCTCCGGGATTGTTACAAATTATTCCCACTCCCCAATCGCCATGGTCCTCCGTATCAATGGACTTTATAGTGGAATTACCCTTATCTAACGAATATAATACCATCATGGTTGTTGTAGACAGACTGACCAAGATGGCACATTTCATACCACTGAAACACCTCCCATCAGCAACTGAGACAGCCGACATGTTCATAAAAGAAATTGTTCGCTTACATGGAGTTCCTCTTCAAATTCTGACTGACCGGGGTTCTCAGTTCACTTCAAAATTCTGGAGGTCTTTTTGTAAAGGGTTGAAGATTGAACCAGCCCTATCTTCTGGTTATCACCCTCAAACTAATGGTCAGACGGAGCGAATAAATCAAAGTCTAGAACAATATATTCGTTGTTTCACATCTTACCTCCAATCGGACTGGTCATCTTTGCTGCCTATGGCAGAATTTGCACACAATAATATTAAGAACTCATCAACACAAGAAACCCCGTTCTTTCTGCTATACGGTTACCATCCTCCTGACTTGCCTATATCCATAACCCCAGTGATGGTGCCCGAAGCGGCGAAAAGACTACGAATAATACATAAAGCATTACGCATGGCAAAACAAAATCTGACAATTGCTCAACAACGATATAAGGGTCAAGCGGATAAACATAGACGTAATGGCCCTGACTATCAACCCGGGGATAAAGTATGGTTGTCTACTCGAAATATGAAACTAGCCATACCCTCTTTAAAGTTGGGACCCCGATTTATTGGTCCATATACCATCACTCACCGTATTAACCCAGTCACTTATCGACTTGCGTTACCGCCATCTGTCAAAATCCATCCGGTTTTCCACACCTCTCTGCTTAAACCAGTTACTACCAATAGACTGGCCACACGGTCTTCCTTACCTCCTCCTCCTATCATTGTTGAAGGTTATCCTGAATATATCGTTCAAGACATTTTGGATTCCCGTCTTAGGGGAGGCCGTTTGTATTATTTGGTGGATTGGGAGGGTTACGGACCTGCTGACCGTTCCTGGGAACCGGCCTCTTTAGTTCACTCACCTGCCTTGGTTCGTCGATTTCACAGGAGTTACCCCTCTAAACCTGGTCCTATCGGTTCCCGGAGGTTACCGTTCGGGAGGGGGTACTGTCATAAATCAAGTACTTACCCCCGCCATCGTTCCCACGCTGAAGTCTCCGTTCCTTCCCGGCTTACTGACACAGCAGCAAGCAGGGCCTCTCCAGCTACACTCCCACGCAGCTGCAGCCGGAGGTTAACAGGAGGGAGGGGGCGCTCGCTCCGTTGCCAGGGAGACGCGTCTCCCTCTAGCTGCCGGCAGAATCAAGTTAAACGTAGGACACGCTCCACCGTTGCCATAGCAACACGTTTCAAATACTGACGTCATTTTGGCGCCAAATTTGAACGTATTTAGACGCTTCAGTCCCAGTATCCTTTGCTGAAGTATCAGTTGAAGTTTATTTCCTATACTGAAGCGTGCTCTGTGTTTTGACCCTTCGTGTACCAGTTCCTATTCTCGCTTACCGACCATTATCTATTTTGCTGCCTGCCTTTGACCCTTGCTTGTTTTTGACGCTGCCTCTGCTTATGCCCTATTGTACCTCGTCTGGATTTTGTCCTGTGTGGATTGGTGTTTTTGCGATTAGGAACCTTTCGCTTACCAGCTCACTTACGGATCGTGACAATAGGGTATATAAGGCATATGTGGGGAGGGCAGTGTGGCATGTCTGGGGAGGACAGAGTGGTGTATCAGGGTGTATAAGGCAGATCTGGGGCCACAGTGGCATATCTGGGGGTAGAGTGGAGTGGCTTATCTGGGGGTAGAGTGGAGTGGCATATGTGGGGAGGGCAGTGTGGCATGTCTGGGAGGCAGTGTGGCATGTCTAGAGAGGATGGAGTGGTGTATCGGGGTATAAGGTGTATCAGGCACAGTGGCATATGTGGGGGTAGAGTGGAGTGGCATATGTGGGGGTAGAGTGGAGTGGCATATGTGGGAGGCAGCGTGGAGTGACATATGTGGGAGGCAGCGTGGCATATGTGGGAGGCAGAGTGGCATATGTGGGAGGCAGAGTGGCATATGTGGGAGGCAGAGTGGCATATGTGGGAGGCAGCGTGGCATATGTGGGAGGCAGCGTGGCATATGTGGGAGGCAGCGTGGCATATGTGGGAGGCAGCGTGGCATATGTGGGAGGCAGCGTGGCATATGTGGGAGGCAGCGTGGCATATGTGGGAGGCAGCGTGGCATATGTGGGAGGCAGCGTGGCATATGTGGGAGGCAGCGTGGCATATGTGGGGGGCAGCGTGGAGTGGCATATGTGGGAGGCAGCGTGGCATGTCTGGGAGGCAGCGTGGCATGTCTGGGAGGCAGCGTGGCAAGCCTGGGCTCAAACGTGCATAAATTGGGGGGGGGGCTGGTTGCGAAATAAAGGCAAGAAATGCATTTTATCAAAGTTTTTTTATTATGCTGTTTGTATTTAATATAATTTGTTTATTACATTATTTTAAATAAATGAAAAATTGACATTCATTTTTTTTATCCGATTAAACGAAAAAATAATCGGCCAACTAATCGATTATGAAAATAATCGTTAGTTGCAGCCCTAGTATATAGCTACTGCCTATCATTTCCCTACAGAATAGCAATCCAGTGGTGTTCAGTGCTGTAGGCTTTATATTCACACACTGTTGGCATAACAAGGCCATAAGATCATAGGTGAACAAAATAAGCTGGGATGGTGGAAGCCAGACACAGCAGCACTCCATCTCGCATCTATGGAACCAGTTAATGATACGGGGGGGGGGGGGGTGATGTGTGTGTGTGTGTGAAAATCTTAGCAGTACTAAGGAATTGTTTAAATAGCCCCAACAGGTTCTATAGTGTTGTACAATTAGGTTTCTAGCACACAAAATAATAAAAGTATTTAAGTGATGGTTACCACGGGTTAGTCAAATGCCACAGCCCATGGCAAGTCAGGATATCATTATACTGATTACCTGTGAGGTTCCAAAACATAAATGAGCACATATATGCTTGACTGGCCCTACAATAGCAATATTTATAACGTATCTATGTATATTATATACTCACATATATATACTGTGTGCATTTAAACTTGTCACATAAAAAGGAATTGGAGGGAAAAAAATGGGTGTATATTTGTCTTTTTTTTTTAAACCTGAATTCCTTTTTTAAACTGAATTTAACCTTGCATTGTTTTACAGTGGCTGGGTGAGTCTAGCACTGTTACTATGACAACAGAATGCTTGGTCCCCTAGTAACTAGGTGCTTGGGTTATAACATTTTGCTGTGCTGAGTGATCAGACAACTTTGGTGTTTTTGTTTTTTTATCTCAGCAGAAAACAAACTGGAGAGCACTCTCTGTATACTCTACTGCATTCAACGATTCACAAGGGTCTATTACATTCGGGATTAGCTTTTACAATTGTCATTATTAAGAAATAAAAAAGTATAAATACTTACCTGTGTTAAAATAGACAATAAGAAAGAAAAAAAAAAACAAACAAAAAGGTGTAAGCGCACATGCCCCAATGCACATTATGATCTCTCTGTGTCTCAATTTACAGGGCTAAAAGAGAAGTCTAAACCACATCATATGCATATATATATATAATTATATATATATATTATATATATATAATTATATATATATATATATATGCATATGATGTGGTTTAGACTTCTCTTTTAGCCCTGTAAATTGAGACACAGAGAGATCATAATGTGCATGGGGCATGTGCGCTTACACCTTTTTGTTTATTGTTATTTGTATTATTTAGGGCTGAAACAACGAATCGATAAAATCGATAATAATCGATAACGGAAATCGTTGTCGGCGATTTCCGTTATCGATTAATCGAGTGATCAATTCGTTGTTGGCTCCTTTTACTTACTTCCGCGAGCGTTCCCCGCTTCCGCTACTGCACTCTCCGCCTTCTTTTAGTTCCGTGACGGATGTGACGCGTTCCGGAGGTAAGTATTCTTCATGTCTGTGCGAATCGCTCTGTGCGAGTGGCTCCGTTCGCTCTGTGCGAGTGGCTCCATTCGCACAGAGCGATTCGCGGGGGTGGGGTTTCAGGGGATGCAGGGCAGAGTGGGGGTGGGGGGGCAGGCCAGGGTAGGAGAGTGAGTGCAGGGCAGAGTGGGGATGCAGGGCAGGGTGTGAGTGTGGGGGCAGGGCAGGAGACTGGGTGCAGGGCAGGGTGGGGGTGGGGGTGCAGGGCAGGGTGGGGGTGGAGGGCAGAGTGGGGGTGGGGGTGCAGGGCAGAGTGGGGGTGCAGGGCAGGGTGTGAGTGTGGGTGCAGGGCAGGGTGGGTGCAGGGTGTGAGTGTGGGTGCAGGGTGTGAGTGTGGGGGCAGGGCTGGGTGCAAAGTGCCAGGGCTGGGTGCAAAGTGCCAGGGCTGGGTGCAAAGTGCCGGGGCTGGGTGCAAAGTTCTGGGTGCAAAGTGCCAGGGCTGGGTGCAAAGTGCCGGGGCTGGGTGCAAAGTGCCGGGTGCAAAGTGCCGGGGGTGGGGCAAAGTGCCGGGTGCAAAGTGCCAGGGCTGGGTGCAAAGTGCTGAGTGCTGGGTGCAAAGTGCCAGGGCCGGGTGCAAAGTGCCAGGGCCGGGTGCAAAGTGCCGGGTGCAAAGTGCCAGGGCCGGGTGCAAAGTTCTGGGTGCAAAGTGCCAGGGCTGGGTGCAAAGTGCCAGGGCTGGGTGCAAAGTGCCAGGGCTGGGGCAAAGTGCTGGGTGCAAAGTGCCAGGGCTGGGTGCAAAGTGCCAGGGCTGGGTGCAAAGTGCCAGGGCTGGGTGCAAAGTGCCAGGGCTGGGTGCAAGGGGGTGGGGCAAAGTGCCGGGTGCAAAGTGCCAGGGCTGGGTGCAAAGTGCTGAGTGCTGGGTGCAAAGTGCCAGGGCCGGGTGCAAAGTGCCAGGGCCGGGTGCAAAGTGCCAGGGCCGGGTGCAAAGTGCCAGGTGCAAAGTTCTGGGTGCAAAGTGCCAGGGCTGGGTGCAAAGTGCCAGGGCTGGGTGCAAAGTGCCAGGGCTGGGTGCAAAGTGCCAGGGCTGGGGCAAAGTGCTGGGTGCAAAGTGCCAGGGCTGGGTGCAAAGTGCCAGGGCTGGGTGCAAAGTGCCAGGGCTGGGTGCAAAGTGCCAGGGCTGGGTGCAAAGTGCCAGGGCTGGGTGCAAAGTTCTGGGTGCAAAGTGCCAGGGCTGGGTGCAAAGTGCAAGGGCTGGGTGCAAAGTGCCGGGTGCAAAGTGCCGGGGGTGGGGCAAAGTGCCGGGTGCAAAGTGCCAGGGCTGGGTGCAAAGTGCTGAGTGCAAAGTGCCAGGGCCGGGTGCAAAGTGCCAGGGCCGGGTGCAAAGTGCCAGGGCCGGGTGCAAAGTGCCAGGGCCGGGTGCAAAGTTCTGGGTGCAAAGTGCCAGGGCTGGGTGCAAAGTGCCAGGGGTGGGGCAAAGTGCTGGGTGCAAAGTGCCAGGGCTGGGTGCAAAGTGCTGAGTGCAAAGTGCCGGGTGCAAAGTGCCAGGGCTGGGTGCAAAGTGCCAGGGCTGGGTGCAAAGTTCTGGGTGCAAAGTGCCAGGGCTGGGGCAAAGTGCTGAGTGCAAAGTGCCAGGGCTGGGTGCAAAGTGCCGGGTGCAAAGTGCCAGGGGTGGGGCAAAGTGCTGGGTGCAAAGTTTCTTGAACAGTAATAGTCCACCTCTTTTCAGAATGTTTGGGGTTATTTTGTTTCATAAATATTGTGTTTGGGTTTTTGTACTTTGAAAATATTGTTTTTTTATTACATCATAACAAAATAAGAATGTTAATGTAAATTTTAAGTTGTTTTTTAACATCCAGTTCATTAAATTATTTTAAATAAACGAAAAATTTGCATATTGTTTTTTTTATCCGATTAATCGATGAATCGAAAAAATAATCGGCCAACTAATCGATTATTAAAATAATCGTTAGTTGCAGCCCTAGTATTATTTGAGTGTTTTTTCACGAGGTGTGTTACAGATTGCGCTTTACTTTGCACTTATAGTTATTTATTGATTTTTTTAAATAAGAAAAAAACAAAAAACTGAAATTAGTCCTTGTGTCCTACACAAACCTGCCTTATTTCTCTTAAAATGTCAGGACAAGTGACCAGTGAACGGAAAAAAAAAACAAAAAACGATTAGTGTGCATTTTAAGGGCTTCTGCCAATGGTACAAATCTAGATAAACGTCACAAGAGCAAAGGCTTCCATTAAACTCTGTAGCCGAACAAAACAAACGTTGGTCAGCAATGATGGTGGGGGTTCCTCTATTAATAGCAGATTTCACAAGAGATGACTAAACCCCTTAAAAAAAAAAATTACTGCTTTCAAACCTTTATTTTATGCACTTAGAGAATACCTAGCATTTTTTCCAGCATTGCACATGCCTCTATTTTTCATTTAGTTAATGATGGTAAACCGATGTTCCTCCGCTAAATGCCAGAAGAGCCTCAACTTAACCTGGCAGGACGCAGCAGATCATTATCAATGGAACTCGGCGCGATCTCTGGGTTCGTATGCAATCTTATGTTGGAAACCAATCACAAACACACCTGCAGCCTGCTTGATGTGAACTCAGAGTATACGATTTAATATTAAGGGTTCACATCATTCCAGAATGTAACAGATTGAAATAACAGAGGTTAATGGCTTTCCTTCCCAACACTATGGCCCATTAGAACAATGTACAAATGACGTGTGGGCCACCCTCGAAATGTGCAATATACAGCAAAAATACGGAGGTGCTAGAAAAAAGCTCTTCATACTTCCTCTTCGTAAACATGACTATACAAAGGTCTTGGCACAGGTATTATAACAGAGGCACAAGGGAATTTTTACAGAGCGCCTCACCCACTACCATCATTAGTCTTCATTAATTCCCGCCCCAGGATAATACTGGGTTACAAGAAAAAACAACATATCAATATTTGCGTTAAGCGCTGCTGTGCCGCCTGGCAATCCGTCCGCTGATATTTCGTAGCTGGGCGAGTTTCAAGTGCCAAGCCCATGTTCTTGACAATTAATCTGCAGCCTAACCGACTTCATATCAAAAAAGGTTTTGGACACTTTTCATCTCAAATTGCTGTATGTAAAACTAAAACACCTAAAGGTTTCAGCCCACATGAAACAAACAGGGAGGGAAGACAAGAACACAGTCAATGTGCCGAAATCAACGGTATAGAAATAAACATTAAAATAAAGTGTGTAAGCATCTACTTTAAAGTTTCATGTACTTATAGAATAGGTGTTAACATAATTAAGGCATTTATAACACAGAATTTGGATATCGCCAATATTCGCCCTATAGTATTCTAGCATATGAAAAGAGTTCAGGCAGATGCCATCACACCTAAAGAATATGCTGGGAAGACGATCCAACTCAACACTGCTAGCCGAGAGGTTCCAAGTAAACTTCATAGAAATCTACTACTTTGTAAGACGGTTACGGGTTGTTTAGGGCTATTTCTTATTCTCACTTGTTCGTCATGTGCGCTGCAAAGTAGCTGAGTGCCTACTTTACTATCTCACCTACTTCCATACAAGTTAGTTTGTTGTCCGACACAAAGATCAAAAGAGTGAGACAGTTGATTGGTGGAAAACAGAGTCTCTAACATACAACAAGAAGGTTGCTGAGGTGGGCTGGATAGGCAAGCTCTATAAAGTGCTGTAACACGGCAAGACAAAGCACTTCTCAATGTATTCACTAAACTTGAAGTAGAGATGTACATTTCAACTCTCCGATATCATTATATCCTTGGTTAGCTTGTCCTGCAAGAAGGGTGGAGTTGGCCCTGAATATGAAATAATTTAATCTCCAGCAAAGCCCTGGAGGTTAATGTTCGAAAGCAGAAGATCCCAGGTGAGCTTCAGTTCCAGGCAACTCCACCATGCATGGTTGGCCCACATATTGCAGAGAGATTTCTTAAAGGTAACTTCACACACACAGAGTTATGCATTATCCAGGCTCAGATTAGCCCTTGTTCCAGGAACAACTTGCTATATTGGTTATTTCTAATGAACAGCGAAGTTGAGTTGCAACTCCCGTTTAGCGAATAGAGTCCTTACGACATAGTTTTACTTATGGCTTCTATAAAGGGCTCTACACGATTCACTTAATTTTTTTTTAATATGACTTTGTAACACACTACTACATGATAAACAAACATCAGTTTCTGTGTTTTGTCGGCAACCCCTTTGTTTACTATACCCGGACTACTTTCCTAATACCGCGCATGCTGGTGGCACAGCAGGAATACTCCACCAACAGAGCTTTCACTACCAAAAGGTTCTGCATTATAACAGACGCCACATACAGGGGGGAAATCCAAGCTGCATGGTGTGTAATGGCTGAAAACATGCATCAAACAGAAGCTTTGTGTTTCCCTCTGTGTTTGTTTACACATAACAGACAATTGACTACAAAAAAACAAATGCTCCTTTGGAAAAAAAATGGCTGATTAAGATCTCAGGAAAAAAGGGCAGACTAGATTGACGAATGGTTCTTATCTGCCATCACAATTCAATTTCTAAATAAAGATCACACCAAAGCTGTAACCAGCGTCTGGTGTGACCAATTCTTTAAGAATTATTAGTCAGATCCCTACAAGGTAGATCACATATCCAAAGAACAATTTCAACTGAGAATGTGAGTTGCGCATGCAGTCAATGGATTTTATTGTCATTCTATAGGGGCCATACGCCATAAACTTTGCCAAGTAAATCAGAGTATTCTCTTTTCCATAACAGCAGGGTATAAACTATTGTAGCGACCCAATGTAACCTATTTGTAGAATCTTTTTTTTTTCCCCCAGCGGAACTGTTAATACAGCGTAGGGATGCAATGTAACTACATGCTGTAGAAGCCATTTACTAAACTACAAGAAAAAACGGAAATTTGTTGCTCACTGGCAGTACGATCGGGTAAAGCCTCTTCCTGGACAAGAAGACGCTACGGCAAAACAAAGGGTTAACAGAGAGGAACCCTCCCCCTACCCATAAATCCAGGCTCACCCTGAACGAATTAGTAAATAACAAGAACACCAAAACTGAATGCAAAAAAAATAATTTATTTAGGGAGGGAAATCCGTACTGCCACTGTATTAAGGAAAAAGGAATTTACGGTGAGTAAAAAATTTCCATTTTTCCTGCCATACAGTGGCAGTACGATCGGGATGTACCAAGATCCCTAAAGAACGGGAGGGCAACCAACTCGTAGGTAACAACCGCCTGGAGCACCTTACGCCCGAAATCCGCTGCAGAGGATGAGAAGACGTCTAGCCGGTAGTGACGAACAAAGGTATTGAATGATGACCACGTAGCCGCTTTGCAAATATCTTCCGGTGAAGCAGAAGCCTTCTCAGCCCATGAAGCAGATACAGCCCTGGTGGAGTGGGCCGTGAAAGGAGACAAAAGAGGAATGTCAGAGACTTGATAGCCCATACGAATAGTTCCCGTGATCCATCTTGCTAGGCAAGCCTTTGAGGCAGCTTTCCCTGCCGAACGACCAGACCAAGAAATGAACAATTGGTCAGTGGAAGGGATGGAGGCAGTCCTAGAAATATATAACTCAAGGGCTCTCTTGACATCTAACATGTGCCGTTTGACTTCTTCCGGAGAGGAGGGAGATGGTAAAAATGATGGAAGAACCAGAGGTTGATGTATAGCAGATTTGGATAAGACCTTCGGCAGAAAGGAAGGCTGAAGGTGGAGAACAACTTTATCCTGATGGAAGATGGTAAACTTCTCCGAGGAAGAAAGGGCTTGGATTTCTCCCACACGTTTGGCAGAAGTAATGGCCAACAAAAACACTGTCTTAAACGATTAAGATCTTAAACGGAACTTCCTCCAAGGGTTCAAACGGAGGCGAGCAGAGAGCGTGAAGAACCACCGTAAGATCCCAAGCTGGAAAGTGAGCCCTCCTTGGCGGACGCTGAATGGTGATGGCCTTAAAAAAATCGTCTGACCAGCAAATGAGAAGCTAGGTCTTCCAGAAAAAAATGACTAAGGGCCGAAACCTGACCTTTAAAGGGTAGAGACACTGAGGCCCGCGGAAAATCCATCCTTCAAAAACAGAAAAATGGAGTTGACTGTAGGAGACAAAACCGAAAAGTCCCTTGAGGCATACCAGAGAAGGAACTTCTTCCAGATCCGAAAATAAATCTTTGAAGTAGAGCCTCTAACTGATTTTAACAGCAAGTCAGATAAATCATCCTCAACACCTTGACCCCGCAGAATCATCCTTGCAGTAGCCAGGCCGTCTACTTGAACATCTGGAGCTGATCCAGATGCAGAGCCCCATCGTACAGCAAGCGATCTGAAGGAGGCAGTTCCCAACACGTTAGACTTAGTTGTTTTAGGAGGGAGAACCAACTGCGGTTTGGCCAATATGGGATGACGGCTAAGAACCGCGCTCTGTCTGAACGGATCTTGTGGAGGACGCAGGGAATCAATGCGACAGGAGGAAAAACATAAGCCAGACGGAAATCCCACTTCATGGACAGACCGTCCAGGAAATCTGGAGAACCTTGCCTGTTGAGAGGGGCAAAATTTGGAACTTTCCTGTTGCTTCTGGACGCCATCAGATCTATATCCGGGAGGCCAAATCTTGACACCAGGGAGGCGAAGGTCCCCTTGGTTAAAGACCACTCTGCTTGTGACCATCTTAGCCTGCTGAGATCGTCTGCAATGGTATTGTCGCATCCTCTTATGTGTGTAGCTGATATGTCTTCCAGATGCTGCTGGGCCCAACTCATCAGAACAGAGCACAGAACCTGAAGGCTCCTTACCCGAGTACCCCCTTGCCTGTTTATGTATGCAACCGTCATGGCGTTGTCCAACTGTATCCTCACTGCACGACCCTCCAACAGGGTTCTGAAGGCTATGAGGGCAAGAAAAACCGCTTTTAATTCCCGAAAATTGGATGAACGACGCAAATCTGCTGGAGACCATACGCCTTGTCGGAAGAGACAATTTAAATGGGCGCCCCATCCGATGCCGGAAGCATCCGTGGTAAGTATTACCCATTTGGGGGAACGAAAAGAAAGGCCTCTGGAAAGATTCGAAGGCGTCCTCCACCAGGTAAGGTGGGATAAGACTTGACTTGCGATAGTAACATCTAGATCCAGGTCTTCCTCTCGTCTTGACCAATTCCGTAGAATATCCCATTGAAGGGGGCGCAGTTGAGCTCTTGCCCACTTGACTGCCGGGATGGATGCCGTAAGGAGACCAAGGATGCTCATGGCTTTCCTGGGTTTCCTTAGAGACTCGGCCTTGATGAGCCAGTCGTCGAGGTAGGGAACTATGTAAATCCCCTTTTCCCGCGGCGATGCAGTCAACGGACAAAGTCTTTGTGAAGATTCTTGGGGCTGAGGATAGACCGAAATGGAGTGCCTTGAATTGGAAATGATGAACGACTCCACGAATTCGGATTGCAAACCTCAGAAATCTTCTAGAAGACTGTGCAATTGGGACGTGAAGGTATGCGTCCTTCAGGTCCAAGGTTGCCATGACGTCTCCTTGCTGAAGCAACTGGGCGACCGAAGATAAATTCTCCATCCGGAAGCGGCGATACGGTATGCAGCTGTTCACTTTCTTTAGATCCAAAACGGGGCTAAAGGATCCGTCCACTTTTGGGACTAGGAAGAGTCTGGAATACACTCCTTGGAAGTGTAGTGAAGCCTGAACCCTCTCTATGACTCCTTTTGAAAGGAGAGACAGGCAAGCCGAATGAAGTGCCAAATTTTTTAATTGGGATGGGTATGAGGAAATCAGGAACTGACTTCTGGGAAGTGACGAAAAACTGATCTTGTATCCCTCTGAAAAGAGATTCCGAATCCACTTGCTGCGCGTAGTCTGTTCCCAAACATGAGTAAACCGCTGCAGCCTTCCCCCTACTTTGTCAGAATTTTCTCTTTTCTTGTGACGATCCTGGAACTTTCGGTCTCCAAAGGAACTCCGAAAATTCTGCGATCTGGAAGATGACTGGAAGGGCCTGGAGGTTTTAAATGGATACCTTCTATTCCATCTGGAACGTTTATCCTGAGGAAGAGCCCTCTTAGTGTCAGACATTTGTTTAATCAAGTCGTCCAACGGAGCTCCGAACAATTTATTCCTTTCAAAGGGTAAATCACAGAGTGATGCTTTAGAGGCCGTATCCGCCGACCAGGATCGTAACCATAAAGCTCTGCGGGCCACCGAGGATAAGCCCATATTGCGAGCTGAAATCTTCACCATTTCCTGAGATGAATCCGTAAGAAGACTATTGGACAATCTCAAATTCTTTAGTAGTTGAGAAATTTCGGAGTCTTGATCGTCAGGTAAGCACTCTTCCAAGGCCTGTAACCAATAGCTTTGAGCCCTGGAGACCGCTGCACTGACTACAGCAGCTTTGCATTGGGCACCTGATGCTTGGAATATACGTCTGCAGGAAGTTTCAATCCTCCTATCCATCGAGTCTTTAAGGCTGGAGACTCCTCCAATGGGAATGGTTGTTTTTTCGACAATTGAGCTATTTGGACGTCAACCTGGGGGGCTCATCCCAACGCTCATCACTCTGGAGCCTGAAAAGGTGTTTAAAATGCCTGGACAGAAAAACCCTCTTCCCCGGGTATTTCCATTCTCTTTCCATAAGTTGCTTCAGCTTGGGAAGAACAGGAAAGCCCTTAATTTTATTAACCTCTTCGTCCAATACAATACGAGTCACCTCTCTGGTGAATTTCCGAAGTTCTTGGGGAGGAAAAAACGGCCTCCTCCTCTGAACTGAACGAAGTTGTAGAGCTTGAGGACTGAGAGATTTCACCAGATGATAGATCTGATCTGGAAGATGACCGAGATCTTTTGCGTTTGTGGGAGGACCTACTCGAAACCTTTGACTGGGATTGAGCTGCAGAAACCTGAAAAGCCTCAAAGGTCTGCGCTAGGTTTTTCTGGAACCATCCCAGGAAGGATTGCAAGTCTTTCTGCTTTTCTTTAGAAAGTTGCTCTGCCGCGCAGGCATTACACATCTTTTTCCTGCATCCGTCAGGAAGAGGGGTAGCACACTCAGAGCAAGCTGCATGCTTTGACTTAAAAGTGGCCTTCCTCGGAGTGGGAGCAGGTTTCTTGTCTTTATCCCCCGGAGAAATATATATATATATAAACCAAATAATCTTATGGAGGCAGAGAAAAAAAAATGAAGGAAAAGAAAAAAATCTTACCTCCAAATCCTCTGAACTGTGTGGGGGGGCTGGTGACACAGTATCCTGTGCTGAACAATGCCCATGCAGACATACAGGATGATTTCAAACCTTTTAAAGGTTTGAATTTGGCGCCCTCCAGAAGATCCGATACGCGCATGCGCAGTAGCGCGATCGGATCTTCAGTGGAACGCAACGCCACCCGGGCGTGCGTTCCAAATACTGCGCAAAGCCGGAAGAATAAGCTTGATCTGTCCAAACCCCTCCGTAACTCAATCGCTACGGAGGGGACCTCGCTCTGCTCACCACCCGGGGAGCAATCGGAGGATGAAGACCCCCAAGGCAGCAACCCGTGCGCCTCACCAGACTGAAGATGTTCGGGGAAACATCCCCAGCCGTAGGAAGCGTCCGTCCCTGTAACGGGACAAGAAGAAACTGATTCGTTCAGGGTGAGCCTGGCTTTATGGGTAGGGTTCCTCTCTGTTAACCCTTTGTTTTGCCGTAGCGTCTTCTTGTCCAGGAAGAGGCTTTACCCGATCTTACTGCCACTGTATGGCAGGAAAAATAAAAACAAAGTGAAATCACATCTGTTAATATCTATTATTATACTTTAAACAATATAGCCATTAAAACCCATTATGGCCGGAAAAATGGCTCAGGTAAAATGTTATTTATTTTCAACGTGTAGAAACCCATAGTCATGGGTTCTTAACGTGTTTATGACTACAGACCCTGAAATGATAGACCAATATGTCCCCATACCCCAAATCATGGATAGACCTTAGTTAAGAAGCCCTGGGCCTAAGGTATGCTACTAAACAGATTGTGTTATTTTGTGTAAACACAATATAGGACGATAAATCAATCTAAAACAAAAAAGGGCCAGGGGCTTAAATATAACAAAGACCATGTAATCTCTTTGAGAGGGTAGTAAGTATGTGCAACAGCTTTCCAGCAGTAGTGGTAGAGGTTTATGCACTGAGGAAATGTAAAGATGCACGGATAGGCATGATGCTATCCTGAATATAAGACAGAACCAAAGAGCAAATAAACATAGTTTTTATCACTTACAACGTGAAGTATGTTTTCAGAACTCCCATTTGTTTGGGAGTTAGTTTTCTATGGTCTTCACAGAGTATTTCATAATGTATGGCATGTCATGATAATTAAGTTGTTTTAAGTGACATCATCATCATGATAAACTGATCTCAATGTGTAAAATGACGCACACTGCCAGCTCTTGAGAGTGATGTCATAGCGCTCGGTTACGCCTGGTGTGAATAACATCACTTTCCCAAGAGATTGTGCAAACCTCCACTAGTGATCTTATACCAAAACCAAGTAAAGGACTATATTATTACACACACATAAACGCTCTATAAACGGAGCAAATTCTAACAGACATCCGATCACTTTCCAACATGGACACGATCAAATGCTGAACACGGAAGCCTGAACACGTGGTTAATCAGAACGGAAATTAATAAATTACAATGTCACCATACATTTCGTGAACATAAAACATTTGCTACCTATATATATATATATATAGATTTTGTTGTAATGCCTCTATGATAAGGGGATATATGCAATAACTAAACGCGGACACGTCACATTCCCTTCGAGATACGCCAACCTTAAAAAAAAAAGCTGCAGAAAACAATAAGACACATTTAAAAAAAAACAACTTTCACATTCCCATACACTTCTTGCTTTAAAGAAATATACCACATCATCATCTAATTATTGCATTTACAGAAACTTTCTGCCCGTCCCCTCTGTCAGGGAATCACACGGCATTCCCAACACAGCAGATGGATACGTACGCAGGGACAGCAGACTTTCCAACATCTTCAATTATCATAGTTAGATTACAATAAAAAAGTGATGATCAACATGTGGAGGATTTTAGTTGGTTGCCTTTATTATGGCTAGATTACCATGATGAGCCACTTGCCAGCCAGTAAGTAAAATCCAGGGCTACTGTGATTCTGTATCATCTTTAACAACTTTAAAGTAATAGCAGTTTTATGACATCATAACAATAAATAAGCTCTTGCCGGGCAGCTAAATCCTTCCCTTTCCATGATCTGGCACATTAGCCTGTCTGGCATCTGGAGATGTTGCGGGGTATTGTGGCTAAATGCCATAAAAGCTTCAACGGAACTTCAGTTACCGTACAAACACTATGGGCAAGCATTCGCCACCCGAAATACATTATAATAGGACCAAATCATACATCTCACGTGTCTTAGTACTCCTGACTTTTACATGGAGCCTGTGTAATATATATATATATATATATATATATATATATATATATATATATATATACATACACACACACACACCCCTCGAGTATATATATTGTATTAAGCATTGTGTAAATTGTTGGTGCTATATGAATAAGAGCGTTAGGGCATCTAGTGGCCCCTTTTTCCTCATGTAAATTCTCAGATCTTAATCAGTCGTTGGTCTCGTCTTTAGACTCATGATAGCCTTACGTCCATCCCATGCAAGTTTAAATTCCCTCTCGGTTATCACTTCTGTTGGGAGGCTGTTCCACTTATCTACCACCCTCTCAGTAAGTAACTAGAGTCATCTAACCTGCAAAAATAAAAACCCACAGAACATAGTGTAAGGCGCTGCCAATAGTTTAACAATGGAAAATACAGAAACCACCACCGTCATCGACATCAATTGATTACTCATGGGTGCTTTAGACAAGACACTGGACGATCATGTGAGAAAGGCTTAAGAATTACATGCTGATCACACCACACACCAGATCACATACACATACCCGGTACACTCAACAGATGCCCATGATCCACACACGCCAAGTGCCTTCATTAGTCCGATACACGTATGTAGCATGTATGCACAGGGTGGTTACCTTCTCTCTCTTGTCCCAGCTGTACTGCTTGCTCTCCTCCCCATCTTGTTTCTGCTGTTGCTGCTCTCCTGCTTTGGCCTCTTTGCTGCTTCCCTTCCGTTTGGCTTTCTTAGAGAAAAAACAACCCATGTCTCGGTTGCTGTCTAACCAGCGGCAGGCGGAAGAGACGGTGAGAGATTACCGCGGGCCCGGATACTTCACAGGCGGCAGTGCGTGCGCCCCTACCTAGACTGACACTGGAACGCGCAGCTCGCCACCAGGGAGATCGCGGCCTTGGGCGCGCGCTCACTTCTATCGACTTACAGCTATTGCTGCGCCCGAACTGGGGGGGAAACGGTGGCGGAGGATTCGCCGCGCGCGCCCCCGCGTCCGCCACACCTCATTGGCTGCTTCCTCTTTCTGGAGATTTTTTTTCCACGTCGCTTCGTTATTACCGGTGTTTCAAGTCCCTGCGTAGATGGATATACCCCGTATCCCCAAAAGGTACCTGAAAAATATACTTTAATATTCTAGCGTGTATTATTAGAACAGCAGCTCAATTGAAGGAACTTCCTACAGAATAATTCAGCTGGGTCTTTGGGTGTCTGCTTTTAAACTCTACAGTCCAGCATTTGGCAATCATTCCAATACAAATAAGGGGCAGAAATATAGTTTTAAATTAGACCACCAATTAGCCCAACATGCTAAGCCCCTCTGCATAGTTGTCTCTTTTCACTTATATACACCCTGCTTTACATCAAAGTAACTGGCTTGGTTACGCAGCGGTGTAACGGACGAGGCGGTTCCGATAACTATTCATTTCTAAAACTACGTTGGGCCTTTTATTGGGCTTCACAACAACTTAGAAACATAACAACTAGTGGCAGATTACATCCATTTGGCCCATCAAAGACTTCCTTGGTCTTGTCTTAGATTAAAATTGGTGCTGGGTAAGACTGGAAATTATTCATTGTGTGCGGTGTCCTCAAAATTATATATATATATATATATATATATATATATATATATATTTAACAGATATGACGTTACATCCACTAGACTGCACTGAGGAATTCGGAAGAAGAAGAAGAGTCGTGTATAGGTGAAACGCGTTGTGACTCAACGATTTGATGTTGAAGAGGCTGATTAGGCGGGATCGCGATAACAATTACGTAATAAGAACTAAAACGAGTGAGTGAATAGCATTTGAAATTTTTGTTTTACAAATATACACAAATATTTGATACTTTATTGCACCATGAGATTGTACCGCATTTGCTTGTACCCCTCGTCTTGTAATCAAGGTTGTCTTCTAATCAGACCTCAAATAGAGGTCTGACCATGAGACTAAGATCCAGATCCCCCTCAGCACCGCAGGGGACCTGGATCCTCCTTGCTGGTAACCTCAGCTGCTGCCGGCACTTCCACCGGGCGTCTATCACCGAGCGCCGGCGAAAGCGGGGCAGCAGCAGAGGTTTTCCAGAGAGTGCTGCAGGGAATTCTCTTCTCTGGCAGCCGGCGAACATTCGCTTGATGGACGCAGACAACCCCGCTACCATTGGCCCTTCCACTGGGGCTTCTATCACAGAGCACCGGCGTCACATGACCTTCCGGTGCATCATTAAAAAATGTAGCTAGTGGTATTGTCTTTCCTGGCCCACATTTGTTGATTGTAACTGGTTAACTTAAAAGGGGGGCTGTGGTAGTCAAATCTTTAAGCGTAACTAACTCCATTCATCAAAACAGTCTCCATCCATCAGTAACATTTTACTGGGTAACTCTATTTTAAAGGGTCCATCATCTTTCCCTCTGCAGACATCCTGAGATTCTGTGTATCTTCAGTCATAGATGCCAAAACCTTGTTTATGGTTCTTCCAAATCTGTGGGCTCAGCTGGAAAGCTGGAATTCTAAAGCCAATGTCACACATGGAAGTAGTTTCTACCACCGATGTCTGAGTCCAAACATCTACCCTGCAACACACGGTTTCTCAGTGGCATGGGCACAATCCGCAAATTTTCGTCTCAAAATACATATGGTTAATCTGGAACTGTTAAGATAACATTAATTTGACACTTTTGTGAGGGAAGACAAGTTCAAAACTTTTTCCTTATAGGGTAGTCTTTTATACTGGAGTCAAGCTATCAGACAGTTTCAAATCAGTGGTCATGCCATCAGATGCTTTTTCTTTAGATTAGCAAAAGGTGCCTTAGACCTGGAAATGTGATAATAATCATATAATGTTACAATTTTTAGTGTATTTTGCAGAGTTCTCACACAAATATATCTCCCTGCAAAATTAGATACGTTTATTAAACAAATTAAAGGTAAATATCCGCTCATTTCTAGCAAATTACCTTTTATAACATTTCTGCATATATTACAAAATTCCACCGTTGGACCAACACATTTACACTGCACATATCTCACACACACCCCCCTATATAATATCTTACAATATGGTGCATTTTTACTGTGGAAATTTAAAGATATAGCACCCCAAATAGCAGTGCAGTACTTGATAAATGTCATATTTCAACATTCTACATGGGGTTAAAAAAAATTCCCCCATTGGACCAATACAGTTACACTGCACATATCTCAAACACATGCCCCTCTATTATTTCTGAGAATGTGGTGCATTTTTACTGTGGAAATTTAAAGCTATAGCGCCCCAAATATCATCCCAGTAGACAGCAACTGGCATTTTTCAGCATTCTACAGAGGGTTAAAAAAAAATTCCCCATTGGACCAATACAGTTACACTGCACATATCTCAAACACAACCCCCTCTATTATTTCTGAGAATATGGTGCATTTTTACTGTGGAAATTTAAAGCTATAGCGCCCCAAATATCATCCCAGTAGACAGCAACTGGCATTTTTCAGCATTCTACAGAGGGTTAAAAAAAAATTCCCCATTGGACCAATACAGTTACACTGCAGATATCTCAAACACGTGCCCCTCTATTATTTCTGAGAATATGGTGCATTTTTACTGTGGAAATTTAAAGCTATAGCGCCCCAAATATCATCCCAGTAGACAGCAACTGGCATTTTTCAGCATTCTACAGAGGGTTAAAAAAAAATTCCCCATTGGACCAATACAGTTACACTGCACATATCTCAAACACAACCCCCTCTATTATTTCTGAGAATATGGTGCATTTTTCCTGTGGAAATTTAAAGCTATAGCGCCCCAAATATCATCCCAGTAGACAGCAACTGGCATTTTTCAGCATTCTACAGAGGGTTAAAAAAAATTCCCCATTGGACCAATACAGTTACACTGCAGATATCTCAAACACATGCCCCTCTATTATTTCTGAGAATATGGTGCATTTTTACTGTGGAAATTTAAAGCTATAGCGCCCCAAATATCATCCCAGTAGACAGCAACTGGCATTTTTCAGCATTCTACAGAGGGTTAAAAAAAAATTCCCCATTGGACCAATACAGTTACACTGCACATATCTCAAACACAACCCCCTCTATTATTTCTGAGAATATGGTGCATTTTTACTGTGGAAATTTAAAGCTATAGTGCCCCAAATATCATCCCAGTAGACAGCAACTGGCATTTTTCAGCATTCTACAGAGGGTTAAAAAAAATTCCCCCATTGGACCAATACAGTTACACTGCAGATATCTCAAACACAACCCCTCTATTATTTCTGAGAATATGGTGCATTTTTACTGTGGAAATTTAAAGCTATAGCGCCCCAAATATCATCCCAGTAGACAGAAACTGGCATTTTTCAGCATTCTACAGAGGGTTAAAAAAAATTCCCCCATTGGACCAATACAGTTACACTGCAGATATCTCAAACACAACCCCCTCTATTATTTCTGAGAATATGGTGCATTTTTACTGTGGAAATTTAAAGCTATAGCGCCCCAAATATCATCCCAGTAGACAGCAACTGGCATTTTTCAGCATTCTACAGAGGGTTAAAAAAAATTACCAATTGGACCAATACAGTTACACTGCACATATCTCAAACACATGCCCCTCTATTATTTCTGAGAATATGGTGCATTTTTACTGTGGAAATTTAAAGCTGAAAGCTGAATGCTGAAAAATGCCAGTTGCTGTCTACTGGGATGATATTTGGGGCGCTATAGCTTTAAATTTCCACAGTAAAAATGCACCATATTCTCAGAAATAATAGAGGGGCATGTGTTTGAGATATCTGCAGTGTAACTGCATTGGTCCAATGGGGGAATTTTTTTTAATTCCATGTAGAATGTTGAAATATGACATTTATCAAGTACTGCACTGCTATTTGGGGTGCTATATCTTTAAATTTCCACAGTAAAAATGCACCATATTGTAAGATATTATATAGGGGTGTGTGTGCGTGAGATATGTGCAGTGTAAATGTGTTGGTCCAACGGTGGAATTTTGTAATATATGCAGAAATGTTATAAAAGGTAATTTGCTAGAAATGAGCGGATATTTACCTTTAATTTGTTTAATAAACGTATCTAATTTTGCAGGGAGATATATTTGTGTGAGAGCTCTGCAAAATCCACTAAAAATTGTAACATTATATGATTATTATCACATTTCCAGGTCTAAGGCACATTTTGCTAATCTTAAGAAAAAGCATCTGATGGCATGACCACTGATTTGAAACTGTCTGATAGCTTGACTCCAGTGTCTTTTATTCAGGCTTTTTCTTTTTTCCTAAACTCATGTGATGACAGTTGGGCTACTTATTAGAATAATTATGATGTGTTCATTTGTATTATGGGTGTTAGACTCAACTGTAACAAGGGCCTGAAATGATTTGCTGCTGACTTTGATTATATTTTGGTGCATTAAAAGCACATTGTAAAAGGAAAAGGGATATAAGTGATTCAGTCAGTGCAAATCATATTTTATCATGTCATTCTATTAATGACTATTCAAAGATTTTTTATGTTTTTTACATGATGCATGAAATGAGATGTATTTTGCATCCTGAGATTTTTTTATTATATTAAATTAAACTAAATTATTTTGAATAATAAGTCCTGGTTTGGTGTTTTACCTAACATAAGTGCTCATACCCATTTAACTTATTGAATATTACTTATTGTGGTGTGTGTGTTGGGGACAAACCAGTGTGTGGTAGCAGCAATAATAAGATTATTTTGGGAAAGTATTAGGTTTTTGCCTAAATTCTCCTTGACCTAAGACACAACATTTTGTTTTGGTGTAGATAATTGACCTTAAGGCTCATTGTGGCATTTGTTTCCAGACTTAGCAGGCAGGGCTGATCTGGTAGAGAATATGAAAGGGAAACCACATAGGTTTTGAGGACCGTTGGAGGACAGAATTCAAATATGCATCTCTATGAATCTCTATATCCTGTATGAATAAGCCCATTTACAGACATAGGAGCAGATTCACAGCCAGCCTGGGCAGT